>BFEA01000121.1:543829-569273 GCA_003427395.1 Chara braunii
GAGGAGGAGGAGGAGGAGGAGGAGGAGGAGGACGAGGACGACGACGAACAAGAGGCAGACGAAGACGAGGAGGAGCGGGAGGAGGAGTAAGAGAATAGGAGGGAGGAGGTGGAGAGGTCACAGTTTTTTTTTTTTAATCAATCAATCAATCAATCAATCAATCAAKCAATCAATCAATCAATCAGTCAATCAATCAATCAATCAAGAAAAAAAAAAACGAACAGAACGAAGAAAAAAAATTCAATCGAATTAGTGGATTCGATTGGATCTTGATATCGAATACCAAGATCCAATCGAATCCACTGATTCGATTGGATTTTTTTTTTCGTTCTGTTCGTTTTTTTTTCTTGATTGATTGATTGATTAATTGATTGATTGATTGATTGATTGATTGATTGATTGATTGATTGATTGATTGATTGATTAAAAAAAAAAACAACGAACAAAACGAAAAAAAAAAAATCCAATGGAATTAGTGGATTCGATTGGATCTTGATATCAAATATCAAGATCCAATCGAATCCATTGATTCGATTGGAATTTTTTTTTCATTTTGTTCGTTTTTTTTTTCTTGATTGATTGATTGATTGATTGATTGCAGTAGGTCAGGCGCTGCGCAAGTAGTAGTATCCCAAGTAGAGAGTAAAAGTGCACCGGGAAAACCATCCATAAAGAGCAATACGATGAAGTATTGAGCCGATGTCCAAGCCCGTAGGCCACACCAACACAGTATCCAGAGTCGCTTTCTCTGTCTGGTGCACAACGCCCAGTTTACTCTACTATACAGAGGGAGGAGAAGGGTAGGAGGAAAAGGAAGAGGAAGAGGAGGAGGAGGAGGAGGAGGATGATGGCGAGGAGGAGGAGGAGGAGGAGGAGGATGGCGAGAAGGAGGAGAAGGGTATTGAGCCAATGTCCAAGCCCGTAGGCCACACCAACACAGTATCCAGAGTCGCTCTCTCTGTCTGGCGCACAGTGCCCAGCCTACTCTACCATACAGAGGGAGGAGAAGGGTAGAAGGAAGAGGAGGAGGAGGAGGAGGAGGAGGAGGACGAAAAAGAGGGAGGAAAAGGGTAGACGAAGAGGGGGAAAAAGAAGACGACGAAGAGGAGGGAGGAGAAGAGGAGAAGGAGGAGAACGAGGAGGAGGAGGAGGAGGAGAGACGACTTGTCTTACCTAGCGGGGGAGAACGAGGCTAGGCGATGGTAAGGGAAGGCGGCGGTGATGCTTGGGGACGTTACGACCAGCAGGCAGCACGGCTGTGGGGCGACAGGCCGTTGGTGGTGAGGGACTGGCATGCATTAGGCACTACACCAAGCGCAGTCCGAGACGAGGGCTGCACAAATTTGAATTCAAAAAAGGTCCGATCTGGACAATGGATCGTCTTCGATCAACGGCCCAGATCGGGCCTCGTTTTTTTTCGAAACTGGTAGGCCCCCTGTGAAATCCGACAGTGGGAGGGTGTTCGGGTTGTCGCCTAGTACCCCGCCAGGCCCCCCCAAAAAAATCCGAGCCCTGCGCATATTTTGCGCAGGTCCTGGAAACACTATTTCTGGTATTATCCGGTGCCATTTTTTCGGCCGGATAAACCGGATATTCAGAGGGCTTCCAGATATCCGGAATTTCTACTTAGGTAAAAGGTTTGAAACCAAAAATATGTGGGCAAAAATGTTTTGTGATGTTATAATGTAAATTTTATGAATAATTAGAAAGGAAGAGTCTGGATAGTAAATTAAAAAACAACAATAAACTTAGGCCGTCTTCCAGTAAACTGTATCGAAGGAAAGCAAAACATGCTCGAGAATAATCAAGGTACGTATGATTGGTGTGCATAGGGCGATGAAAATACTCGGGCGCTTATGTAAAACAAATTAAGTTATTGGGCGGGGAGGGGATCACACGATGTATTTGGAATGAATATTGGAGAAGGAATCAACCCGATAAGAAGGAATAAAGCTGACAATAAATGTAGCATTTTTCCCAAGGCACCCGTGCTATCCCGAATGACATCCTCTCGCCTAAACCCCTTCCAAAAAATCATGTTATCTACCCATTTTGCTCCTATCTCATCAAAGTCACCCAAGCAAAAGAGGAGAAGAAAGGTGAGGCTATCAACGGTTTGCCCGACCTCGATCGCTAAGAATGACTCTTCCTTGATCCACGACCTTCGAGGTTAGCTGGGGAGAGGTGCGGCACGCCGCATAGACCCATTTATGGGGTTGGTGCAATGTTGTTGTGGTGGAGCCAACGCCTACTTCTGAGATCTGTGCCTCGTGCTCAGGCGAGAAGAATGGGTACTACAGATTACTTCCTAGCGATCGGGGCTAGGAAAGGTCGGCGTAGACATTTAACCTTCTTCAAATCTTTTGTGGACGGGTGACTAACTTAGGATACCTAAGGCTGACCGCAAGTAGGAGCCGCGGCGATTAGTGTGGATTGGAGCCAAAAGAAGTTATGATCCCAGCGACAAATTTATTGGAACAGGGAAGTGAGCCCTGCAAGAGAATGACAAAAGACCAACATGGATGAACGAGGTACGTATGACTCTATCGCATGGGGCCCTGAAAAAACTAAGGGCTGTATCGGATCACAAATCGAACAAAAGACCCGAACGAGGCATAACAACAAAATAGGAGGTGTCTTAATTAACCTCAATAGGAGTCTAAAGAAGTTTCGGTCCCGATTAAACGTTTGCACAAACATGAAAGTGGACCTATACATCTATATTTGCACGAACAAAGAAATTCTGATCTGAATTAACATTAATTAACCTTGATAGACGCGCTCCAAATAAAATAAAATGAACCGACTTTTTTTTTTTTTTTTGATCTTTTGTGTTTCACATTTCGGCTGCGTTCTATGTGTTGCACTACATTTTTTTTTTAATTATTTTTTTATTATTATTTTTTTTACGCTATATTACTCTTCTTCATATAATTACATCTATATATGGTTGTTTTGAGGTGTATTTTTTTCGTTCCGATTGTCTATATGCATCTTATTCCTCCTATCCGCCGTGACGTGCTCATATACAAATACGTATGTACGTGCCCATTAATATGGCAGAGGAGCAAGGTCCACATGACGATTCAACCAATAGTAATCTATCCACCGTTCCAACCTTCTTTTCACCTGTGGATAAGTCATTGCATGTTCTGTGGAAACGTCGCAAATGCCTTTGCCGTTGTGAAAGGATTGTTAAGGATCCTTTGGTGTCTTTGCTGATAGTATCAGAGTATACTCGGTGTCCTTCCATTGTTCCAGGTGAAGTCGGTTTGTCTTCCTTATACCGCCCTTCTTCCTAATCCAACCATGGATTAGGATTTCATATACGTTCAGATATTACTCCCGGTCGCTTTGCGAGTGAGACACCGAAGTTATCACAACACGAACACCGCAAACGCTGACCACCACTTTCTCAAAGTCGTCAAACCCGAAGGTCTTTACAACACGCGGTAGGTGCTGCAGGTGAGGGGATTGCTCCCAAAAGAGATAAACAATCGATGGTAACTCAACATAATGGTCATGACTATTCTCCCGAAGAACAATGTAGTGATAGGTCTTTATCTTTTCGACAAGCGATTCCATCGATGAACGATTTTACAAACCCTGTGTTTTTCAAAAGAACGAGTCAAAGAAATAATAATGTTTGTGCGGATCACATTAGTTGTCATGAAAATCTTTCTATGACCTTGCAAAATGAACGTCCACTTGAAACTCGTATGGATGTTGCAATAAATGCAGATTCTGTTTTGATGGTCGAAATATCAGTTTTACTCGATGATTTTCCTTTGCAGTCGACACATGTGCACAATTGTTCATCGTCGACATTGACTCCCGATGTCCGGCAAAAATATGTGAAGAACAACCTTTCTCGCACTTTGACAAATGTTCATGCCCATCCAACTTTTGCTGCCACAGCCCAACCGAATTCGTCAAACACATTGATTAGAAAGTTTCTTGGATCTCATAATCGACGGAGAAGATTATTATTATGGAAACCGATTCGTTCAAGGCGCAACAGACGGTATCGTATGTTGTTGATTCGACAACTGCGTACCAATAAAGTTGTGCGTCGTTTGAAACTTGGATCGTTGTCGTCGATGCCTCACCGTGTCTCATCGGGCTATGATGGAAGTGCAATAGTTGTTGAAAGTACTGTAGAGGTTGGTGGAGGAACGAAACAAGTCGATAAAATGAATGTGAATGAATCATGTTCTACGTCGCGTATAAATTCAAAACGAAGGAAAAGCAAGGGAAGACGACCAAACTTTCATGTTAAACGTATACGTGCATTGAGAGTTGCGGTTAAGAATCATAAGAGGAAGCAGTAAATGACAAACCAAGCCATGAAATCCACACAAAGGTACAAATTACGTAGTAAGAAAGCCAAATGGCTTATTACAAATGACAGCAAAGAATACAGCGTAACCAAAAGTTTGCAAGTGGCTGCGAATCACACTTGACTTCACAACGTTTCTCCCCCCTTTGTTCCCCTCACCCAAAAACCACAGATCAAGCCAACAGACCGACGAACGCGCCGCCTCATCGATCATGTTGACCGAAGGTCAAACATGATCGACTAAAAACCCGTTGTCGAAGAGGACAAAAGAAACCAAAATATTGAACTATATACTACTTGACATCTCAAAAATAGCATTGATCTACTTCTACAGTACCCAATCCCACTAGGCTAATTGAAGCAACATAGTCGCCAACCCCCAAATACCACCTCGTGGCTTCACAAAAGTATCGAGGACCTTGCCGAAAAAAGTATCAGGAAAATTCTTAGCCCGGAACTCTCTACGCAGCAAGATCACCCGGACCGGAATTTGTCCCCGGTCTGTTGTGTTACGGTCCAACCGCTGTAGAGCCCCCGTGACCGCCGCAACTTTTTGACGACGACTTGTCCACGACCTGAAGTCCTGTCGAGTACAAATTACGAGTGGCCTATGGGCCCAAATGGTATCCTTATTTTTCACCATTTGGACCGTATCTAGAGAAAGGAAAAGACTGTCTTACTTTCAATCGACAACCTAGAAACTTCCACACACCGGCCCCGTCATCTGTCCGCTTAAGCGTGAGATTGCGGGGATAACACCCTTCGAAACCTAGTTTCAATCGTTCTGTCTTTTCTCGAGACTGTCTATCCCCTCCCTTGTATGCCACAAAGATCGACACATCATCGACAAGCCTGATCCCTGCGATCTCCTTCCTACTTGGACCCAAATAGTCCAAGTAACGCCACTCCGCATATGCACACATGATGCATGCGAGTGGCGAACTTGTACTTTTGCCCATTGGAACTCCAACAACTTGTCGTAGGAGCAACCCGGAAGTCATCGTAACAGTGTGCTGTAAATCAAAAGCGACAAAATCCCGGATCTCCATCAAGCTTACAGCCCACCAACCCACCTTTTGCTTCCCGTCAAACACAACACCCCTCCCCCTTGGGTTCACTCTCACAACTCTTCTTCCCCTCCTCCAGTATGCCTCAACAATCCAATTAATAGCATCCAAGATGTCAACATGTCGTAATCGACTAAACATGTCCTTGACATTGTACGAAGCAGCAAGGATACGTGTCTCACTCCCTTTTCTCTGAAAATTTCGATTGATCACGTCCAATTTATCTGCTAATCTTGACACCACCTGCAGATTAAAGTGGTCACCTTTTGGCAACGTCATCAACAATAGATTCAAGGCTCTCGCAACCTTTATGCTTGTTGCGTTCATCGGCTCACTGAAGGTAGGACAAATGGGACGAAACAACTTCAAATTCTTATGTTTTGGGATTATATAGCTTTTCCCTGCCTTACCCGTCTGTTTCCATTTACCCAACTGTCCCAACCCTGCCTGCACATACTCATCATAACCTGCCTCCCAGAAGAACTCTTATGTTCGCCTTTCCAACACAAACCCATCATTCTCAATAAACAACTCACGCATCCCATCGTAGTACACTTGCGGACACATCAGTATCCGCAAGTGTACTACGATGGGATGCGTGAGTTGTTTATTGAGAATGATGGGTTTGTGTTGGAAAGGCGAAGGGAAGAGTTCTTCTGGGAGGAAGGTTATGATGAGTATGTGCATGCAGGGTTGGGACAGTTGGGTAAATGGAAACAGACGGGTAAGGTCTCTCCTGGATTACGATCGACTGGAGCAAACACAAGCCCCTCATACTTACTCTTCACCTCCAGCACCTCATCGATGCACAGTTCCCCCTTCACTTGCAACCTATCATTCATACATGCCTGTACTTCCCCCAAACGAACCTCCATATTCATCGACCTACCTTGTTTCCAAGAGGAGGAACCATCCTCAATCTCCTTCTTCAAACCTCCCACCCTTCCCTTCTTCAATCCCCTCGGAATGTTTTTGGCATTAGACAACATCTGGCTTACACCCGACAGCCCACCAAGCCGACATCTGACATGCCCCTCAATCCGGGGCAAGTCGTACCCTGTACATGTAAAGGCAACAACCTCACGAGATGCGAAATCTCGATGGTTGTGCAGCAAATCACCCACGGTCGGATTTTTAGTCCAACCGATTCGCGATTTTCACTTAAGAATGTCGCTAATGCACTGTGGAAGCCCCAGACAGTCAATTTTCCTATCACACAAACGTCTTACCTCCACCAAATTCACCCTGTCATCAAACTTCAATTGAACAACGAACTTACTGTACAGGTTAACACCCGATTTCACCTTAATAGTAACATACAAAATCCTCCTCAGTAAGTTACGTGTCGACTTCCGTGAAAATTCCTTCGCAGTTCCAATCAAATCGGTTAACAATCTCAGAGGAAAACGACTCAACTCTTTGCGTCGTTCCGGATACTTTAGCAGAGCTAACAGCGCACCTTTTTGTCCCTTACACCCTTTCACCCACTTTTTAAGCCGCCAAACCTTCCATTCCCCCCCTTGTTCCAAATTCGCCTTACAGCTCTGCAATTTCACAATCTTCCCATCCAGCAACAGTTCAGTCTCTCCGAACAGACGTCTCACTTTCTTCCACGTCTCGCCCCAATATTCTCCCCTCGTACATTTTCACGTAAGACACACGTTACCCGCCTTCAACTGTTTGTCAAACAGTTTGATAATACTCACTGTTCTCACCTCTTCTTTGTTGACAGAAAACTGCAAAAGTACATTCGATTTCTCTTTCTTCTGCTCCGATTTCACCTCCTCGCTTCGTTCCTTCCTCTCCTTCCTGGTCTTCTTTGATCCAGATTCCTCAGGCGGAGCCACGTGAATAGGTATCAAAATATTTGTAGCACTTTCGGCTCCCTGATTGCTCCGACCAAGGTGCTCCACCCATCTGACGTTCAACCATCTCCCCGTTCGCCCAATATAGGTAGCCTTACATATCGGCGAGATGGCCACGTACACACATCCTTCTGGCGACTCAAGGAAACTCGGATCCTCCTTACTCAAACTGACCCACCTATCGACGAACTTTCTCCCCCAAGGCATGACTCCACATAAAACGAGCCCCACGACCACCAAACGAATAACGCCCTCTAATTGTGCACAGACCCCATCCCGATTCGTTCTTAGACTCACGAGTTCCTTATAATTACTCCACAATGATTCCCTTTCCCGCAAACCTCATTCGGTCACCGAACTCTCTGAGGATTCCGACTCACTCTCACTTGAAACATCACTCCCTTCTTTGCCCTTACCCTTTTGTTCCTCTGACTCCTCACCCCCATGATCGTACGCGAGCATGGCTCTCTTCTCGGCCAGTGCAATCACCGCCTGTGGCTTACAAACATAGGGCAGATTCTCATCTTTGCACATCCTCTGGATGATCTTATAATACATTCCGTCGAGGTACAGCTTCGTGTCCTCCACGAATTTAGCCCTCGATCCTTTGCCTGTTCAAGCACTCGCACCTTTCATCACCGGATCAGATTTCTCTCTCAAGCTTCTCATAGTAAAAGGCTTCAAGCCAGTCTTCATCTTCTTGTTAGTTCCTTTTGGTCTCCCTCTAGTCCGCGTGCGATGCTTGATAAGAGAGATGGTGGCGTTGAATGAGATTCCTCATCGGTAGTTTCCCTCTTCCGCTTTTCCGTACCAAGGTTTATTGCTGCCACCTTCTCACTTAAGTCCTGCACATCCTCCCCCGATATCCCCCACCCGTCTGGGTGATACGGGATCCTCCGTGTGCCAAGTTTCCTTCCTCTCATGTGTCTTACTCTCGCTTCGTGTTGATCAACCTTCGGCGGTGGTCCCCACTGCGCCAACTGCTGCTGAACAATCCTTGCCAATCGCTGCTCATTCTCAATCCGTTCCTGTCGTTTCTTCTCTTCCTCCTCCAACTTCTGTTGTTCACGTAGTTTCTCTTCTTTCTTCGTTTTCTTTCGATCTTCCTTCCCTTGTCTCTTTGCTTCCTTCGCTTCTTCTTTGGCTAACAGTAGCTTCACCAAATCGTGAACCGCTCCCTATTCCACTCCTCCCCCGCTACTCGTCGATGACGACGCACCCTTTTCCCACTTTCGAGTAGGAGAACCCGACTTCCCTTCATCAATCTTCGAATACTTCCAGCATTCAAATTTTAAGTGTCCGGGCTTCCCGCAACCATAGCAAATCGGAGGTCCACGCCTCGGTGGTTGCTCACCTCCACCTCCAGCCTTACCACCCCCTTCGCCCGTAGTAGCCATCACCAATGTTCTTTTCTTCCACGTAAGTGCTCACCTCAACCAGGTATCACCTCTGGTAGTACCAAGCACTTGCCCACTCCACAGACTTCACTCATTAACGGCCTCGAACACCAAGCCAGGGTAGTCTTCCCCATCGGTTAACGAGTGCATTCTCAGCAGTAAATGACAAACCAAGTCATGAAATCCACACGAAGGTGCAAATTACGTAGTAAAAGAGCCAAATGGCTTATTACAAATGATAGTAAAGAATACAGTGTAACCAAAAGTTCGCAAGTGGCTGCGAATCACACTTGACTGCACAACGTTCGTCCCCCCTTCGTTCCCCTCACCAAAAAACCACCGATCAAGCCAACAGACCGACGAACGTGCCGCCTCATCAATCATGCCGACCGAAGGTCAAACATGACCGACTAAAAACCCGTTGTCGAAGAGGACAAAAAAAACCAAAATGTTGAACTATATACTACTTGACATCTCACAAATAGCTCCGATCTACTTCTACAGTACCCAATCTCACTAGGCTAATTGAAGCAACGTAGCCTCCAACCCCCAAATACCACCTCGTAGCTTCGCAAAAGTGTCGAGGACCTTGCCGAAAAAAGTATCAGGAAAATCCTTAGCTCGGAACTTTCTACACAGCAGGATCACCTGGATCGGAATCTGTCCCCGGTCTATTGTGTTACGGTCCAACCGGTGTAGAGCCCCCGTGACCGCTGCAACTTTCTGACGGTGACTTGTCCATGACCTGAAGTCCTGTCCAGTACGATTTACGAGTGGCCTATGGGCCCAAATGGTATCCTCATTTTTCATCATCTAGACCGTACCCAGAAAAGGAAAGGATTGTCTTACTTTCAATCGACAACCCAAAAACTTCCACACACCGGCCCCGTCATCTGTCCGCTTAAGCGTGAGATTACGGGGATAACACCCTTCGAAACCCAGTTTCAATCGTTCTGCCTTTTCTCAAGACTGTCTATCCCCTCCCTTGTATGCTACAAAGATCGATACATCATCGATAAGCCTGATCTCTGTGATCTCCTTCCTACTTGGGCCCAGATAGCCCAAATAGGAGGAAAAAAAATGTGTGTGCTCATAAAAATATTGTGTGGGGTGTGAGGCGAAGTTTGTTCGCTGTGAATATCCTTCGAGAGATTCGAGCAAGCCCCTCTGTGCAATCGAGGACTGCATCTTCTCCTGAGACAATCGTGGAGTCAATCTTCTCGAGTGAGGCACTCGCGGAGTCTGTCATCGTGAGCGAGACAGTTGCAAAATCATCTGTGAGAAATCGAAATTCAATCAACAATTACGAAGACAGTGAGCCAAATAGTCGGGAAAAAGAAATGAATAAGTAGCATGATGTTCCGGCCCCTGATCTTAATACACTCCCATCGTCACCCGTGACAAAAACGTATGAGGCGGTCGAGAACACCATAGCAATTTTTGGGAATCCTAGCACTGTTGAACCGTTCGGCATTGACGGTCGAGACCCGTATAAGCATTGTGGTGCTAAATTGTGACATCATGAAAGAAACTGGAGAAAGATGTGTTGTCGAAAAGGTACAAAACGTTGTCCTTTATGGGAATGGCCTTGCGAAGGCTCCCCGTTTTCCTTTGGACGTCTCAAACTTCCGACGGTCGATTCCTTCGAAACAATGCGAGGATAATTAATAATAATTTATCCCTCGCATCCTCACGGTTGAAGCAGCTGAGCGATGATGTTTGAGGATTTAAGGACCGACTTAGGGCTCAAGGTCCAATCTTTCATCATGTCGGTGCATTGCCTGTGGGGGAAGGGGAAAGTCCTCAGTTTGTGCAACTATACTTGCACGATCCTCAACGTTTGGACGATGTGATTGATCAAAGGGTAAATTTTCTTAACTTACCTGCACGTATATCCGATGTCGAACTTGATCGAGTGAAACACATATTGAGAAGGTTTCATGAATTGCTACAACAATGTAACAATTACGTGAAGGACTTTATGACAGTTGCTGACCTTCGGCCGAAAACTTTGAACGGGAGGAAGTTAGTCATAAATCCAGATGCCATGCCTGATGAGGAACATGCAAGGCGTTATAACCGTCCTATGAGTTTACATGAGGTGTGTGTTCTGATGACCGATGAATTCCTTCCTCGTGAGTTCGAGATTCGTTTGCGTGCTCCTCTTCCGGGTGAGCGGCAGACCGTTGTGGTTCCGGAATGTTCTCGAGCGCACGACTGCTTAAGGTTTGTTTTACTTTTCCTCAAGGGAATTGATAGTTGGTCTGCCCGATGTGCCTCGGAAGCTGGATGGCCGTCATGACTTAGTGCCAAGTAGTACTACGCATTTCACCTTCACGAGTGCGATGGTGGAAGGCCTTGCCTCCTTTATGCAGCACATCTGTTCCACGAGTTTTGTTTCATGGTGTACGCTAAAGTTGAATCCCTCCGCTTAAAATGAGTGAGATTCAAAAAAAAAAAATTATGCTCGGAGTATTATCAGGATTTACGAGATGTTGTACAATAAAATCAACGTGGTGAGGGTGTTAGGACAAAAGTGGTTTTACCGTCAATCTTCACTGGGGGGCCCCGATATATTAGTAAAAGACATCACGACAACATGATAATTGTAAGGCGATTCATAAAACCGGATCTTTTCATTACTATGACGTGCAACACTAACCGGCCGGATATATAAAAAAACATGTTACCAGGTCGATGTCCTAACAACAGGCTGGATCTTCTTGCGCGAGTGTTCAAAGGTTATCTTGCATAACTGATTGATGAGATAAAGAACGAATGAGTCTTTGGTAAGGTGAGTGAAATGTTTTATGTATTGGTTATCCTGCCTCCCGATGATAAAATTCGGGATGCGGATGCTGTTGACAATATGGTGTGTGTCGAGATTCCTCCAGAAGGGGAATTGAAAGAAAGGGTAGCCAAATTCTTGTTGCACGGGATTTGCGGTGTAGAGAAACGCGACGCTTCGTGTACGGAGGACGAAGAATGCATAAAAGGGTTTCCGACAGATTTCATTTTAATAACAACATTCAAAGACGAACAAACATACCCTTCATATAGGAGAAGAAAACCAAGTGACGATGGTTTTACGATTGTTCAAAATGGTGTCGTTTACGACAATCGGCGTGTGGTCCCGTATAACCCGTACTTGCTAATGGGGTTTAATTGCCACTTGAATGTTGAATATTGTGCTAACATCAAGGCGTGCAAGTACGTTTATAAGTACTTGTACAAAGGGTGTGATCGTGCTATGGTTTGCGAGCAAGATAACAATGCGTCATCGACGAGGTGAAATTATATCAAGATATGCGTGTTATAGTTGCATGCGAAGCATGCTGACGTCTATTTGAATTCGACCTAGCGGAACAAGGGCCTGCGGTCGAAAGATTGCCCGCTCATATCGAAAACATGCAAAAAGTGGAATTTAAAGTTGACACTGAGCATGACGTTGTTTCGCATGGGCCCCCGAAAACGAGGTTGACGGTATGGATGAAACACAACTCTTTGAATGAACGCGTTCCTAAAAAGGAGTTTCCTCTGTACGCAGAAATCGCTAATACTCATGTGTGGGATGAAAAACATAAAAAGTGGAACCGAAGAAAGCGTGACCTTCATGGTGGTCCCTTCGAAAAGATATCTCGATTGCATGACGTGAGGATCACTGAAGGGGAATGATTCTATCTGCACGTGTTGCTAAACCATGGATATTCTCGTGAGGTGCGCTCTTTTGCAGAAATTTGTATGGTGGACGAAGTCGAATACGATTCTTTCCGATCCGCGAATCTTCGATTGGGCCTTTTGCAAACAGACGATGCATACGATCAATGCATAGACACAGCTGCTGCGTATTACATGCCTGAAGAAATTCGTAAAATATTTGCTATGGTTCTCGCGTTTGGTCCGTTGAATGATCCTGTTCATTTCTTCGAACGACATAGGGATAAGATGTGTGACGATTTTCAGTATCGCGCAGATAATAAAATTGTTTCCCCGAACATTTTGCAATCGTTAGTGTTATTCCATTTTGACCATATTTAACAAGAGTCTAGAAAAAACATTCGTAAGTTCTACCTTTATTATCCAACATCCGACGGGGAAACGATTGCTGAGAACATAACCAGACATTACGAGAACAGAAAAGTATCCTCGATTCCAAACGACGAGTTGTCGTATGATCCGATTCAAATGCAACGCAAATATAACTCTAATTTTTGACGTCTTCGTCCACGTCAATGAGTGTTGGTGGAAAGAGTCGTTCGGGTTGTGCAAGAGAAAATATCGTTGCGTGTTTTTGTCGATGCACCGGCGGGAACAGGAAAAACTTTATGCATTGAAACGATTTTGGCGGGCATCAGGTCGCGCTCCACCAGTGCACTGGTCGTCACGTCCAACTATGTGTCCAATTTTGGATTCAACGTGGGTACCTCGTTGAATTATTCAACGCGGGTAAAATTCCTGTTGAATCCCCGTTTGAACGCGGGTTAGATGGGAAAAAACGGGGTCCGCAGTGATTTTTTTCCTAGGTTAAACATAATCGGAATATATATATATATATGTGAGGTTGTAGATCTTTTCGAGGTCTACAACCTCATATTTTTATTTTTATTTATTTAGATTAATCATTAAAGTATATTTAAAAAAAAACAAAAACAAAAGCACAATAAAAAAAACAAAAACAAGAAATGACATGAGTTCTTTTTTTTTGGGTTTCATAGAGATTTTTTAAGGGCTAAAAAAGAACCAGAAAAAAAAAATAACAAATATATGCTTGTAGATCTTTCAAAGTTGTACAACAATGTTTTTTTTTTTTTTTTTTTTTTTTAATTTTGTGTATTTAAAAAAAAATCAAAACCATAAACAACATATTTTTTGGCATGCATTGCTTAGGTAATCCTGCTGGGTAGACTCCCTGATTTGGGTCTGTAGAAGATTGCATGAGCCTGGAGCATGGTCCCATTAGCAGTCGGATAGGAGTGTGGCCTATCTAGTGTGACACTGAGTGGCAGCGGGCTGACAGGTTCATTACGAATTTCTGGGCTGAGAAAAGAGGAGAAAAGCAAAAAAAAAAAAAAAAAAAAAGACCTGCCCCCGGAAATCACGGCAGAGTGCTTCCCAACCATCAAATCACAGATGTTCTGATGGTGGTGGTTACAACAACAGTGAACAAAGTAACTGCACTATTTTCTGGCATAAACTCAACTTCTATCAGCAGTGATCTTGACACCCTCTATATACTCCGTGATGGAAGGAGGGCTCAACCCAATGAGATAATTGCACAACCACAAGTAAAATAATGAAAATCTTCTATGCAGTGCGCCTATGGCCGACCCCGCCCTCTTTTGGGGTTGGCCACACCCCCAACCGATTGAAAAGATTCTGGCGGGACGCTTTCTTTGCACATGCATGCCCAATGTTAAGGAGAGGAGGAGGGGAACAAAGATCTCCTTACTTTTTCGAGTAATACATGTAAAATACTGACCTTGGGATCACGAGTACTGCACGACAGGATTTGGGTCACTCAACTGTCCCACAAACTGGTTTCTATCCTATTGCGTTGCTAGTCGAACCATGCTCCTGGCGTCCGAAGTCTCGTACGGCAAGGTCCGTCCACTTCCGCTTCAATTAGGGCTGGGAGGTTGGCACAACCCTGGTGCTTGTCACTGAGGTCTGGTCCAAGTTGCCCTCAATACTGGTAGGGTGATGGTCCTGAGTGTTGGTCACACTGAGGTAGGATATTTGGGACAAGGGGTGTGCTGGGAGTCCGTGGGGATGGGTAGGCTAGGTGACCTATACTGTCAGGACAACCATTGGCTGCTCCTCCCAGCAATCACCGCGGGTCTGATCCTTGGCCTTTACAACACCCTGGCTTAAAAAAAAAAATAAAAAAATTCCGGCTCATAAGAACAGAGATACACCAATAGACACACTCCGTTACACATGCACAACTGAAAGGGATCTTCTGCTAGAGAAGAGAAGAGAAAGACAGCCCGACAAGACTGCATACGCATGAGAGCAGAGATATAGATACACCAATAGACACACTCCGTTACGCATGCACAACTGAAAGAGAACATACACGCAAATCCGAGCGTAGGTTGAAAAGCAAAATCCTCAGATTACAAGGTGCACGATCATCCAAAAAAAATTCGATCCACCACACGGCCCTTCCCCGACGCGTTTCGTCTGCCCCGCTCGCAGAGTCTTCAGGGGGACGATCCCTCTGACTAACCAAAAACACAGCTACACTTGGGGCCATACCTATGCCTTGCCCCGTACTTATAGTCCTACCCCACACCTCTCCTTTGTCGTGCCACGCATGCACACACGCACCCACAGCCCCCACTTCCCGTCATCTCGGCGCTTACCTGACCTCATCTTCTCAATATGCAGCCTGCGACACATGCCTCCATCTTTGAGTACCTTGCAACCGTAAGGTCTAAAACAAGAGCCTCTGCCGACGGTCGTCGACGACGAAGAGGATGATGATGCAGCAGTGACATCCACCTTACGCACAGTCCTTGGTGCCGTACTTCAAATCACAGCAATCGAAGAAGAGGAGAGCAGCGGCAGGCAGAAAACCCAATGTTGGAGTACTCAGGCGAAGGTAGCCAGCGGTACATCAAAACCCGGCGAGGATGTGCGGGCATTGCACGTCTGCCATCGCTGAGCGGCGCCTGAGCCGCAGCCAGCGCAATTCACAACCGCTTCCCACACGTTCTGAGTGAGATAGAGGGCGAGTACCGCCTGCCACTCTGCTTAAATCCAGCGCATCGTTCGTACATAAGGTACTCACAACCACGGAGAGCCTAGCCCATTCCACACCCCGAATGTCTTTACCCCTAATCCCAGTGCCATTCATCTACTGGAGGCATAACTGCCGGCGCAGGGAAAGCCCAAAAATGTGCTGGAAACCGAAAACCTGACCAAGTACATACGCACATCCAGTTAGGAGCACAGAAAACCGAAGCGCTAGAGGCCCGTAAAAACGCAATCAGAAAAAGCGAAGTATCCTACATCATTCCCCACCCCGAATGTTCTTACCCCTAATCCCAGTGCCATTCATCTACCGAAGGCTTGACTGGTGGCGCGGGAAGGCCACAAATCATGCTAGAAGCCGGAAACATGACCCAGTACATACGCACATCCTATTTAGAGCAAAATACAGAAAACTGAAGCACCGGAGGCCCAAAAACCCGCAATCAGAAAATGTGATGTGTAGAACCCCCGGTGCTCCGACGACAAAACAGGGGAGTCAGGCAGGTAGCCCCCAAATCACAATCATGAAGAGAGGCACCCCAACGCCTTTGTAAGAATCCCCATCCGCCCTCACAACGAGATCTTTCGGACTGGAGATTTGTAGTAGAAGAAGAAGAAGAAGGCCAGAAGGCTTGCTTGGTAACCCCACCAAGCCCTTGATCATAGACAGGCAGCCACCACCTGCGGAGCCGATCTTTTGAACTTGGAGGCAAACTGTAGGAAGGGAGCAGATATCAGTTTCCTTGGGTATTGTTTGATAAGAAGCTCTCTTTTTACTGCTAAGAGGGCCTCATGTTGCCCCCAAATATCAGAAGAAAGCCGAAAAATCCTATGCAAGGTGCTCAAGATAGCGCCAATCTTGGCTTTCTTGCTGGAATAGGACAGATAGTCCTGGAACCCTCCGAAAACCAGCAGCCCTGACTTCCAAAGACTTTCGTCGTTCTTCACAATTGCCACCGTTCGTAATTCGACCCCGTGTTTGAACACCGATACACCTGCGAACGTCCACTGATCCCCTCCATCGTCAGTACGAAGGAGCCTAAGAGAAGAACCATAGCAAAGCTGGAAGCGGGCCAGGATGCTCTCAGCATGTGCATACCCTTCCTCCTCCCCCACTACTGCAATGAATATAGTAACGTCATCTACCACTCTAAAACCCTGAACCAACTATCTATCCCTCCCCAAACTGCGTAGGAACTGAAATTCAGCAAAAGCACAGAGAATACATGCAATTGGGCAGCTAGTCGATTTGCCCATAGGCACACCCACAATCTGTTTTAGCAGGAACCCATCCGAACGTATGAAGGTAAAGCAGAGGTCAAAACGAACCATTTGCCGGATGTCGAGGGGAGCGACGAGGACACAATCATCCCTTGCACCCCCGAAGGAAATCCATGTCTTACGACCTCGTCTTGCTACCTTCACTCCCTTGCAACCTTTCTGTTCAAAGAAATCAACTAACCAGTCTACCGCTCGATAGATTTCATCGTGTGGAAGAGAAACAAACATGTCTTTAATGCCAAATGATACCGTCATCAGATCGCAGTAGCCCTTAGTCCCCTTGAAGGATCTGTCCATAGCCTGCAGTCCCGGGATGAAATCCATAACTGCTCTAAGATTAAAGCAGGAATTTCTGGGTAAAGCAAACAATAAACAGTTCAACGCTCGCGCCACACGCGAGCTAGCCAGTCGGGTTGGCTCAGCAAAGGTGGGTGAGATCGGCCTCGACCTGGATAGATCCTTATGCTTGGGTAAAGCATAAGCATCCCCAAAACGGCCACCCGGATCCCACTTTCCCAGCTTGTGCAAACCCAATTCATGAAAAACAGACCGCATACGTCCTAGCACATCACATTCTCTAGCATGAACCGATCGAAAGGAGGGATTCCAGTTGAAGGTCATGTAGAGAAAATGCTTATACAAAAAAGGACAAAGCACCAAGGAGTCGGTATTATTCCGATCAATAGGGACGCATACAAAACGCTTAAGACGCATCAGCCAGGTGTTGAAATCATACTCCAAGGTCAAATCCTCACGTAAGACCACCACCTTCCAACACGCAGAAAGGTCTTGATGTTCAATCACCAGAGACGACTGAAGATAACTAACAACTCTAACCAGCTGCTTCCCTAATTCCAAGATTCCTTGCTTAGGGGTCACTCGTTGAATATTATGCGAGTTCTTAAACAGGTTAGGGATACCCGGAATATCCCCGATCCGGGTCATGACATGCATGCCTGAGCGACCCCAGTCGAGCTCGGAATAACAGCAACACTCAGACTTCCTTTCCTCACGTACCAGTTGCTGCGCAGTACGGAAATAACCCCCAATCGGTGCGTTTTTGCGCCATACGAACCTACCCTTCCTTTTTAAGAGCCCCTTAATCTCTTCCGGCAAACTAGAGGCACCCAAAACACGCATGAACAGACCATGAACCCGGGAAGTGTCCATGCGATGGTCAAAGCACATCTTAACTACGATCCGGTTACGGACATCAATGTCGACCCTGTTCTTAATAGCACGGGCCAGCATCCCTTTGAGAGTGGCTCGAGTTTGTTTGCCTAAGAACTCACGAGCGGCTTTGAACCATCGGACCAGCAGATTCACAGATTTCAAACGCAGAAAACGACGTCTCCAGGGTTCTTTCAGCAAAATTTGCAGCTGTCCCTTGTGAACCGCCCGCCCATTAGGGGTGAACACCACTGATCTTACCTCCCAGGTCCCCCCTTCCTGCAACACCTCCTTCAACTCCCTCAAAGAAAAACTTGCAGTCCTGATCCGAATCAGGGACAACCCAAAACACCTTCGGATAAGTGGCCATCCGTCGGCCCAAGGATTACCTGCTGAAAACTCAATACTGAACTTCTTCAAATTCCGCATAAGCGCATCCCTCAGAAGACCCAGCAGACTATCAGACCATCTACCTCCTTCTAACCGGCACGAAATGAGACCTAATTCCCCATTCGAAGCTCGCTTGCCCTGTCTTTTGATCCTGCCCAGTCGACGCCCCCGCCGTTCCCTACGCAATTTCCTACGGAAATTCAAAACCGGTGAAAAATTCTTAATCAAGGCCTTCTCCGCAGTCCCTACAGACGAAACACCGTTCAGCAGTGGTACTGTGACATATCTCGCGACACCAACAAGGTACAACCAACGGTAAAGCTTGGGGCATACTCCGAGTCCTCGAATCTTGACCGTACGAAGGTGCTCCGCCCACCTAACAAAAAATCCGAGTGTGGTGCTACCAAGATATTGAGCTTTGCACCAAGGGGAGGATAACACGTACATGACAGGGCCCGTATCCCAATTCACTGCGAGAAGTAGACTCCTGAACTTAGTCATCCAAAGCACCTCACCTAGCAAAGCCAAGGCTACAAAACACAAGGTAGCACACTTAACGAAAAGACGACACAGATGCGGTGGACCACCTACTTCCCAGATCCGATTCCTACGAGACAAGCAATCCAATAAATTATGCCATAATTTAAAAGACACGAACCCACTTATTCACTTAGTAGGGGAACAACCCTCTGTCTCGGGACTAGTACCAGGAGAAGGTACTGGAGCGAAGACGAATCCTTCATACACCATTTTTACGCGTGCTTCAATGATCTTCTCCACAGTCGGATCTTCGTAGTGTATTCCACATTCTCAGCAGCACAGATGGACAGCAACTGTGCCTTGCACTTACTTGTCAACAGTCGTCTCTGCTGGAGAACATAGGCAAGAACCCCCTCCGGCCCACTCCCAGCCGGAATCTTCGTGCGCCCTCGTTCCTCCCCCATCCTTGATGATTCTGGTCTAGGAGTGTTGAGAACTGACCCGTCATCCCTCTGAAAATCTGGTTGTCGGAAAACCTTTTTGCTCGCCTGAAGCGGTTCCTTGCCCTTCCGCTTCTTCTCCCTCAACTCGTAGAGCTTGGCAATCTCGTCCTCAATGTCCTCAATCCCGCAGTCTTCAAATTCCCCGTACTCCCTCTCCCTGGTACTTAAGGTGGGCTGTCGGAAAGCCGGAGAGCGGCTCACCTCTCTCCTAGTGCCAAAGTTAGACGATCGGAAAACCGGAGAGCTGATCTCCTCCCGCCTAGCCTCCTCCCGAGTCACCAAGTACTGCCTCCCCAGCTTGGACATCACTCTAACTTCCATCGCTTCTGTATTGCGCTCGATCTCTTGACGGATGAGCTCGTCCATCTTTTTCTTCTCCTCTTGCTCCTTCCTACGCGTCTGTTCCTCCCTCTCCTCGGTATCATCCTGCGTGCGTCTCGACGTCCAGTACCTGTTGACAGTGGGAGTTGAAGCCCCTGATCCCCCACCAGGTTGCTGTTGACGTTGGGAGGGGCATTCCCTTGCGAAGTGCCCCTCCCCTCCGCAGTTAAAGCACTTGTTGCCCGGGGTAGCCATAATCACACCTCCGATAAGCAAACCCGCCACAAAGCTCAACACCAGGAGGATAAAGGAGTACCTGCGTGGAGATCAACTGAAAGCCGATAAAATTGCATGAGGAGTTGCAGCTCCCTGACCCCGATCCAGGACTAATTGAAGAGAAAAGGGACCGGATCCACTCCCAGCACATGTCCTATTATCGCTGAATGAGTTAGTGCAATCCCCACACCCTAGTCTACTCGCATCATAATGCTAATATAATTCTCCGCCTCGTCATAACTAACAACTACCCTAATCAGAGTGTCGACCTCTGGAAACCACAAAGCGCACTTCAGCAACACGCGATCCATAGCCTACACATAAGTCGACGACGCGACCACCACCCAGTGTGCAACCGCACTGCAGGTTGTCGCGCAAATCCGAAGAGAAAGACAGCCCGGCAAGACTGCATACGCATGAGAACAGAGATAAACATACACCAATAGACACACTCCGTTACGCATGCACAACTGAAAGAGAACATACACGCAAATCCGAGCGTAGGTTGAAAAACAAAACCCTCAGATTACAAGGTGCACGATCATCCAAAAGAAATTCGATCCACCACGCCGCCCTTCCCCGACGCATTTCGTCTGCCCCGCTCGCAGACTCTTCAGGGGGACGATCCCTCTAACTAACAAAAAACACAGCTACACTTGGGGCTATACCTATGCCTTGCCCCGTACTTATAGTCCTACCCCACACCTCTCCTTTACCGTGCCACGCATGCACACACGCACCCACAGCCCCCACTTCCCGTCATCTCGGCGCTTACCYGACCTCATCTTCTCAATATGCAGCCTGCGACACATGCCTCCATCTTWGAGTACCTTGCAACCGTAAGGTCTAAAACAAGAGCCTCTGCCGACGGTCGTCGACGACGAAGAGGATGATGATGCAGCAGTGACATCCACCTTACGCACAGTCCTTGGTGCCGTACTTCAAATCACAGCAATCGAAGAAGAGGAGAGCAGCGRCAGGCAGAAAACCCAATGTTGGAGTACTCAGGCGAAGGTAGCCAGCGGTACATCAAAACCCGGCGAGGATGTGCGGGCATTGCACGTCTTCCATCGCTGAGCGGCGCCTGAGCCGCAGCCAGCGCAATTCACAACCGCTTCCCGCACGTTCTGAGTGAGATAGAGGGCGAGTACCGCCTGCCACTCTGCTTAAATCCAGCGCATCGTTCGTACATCAGGTACTCACAACCACGGAGAGCCTAGCCCATTCCACACCCCGAATGTCTTTACCCCTAATCCCAGTGCCATTCATCTACTGGAGGCATAAGTGCCGACACAGGGAAGGCCCAAAAATGTGCTGGAAACCAAAAACCTGACCAAGTACATACGCACATCCAGTTAGAAGCACAGAAAACCGAAGCGCCAGAGGCCCGTAAAAACGCAATCAGAAAAAGCGAAGTATCCTACATCATTCCCCACCCCGAATGTTCTTACCCCTAATCCCGGTGCCATTCATCTACCGAAGGCTTGACTGGTGGCGCGGGAAGGCCACAAATTATGCTAGAAGCCGGAAACATGACCAAGTACATCCGCACATCCTATTTAGAGCAAAATACAGAAAACTGAAGCACCGGAGGCCCAAAAACCCGCAATCAGAAAATGTGATGTGCAGAACCCCCGGTGCTCCGATGACAAAACAGGGGAGTGAGGCAGGTAGCCCTCAAATCACAATCACGAAGAGAGGCACCCCAACACCTTCGTAAGAATCCCCATCCGCCCTCACAACGAGATCTTTCGGACTGGAGATTTGTAGTAGAAGAAGAAGAAGAAGGCCAGAAGGCCTGCTAAAACGTGGAATAATACACCGTTATATGTTTTGTCTTTTATGCATGTGGTGAGTAGAGGCCCTTAGGGCCACTGCACGTATTCCTAAGAAAAGAAAAACGAGAAAACAAAAGAAAAATGAAAAAAAAAAAAAAAACAGAAAAAAAAAGAAAAAAGAAAAACAAAAGAAAAACAAAAAAACAGACAATTAGTGATCAATAACTGTGATCACTATGATGCACATACCTGAATTCGAATCCAGACTATATATTCTAGGCCCACGTAGACATATCACAAGTCCAATGTCTATCTCTGCTCCACGAGGGCTCCTTGCTAATATGTAGGGGCCTTTCGAAAATGAGACTGGACGAATAGATTGGAGCATTTGGTACCAAAAAAAAAAAAGGACATGCACCTACATGCACACACATGTGCTCACAGTGTTGGGGTATGGGGTGGCCCCATTTTTTCCCCCTCTTGCAATTTGATTTTCGAAAGGGAGGGGCATGTTTGGTCACCCCGCCCTATTAACAGGGGTCTTTTTTTTTTTTCTCTTTTTTGTGTTTGGGCGCATAGGGCCACATCTCCGAGGTCCAACGCGCCAATTCTGTTTTTCGGAATTCGACGAGACACCCCCGTTTTTGCGTTAAACGGGATTCAACGGGGGTCCCCGGGCACGTTAAACGGGTTGAACGACGTTGAATTCAACCCGTTCTCCGTTCATCGGACACACAGGCGTCCAATCGCATAGCGACGACTTTTTTAACGGGGGGTCGAACGTTTCACTCACAATTTTGCACACCTTTAAAACTGATAACACGTGTCCCTTCTTGATTCCGAAACAAAGTGATATTGTAGAGTTTATCCGCTGTGTCGACTTGATTGTTTGGGACGAGGCTCCATAACAAGTTTCACTTGGACCTCTGTAACAATGACGAGCTGTTCGGTGAGAAAGTTCTACTTCTAGCTGGGGATTTTAGACAGGTTTTACCCGTTGTGAAACACGGATCGTGAGCGTAACAAATTGATGCGTTCATGAAAAAGTCTCCTTTGTGGAAACTTTTTGAGGTTCATCAACTGACCGAAAATATGTGAATCTTAAGCTTAGGGAACGATGAAATGGCACGAATGTATGCCCACTTTTTGATGCGTATTGGGAATGGTGACCATCGTCGTGTTGTTCCTAATGAACCTGCTGCGGTCAGATTGCCACGTGAGATTTGTATGGATAAACCAATTGATGAGTTGATTTCATGGACGTTTGATGATATATCCAACAGTGTGGGGGATGCCGAGTATTTCTTACCTTAATTAATTTTATGCCCTACGAATGACGATGTCGGTTTTAATAACAACCGTGTTCTTGACGACTTCCCTTAGGAGGTGCGTGACCTTTTCAACGTTGATTATCCTAATTCGGATGATATCAGGCTTGGTATTGAGCGGGAGTTCTTAAACTATCTCGACGAATCTGGCTGTCCACCTCACAAGCTGCGCTTAAAAGTTTATGTGTCTGTGATGCTTTTGCGAAATTTGTCACCAAAGCAAGGACTTTGCAACCGTACAATGATGATTTTGAAGAAGATCGTTACTAATGATTTGTTGGAAGTGACAATAATGCACACGGGTAAAACAACACTAATCCCCAAGATTGATCTGACAAGCGATGGTGAGACAACTGGGTTCAAATGGTTTAGGAGACAATTTTCCGTACGTCTTGCTTTGATTAACAAGTCGCAAGGACAAACAGTATCGCGTGTTGTGGTTAGGCTATGCAAACTGGTTTTTGCATGACCAACTGTACGTTGCTTTGTCGCGTGTTGGCCATCCCAACAACATCCGTGTTGCGTTGCCTGATAAGAATTTTTTAACGAAGAATATTTTATATCATGAACTTTTGAGATGGACCCTGCTTTTTTTTTTTCATTGAGCCTTGGCATTTCAAATAATTCTGTCATATTCTTTCTTTGCAGGCTACTCCTGAATGCCACATAAGTTCGACACTCGTGCTAAGAGGAAAGCAATGAGAACCAACAGTACCACTCAATATGATACGAATAGTACGTCAAAAGTTGGAGCCGAACATTCAGAGAGGTCGAGGAAAAGTGAAAATGATGAGAGGTCGGTGAAGCTTGGAACTCAACATCCTCGGGACGATAATCCCTATTCTTGGTGAGGTTGAACGTCAATGTTCGCAAGGGAATACATTTGATGATGATGAGAACATGATTGTGGAGGGGGGTGATGACGATTGTCGTGCAAATGGGGATGGTTCACTTAGAGGTCAGTCGGGTAGCCCTATTAACCTTACATTTGTCGATGATGAGGATAATAACGTTACGGGCGATTCGACAGAAGTCTGTATTGAATCTACATTCAAGAGGAGAAAGTGTCGGAGCTTACCTTGACAGATAATTAGGTGGGACGACAACTTGTTGTTGATGAAACGGGAACTCGGATTATGAGACCGCTGAATGCGCTCCCTGATGATGCACTTGCATCTCTTCCGTTTCGTGCACCGCTCGTTGGACGTGCACGTGTTCATGATTGGTGTTCGCAATCTTAACGCAGTAAATGCGAAAGAGATGTTTGCGCCACATCGCAACCACAAAATCCTCCGGGGTTATTGTGGTGCCCGATGATAACGATGCACCCACAATTCGCACTCCGAATCCACGCGCTTACCTTGATAGATAGTTTGACGATGCAAAGAAGGTTGACATCCAAAATGTCTTGACTGAGGTGCTTTTTGAAATATTTGTCAAAAGTGCCACGAATATGAAAAAACTTCCTAGGGTGGAAAAGAAACAAACTCACTGATATGCGGTTGGAACGACGATCCCTCTTCCTTCATACTAGTTAAATGTTTCAGATTTGGAGGCTTCTTCCATATTGTAATCACTTTTGACCAATGAGTTCATGACTCTCTCTAATGAGGAGATTACTAGGATGACATTAGATTTGCCACATTGTTCGACATAAGGGACCATTCCCCAACCCTTTGACAGATATCCACAGATACAGCAACTTCTCAAAATGATTCCTCCCGTGGTTGCTTCTTACACTCCTCATTTCGCTCCGGTCCGTAGACTCTCCCTTCAAGCAACATCTCCTTTAAATTTTCAACGTCTTGAGGATTATGTTTCACCATCCAATATGTTAACGCCGATTGTCACTACTTCTATTGTTGTTTCTGCTTTGCCAGCCGCTACGGCTAATCCGTCTCCTGTTAGTTGTATTGTGCCCGCTCTTACGCCATCAAGAGACCATCTGCATAACCATACAGGACCATTGGAACAACCAAGTTCTTCGAATTTTAACATTACCGTGTATGACTCTGTTGAATCTATTGGTCCGAAAAAGACACTTGCGCACCAGTCATATCTTGACAGTTCTCACAGGGTACAAGACATTGTGGAAGCAGCAGCGAAATTAAGTACGAGTATGAACACTTGGAAATATGTGGATGTTGCAATTCATCTCGATCACAATCAGCAAAGACAGGCTCGATTCGAAACTTTCGAGGAGTATCGTCCCAAAGTGTTGCAACGAGTTTTTGTTCGTGAGATGTTCCAAGAGTATCGTTCCAGTGAAGGAAGTTGATTGGTCTTATAAGAGGGATAGGAAGACAAAGATGTTGATTGGGCGGTTGTCCAGGCGTTGTCTTAATGACAAATTTTTAGATGGTCGTCTTCGGTTTCAGTTACGTAATTGCCCCTACAAGAGAGATGGGAAGGGAAAAACAAATAAATAAGGGGGGAAGGAGAGAGAGAGAGAGAGAGAGAGAGAGAGAGAGAGAGAGAGAGAGAGAGAGAGAG
>BFEA01000121.1:576689-588576 GCA_003427395.1 Chara braunii
TTCTTTTTCTTTCTTTGTCTATCTCTGTCTCTCCTCGTCCTTTCTCTTGTTTTTTTTTTTTTTTTTTCTATTTGTCATTTTTTTAATTCATGAATTAAACTCGGACTTCTTAGCCAGTTACTCTTATTTCTGCGGGCGTGGCCTGCACCGTCCGCACTGCGGGCGTTTAGCTAGTATATATAGGGGTTGGGGTGCCCTGGTAGGCATTGCTCATCACTCCTGAACATACACACACACACACCACATACACACATGCGCACACACACACACACACACCACAAATACCCTACACACACTCCACACACCATACACAGATGAGGACGTGCTCGACAACCCCCTAATTTGGGCTCAGCCGAACATGTTCGGTTTCCGCTCGACCGAGCGTCCGAACATGTTCGGCTGCTCGGTTTGGGCCACTTTGGTAGCCTAGTCTACAATTGTATTTATATATATATATATATATATATAAAAGTTACTAATGGTCCGGAGACCAGACGTCTCCCCCGAACGTCAACTACCCCCGTAGTCCAGATTTCCGGACAACAGTTTTTTTGCACTGAAAAAAAAAAAAAAAAATCACAGTGTTGCGCATGCCCTAGAGACCCCCCACAAAAATTTTCAGATTTTCCTGAGCATTTCGTGATAGAGTGGTATTTGGTGGGGGAGGGGGGGGGTACGATGGGTTTTGATGATAGAGCTCTTCGAAGATTTTTATTATTTATTTTACCGGCTTTAATGATCCAAAAATTTGGTGGCATACACCTAATGCAAGGTGGACGCCACATGATTTTTTTCAATTTTTTTATTTTGTTTTGTTTTGTTTTTCGCTAAGTCGGATATACCCTGTTCGATCCGACGTCCGATCCAACAACCTATGACTATATATATATATATATATATATACAGGGTCACCAGCCCGTACGTACGGGTGTTCGGGGTCCCGTACGGGGTCCAAACCCGACGGCGTTCGGACCCCGACAAAAAATATTTCGGGGCCTAAAAATATTTATTTTTTTCTGAATTTGGTTTTGTGAGTTCTCTATGACATGAGGTACATGCCTGTCCATTTTCAAGTCATTTGGTTAAGACAAGTAAGAATTAAAAATCGCCAAAGATGGCGGTGTCAAAACGTGCTCGCCCACGTATTTTTTCACTTTTTGCTTTTTGTTTTCGCTTTAGTTCGGGGTCTAAACAATTTTATTATTTGTTGAATTTTTTTTGGTGGTTTTTGTATTATGTGAAGTACACATCTGTAAATTGACAGGGCATTTAACTATGCCAAAACCAAATGAAAAATCGCCAAAGATGGCGGTGTTGAAAACATGCCCGCGCACTCATTAAATTATATATATATATATACAGGGTAACCGGCGTTCGGGACGGTCCGAACGCCCGAACCCGAACGCCCGAACGTATGGGACCCCTTGGTGATACGTACGGTGGTTCGAGCCGAACGCATCCCAAAAAAAAAAAAAAAAAAAAAAGATAAAGTTCATCAAGAAAATCTGAAAACAATATATGTTATGGAGAAAAATAAATTAAACAAGATTTGCCTGAGCATTCAATCCGAATTCCTTACCAAATTTGAAATAAAAATAAGATACAGAAAACAAATACTAATAATATAAATTAAAAGAGAATTAAATTTAGTGAGTGCGCGAGCATGTTTTCGACACCGCCATCTTTGACGATTTTTCATTTTTCTTTTGAATAGCGAAATGCCTTGAAAATTTACAGATGTGTACTTCACATAACACAAAACCCACTAAAAAAGTTTCAAAAAATAATAAACTTGTTTAGTCCCCGAACTAAAGTGAAAACACAAAGTAAAAAGTGAAAAAATACTTGGACGAGCACGTTTTGACACCGCCATCTTTGGCGATTTTTAATTCTTATTGGGCGTAGCCAAATGATATGAAAATGTACACGCATGTACCTCACATCATAGACAACTCACAAAAACAAATTCAGAAAAACATTATTATTTTTAGGCCCCAAAATATTTTTTGGCGGGGGCCGAATGCCGTCGGGTTCGGACCCCGTACGGGACCCCGAACGCCCGTACGTACGGAGGTATGCCTGGGGACCTCCGTACGTACGGGATGGTGACCCTGTATCTATATATATATATATATAGTTATATATATTCCAGAAAAATTTATTCCCACGGTCCCTCAGACCCCGTTTAAACCTCTTTGAGCACGAGATTGAGTTGAGCTAAAAATTTTGAACTTCATTCCCGCCCTTAATCAGCACGTTGTAACACAACCCCGCCCTCAATGTTTCTGAAGTGTGGGCAGTTTAGGTTGTCGATCTCTTGGTCAAGATCACCCGTCTACGGGACCTGGTTTTTTTTTTTCTTTTCGTTTTACGCAACCCTCCTCCAACCAAGACACCCCCTTGTAGCATCATAAATCACGGTTACCACCGCCAATGAAAATGTGGGGGGGTCGACCAGGGGGAAACCGAGTCGGAAGGTGGGCCGGTCCCACCGGACCGATTTCGGTGGAGGGAGGGGCCCCGGTCGGACCGGAAGTACAGTCGTGATAAAATCCCAAAATACCGAAGTATGATTTGGATAACGAAATGCGGATAAAACTTCAAAATACGACTATTTCAAATTTTCAATTACGACTTTGGCATAAGAATCCCGAATGCACGTGTTAATACAACTTCAAGTATAACTAAGTAACACCCCGAAATCCCGAAGTTCGATTTCGGTAAGGAAATCCCGAACGAACATGCGAACATAACTTTGAAAAACGTGTAAGTAAAATTATGGAATCTCAAAGTGCGATTTCAATAGCGAAATCTTGAATGCACGTACGGATATAACTTCAAAAAATGCCTAAGTAAAATCATGGAATCCTGAAGTGCAATTTCGGTAGCGAAATCTCGAATGCATGTGAGGATATAACTTTGAAAAACAGTTACGTAAAATCCCTAAATCTCAAATTGCGATTTCGGTAGCGAAATCTTGAATACACGTACGGATATAATTTTGAAAAACAGTTGAATGAAATCCTGAAATCTCGAAGTGTGATTTCGGTCAAAATCCCGAACGCATGTGCGGTTATAACTTCAAAAAACGGCTAAGTAAAATCCCGAAAATCCTTAAGAGCGAAATTTTGAAATCTCGAAGTGTGATTCCGGTAATCAAATCCCGAACGCACGTGTGGATATAATTTTGAAAAATACCTACGAAATATCTCGTAGTAATGAAGCGAGATTTCTGTAGCATAATCTTAAACGCACATGAGGATATAACTTTGAAAAACACCTAAGCAAAATTCAAAAATCCCGAAGAACAAAATCCCGAAATCCCGAAGTACGATTTCAGTAGCAAAATCCCGAACGCAGCTGCAGTGATAACTTCAAAAAATGGTGAATTTAGATCTCGAAGTCCTGAAGTGCGTTTTTGGATGACAAAATCGTGAATGCACTTGTGGATATAACTTCGAAAAACGACAGTAAAATCTCAAAATCCCAAAGTCAGATTTCGGTGGCCAAATTTTGAACGTGAGTGCGGATATAACTTTGAAAAATGGTTAAGTAAAATTTCGAATTGTGATTTCGATGATGAAATCCTGAACGAATATGCGGATATAACTTTGAAAAATGGTTTAAGTAAAAGAACGAAATTTCGAAGTGCGACTTCAGTAGCGAAATCCCGAACGCACGTGCGAATATAACTTTGAAAAATAGCTAAGTAAAATCATGAAATCCCAAACAGTGAAATCATGAAATCGCGAAGTGTGATTCCGGTAGCAAAATCCCAAACACACATGCAGACAAGAACTTTGAAAAACACCTAAGAAAAATCCCGAATTCCCGAAGTGTGACTTCGACAAATGGATAAGTAAAATCTCGAATTGTGATTTTTGTGATGAAATCATGAACGAACATGCGGCTATAACTTTAAAAAATGACTAAGTGAAATCCTGAAATCCCGAAGTGTGATTCCAGTAGGGAAATCCCAAATGCAGATGCGGATATAACTTCGAAAATTAACTAAGTAAAAACCTGAAATCCCGAAGAGCAAAATCCCAAAATTGCGAAGTGCGATTCTTGTAACAAAATCCTGGACGCACGTGTGGATATAACTTCAAAAAAGGTTAAGTAAAATTTTGAAATCTTGAAATGTTATTTCAGTAGTAAAATTTTAAACGCACATGCGGATATAACTTTGAAAAATGACTAAGTAAGATCTTAAAATCCCGAAGAGCAAAATCTCAAAATCCCGAAGTGCGATTTCGATATTGAAATCCGGAATGAACAATATGGATATAACTTTGAAAAACGACGAAGTAAAAGCCCGACATCATGAAATGTGATTTCGCTGACGAAATTCTGAATGCACGTACAGATAGAAAAACGACTAAGTAATATCCCGAAATCTTGAAGTGCGATTTCGGTAGCGAAATCCCGAATGCACGTGGGGGTATAATTTTAAAAATTGTCTAAGTGAAATCCTAGAATCTGAAAGTGCGATTGATATTCCGAAATCGGTCAATTCTGAACAAACGTTAAACTACAGCTTTGAAAAGCACTAAGTTATAGCCTCAACCATAAACGTTGTTCATCACTTGAATGTTATTTTCGGACCTTGAAAACACGAATTTGTAAACATGGATTCCATGTTTACGAACACAAAGTTCGAATTCAAGTTTATAAAGCACGAATTCACTAACGTTTAGCTAATAAGCTTCGTTGTTCAATTCGACGAATTTTCGGGGTCCATTAAGAATGAGTAGCCAAACACGTAAGTCTGCAACCTGGCGGTTGACTTCACGACACTTCCACGGATACGATGAGTAAAATCGAATGAATTTATCCTGATATACACTACTATCTCGTGTGTGTGGGTGTGTGTGGGAGAGAGAGAGAGAGAGTGAGGGGAAAGAAGGGGTTGGTGACACCTACTTACCTGGTGACTAGCCTCACGGTACTTCCATCGATACGATGAACAAAATTGAACGAATCTACCTCTAGAACATGGAAAAATGCATGGCGGCAATCAGTTGCAGCCCCATCTTGCATGTGATTGGAGTAACTGGGAGTTGAAGCTCCCAGATGTCATGTATGACGCATGTTTTCACGGATTGTCAGATCGTTGGCTATACAATTCATGGAAGTTCTTTTGTTTTTTTTCCTTCCTTATTTCTTTTCATTCTCCTCCACGTCTTGTGGCCGTTGGAAAGCAGGTACTGGGGAAAGCGGGGAAGGGATGAAAGAGAAAAAAAGTATTTTAGGCTGTGTGGGAGCACGTTCAGTTCCCCACTCAAATTGGGACGAATACTCGTATCCGTGGGATATTCGATCCCATGACTCACAATGGCGTGCAACATGAAGGAGAGTTGGAGGAGCTGGAGGGAGAGAGAAAAGGAAAAACGAGAGTTGGAAAGAGGAGGGCTTACTCCTCCCAGCTTGCCAACTGTCCTCCCCGTTTTCAGGGGAGGGCAGAGAAAAAAAAAGTGTTGTTGGTTGCAACAACATTCACCTGGCCAAGGTAAGGGTCACACACAGTATAGTTCGATTTAGTTTTTTTTTTTTTTTTTTTTTTTTTCCATTATTTTCTTGTGAGGACGCTCGTCCTCACGAGGTGCTACCTCTGGCAGAAGCTGCGAGAGGTAATTGTTAGGCTCCCGTTTTCATAGGGAGTCTGAAAATTGAAAGGTCAAAAAGGAAAAGGCTAAATACAACATTTTCCCTGATGAATCTGCCCAGGGAAACGGGGTTAGAGACATCAAACTAAAAGGGGTTGTATCTTTCCAACCCCTTAATAAAGAAATAACAGAAAAATAGTTTTTGAGATGCCATGATCTTAGCTATCTTGTTAAAATTTGAGATAGCTGAGATCAAGGGAAAAAATAAATGGGGCAGTTTCTCACTAAGGTTGTCATGGTCATGCATCCACAGTTAGCTTTTGATCTTGGCCACATGAAGGGCTCACTGTGAGCCCGCGATTTTGCCTGAGGGTTGGAGTGACATTCAACCCTCCTCATCCACTATAAAAAAGACAGTTGTCCCCAACTGACACACAGAAGCACTCGTGCTGCGAGTGTGTGACAAGCACATTTGAGAGTTGTTGGGCTGTTGGAGGAGCTTCCTGAGGCAACATGGGAGGAGGCGAGAGCACTGCAGAGGAGCGAAAGAGGAGGATCAGGACAGCCATAGCCAGGGTAAGGAGCACTCTTCTCCTTTTCCTTCTAGCTGGGGCTGGTCCAACGACGCGGGCCTTGGGACACTGAGGGACCACGGCGGTGCAGCGCGAGTAAACTTTGGGCCTGAATTTTATCCAGGGCCCAAAATTTATTAATTTGGTGGCATGTTTTAACGGCAACGGCGAAACATCAAGTCTTCATTGGAGGTGGTATCGGCGGGCGGGCGTTTGACAAGCTATTTTCTGGTTTTTGTGGGGATGTGCTGCCGAAAATTTACATCGTCGATAAGATTTTTTTCGACGAAGTGTTAGCATGACCGTGCGACAGGCTGCACTCCGTTTTGCGGGGTCATGCTGCCAAAACTGCGGCACGACCGCAATGGATTTTTGAAGGCAGGTGCTGCTCGATTTACAACGCGACGACGGTGATATTTTCAGTGGGGAAGTATTGCCTGTTTCTTGGCAGTTTGGTGGTGATAGTTAGAGGGGAGGTGCTACCGAATGTTTTTCTCACACTGGACCATATGTTTCTGGCGTGGTCAGGTGACGGTACTACGAGTGTTCATGAGGCAGGGTGAGGTGACACGGCGAGTGGGTGACCCCGCCGTTAATTTTTTAAAGTGGTAATGTACAGTAAAGTGCGGACTGGTGTGAATTGGGAGTGGCACGGGCGCTAGCGCACACATTGCACCGGATTCCAAATGCGGTTTTTATTGGAGTGCGGCACAGAAACGACAAGACTGGCTTGAGCATGCAGGGATGGAGTGGCAACTGTCTTTTGACTGTGCAGTACTATATACTTATGATATTAACATTACGGACCACTTTTATTTTTTTGGAGTAAGTGGTGCAGGCAGTTTCAGCAGTTGGGGCCATCCGGTGCAGACGACAGTAGCGCGGGGCCGCCTGGGGCCAATTCGGACTGACACAAGACACGAGCGGTCAGAACGGCGGTTTTCCACACTTGCGGTTTGGGTTTTTTACGCAATTATTATTTTTGAAGAGTGTAGCATAAGCGGTTTTTCGAGTTTGAGATCATTGGTGAGGTGGTAAGTAGTGTGGGACCATCTGGGACTATCTGGGACCAGTTGCGATTGACGTGGGACCCATAATTTTTTTTTGGAGCGTTTGAGGCTCGTCGTTTTCACACTTGGGGTTACCGTGGTGGGACGTGCGAGTGGAAGGTTAATTGAGGCCATTCGTCCGCCCGGGACTTACCTTGGCGCTGCAGGTTTTTTTTCGGCGACGAGTATATTTTTACTCGACTTTCTTGAGTAAGCCAGGGCTTGTTCGGCACCACTTCACTCAAGGTTAGTTGATTGACTCAGATTCCTTTTCACACATGTGTGAACCCACACTTTGCTTGACCCTGTTTGTTTAGATTGTTCAAAAGGAAAGGTTGAGTAAAGTGTGTATGGTCATGCATGTGAAAAGTAAAATCTGACGGGAGCATGGGTTGATGGATTTTCTGGACCTGTGGTTGTTTTTGAGTGTGCAGGTAGGTAGAAGGATGCCTGCAGAGGAAATTGATTATGCCTATTTGAGAAAATGGAAAAGGGTTATCTTTTTTTTACTTCTCACTTGCCTGCATTTAAAAAGGGTTCATTTGTTTTGAAACATGTTAATTGTTTTTTTTTTCTTTAAAAAGGGTTGTAGAGGTGTCGGGGGTTATGACCCAGAGAATGTTAATTATGTGCATACTGTGAAACTAATTCGATTAAAATAAAGCAGATAAGGTTAAACAGACTTGGTCTTTTTCTTGAGGATTGACTATTTATATCCCGAATGACCTTATCTACCTATTCCTGTCCAAATGATTTTCATTCTCTATTTTTTCGACTTCTTTTTCGTCCAGGTTACCTTGAACTTAGGAAAAATGAGAATAAATGAAACCTACCTGCGATGGACTTATTCTCTTTCTCTAGGGAGCATCTGAGACGGAGGTTCATTGCTTTACGAGCCGACCTTGTTATCGACCCGTAATAGACTGTTCTACGTTGTGGTACTTTGCCAATTCAGTGAAAACGGTGTCGCACTGTTTCTAGTCGGGCCCCTTCAAGCGACCAGAAAACCAACAGGCTGTCACGTAGGATTTTAATGATTTTTGCAATAAATCAAATAAATTAATTAAAGCAAATTATTTTCTGTTGTGTGTGTCCGGCTTCGAGCGAGATCCTTCAATTGCAGTCTTCGCCGGTCCCCGATCTTAGGAATCTTTTATTTTCATTCGGAACAACAAAAATTATGCCAACAATAATTGAAAAATTTTGTTATGTCATGCATGTATCAATTTTGTAATTTTTTACTAATTTTAAGTGGGGGAAGAATGATAATTCATAAGAGTCTCATAAAGTACACATGGAGAGAGCACGACCAACACCAGTCAAGAGTCCTCACTCATTCCTCTGAGTCACACACTTATTTTTTCATTTTGATATGCGTTTCTTCTGCTTCGAGCCAGGTCTCCATACTTCCTGAGATTGTGGTCTCTGGATGTAAAGCCACCTGAAGTCTGCGAGTTCAGAACATTTCCAACCAAGCGTCATGCTACGGAAGTCAACCACAACACAAAACTCCTCCCATAGTGTAGAAAGATATGGTTGAGAGAAGATCCCTCTTCTAAGATGTTGGAACTCTGATGGTTCAGTCACCGCCTCATAATCAATCGCTGCAGGTGAAATGTACCTCTTGACCAAATCCAATTGATCACCCTAATAAGAACCATCAGTGAGAGTAAAGGGAACTGGAGGTTTGGGGTAGCTTGTGTAGAGCTTCGGTCTGAAGCTATAAACCAGCGTCACCCCACTCTTATCTAACTCTCTCTCCTTCCCCTCAAGGTATGTGGTAGCCGAGATCCAAACTGAGTCAAAGTGGTCATGGGTTTCTTTACCCTTCTTCAAATAAACCCTCAAGTCATGAATAGTACCTCTTGCGAGCTCAGTGTGGATTATACAGATGGATAGGTCCTCGTGCTTGAAACCAACTGTGGTGACATACCGATGTTGGAAAGCATCTTTTGAAGCAATCCCGTTGAGACCGACCAAAACAGCCTCCTGGACTTAGAACGACCGGATTGTACTCATGTGCAGTCACTTAGTGTTGAAACTGACTCTCGTATCTTTGGATGAATGCACTGTCTAATTAATATTGATCTCTGGCGTAGGTAAAAAAAGAAGTGACCAGGTGTTGATTGGATATTGATTAAATGTTGATTGAGTACTGTTGCTTGACTGTTGCTTGAGAATTGCTGAGGTAATAAGTCGCTGTATACTGGTCACTTAGTGACTGGATGTTGAGAGTACTATCGTTTGCTTACTGATATTTGACATATGATTTACTAACGGGGAAGCTTGAACTCTTCTGGGCTCACCTGAGCTTTGCCTTGGCCTGCTATACCATCTCAAAGAGCGAGCCAATGCTGTGTAATTTGTCATCACTACTATGAAAGTAAAACACATATTCAATGTACGTTTTCTCTTCGGCCAACCCAACCACGAGTTCTCTCTGAGCCCACATATGAAAAACCATGTCCTTACAAGCCGCATTTTTCCAACCCTCTCTCTTACCCCTGCTTATCTTGTATTTTATCACAAGGACATCATCCTCTTTCATGGCTTCTCCTTCGTCTCAAGGTTCAAACTATAAACAATTCTGGAAAGGCCCTACGCTCAGCCTGGAACGCACTCTCAATCTCAAAGTTGTTATCATTAAATTAGGACACCGTGTATTTTTGTTGACTCGGCGCCGAAGCGAGGTCTAACCCTCGTGGTGATCACTAGCTTAGGTCGGTCCGGTTAGTAGTTGATACCGACCCCCTGATTAGCGGCGACCAATCGATACTCGTGTGCTGGGGTTTACACTGGAGTCGGCCTGAGCCTCCTTTTGCAGAGAGTTTGACTGGCTAATGCAGGCCCGATCGTTAGGGGAGTAACAAAACAATAGTAGTTTCCACTAAGAATTATTCTCTTAAAAGCTAAACGTTGTCAAAGGTCCCTGATTTAGTCCCTGTTTTCTCTGTAAGTCACAGATATATGAGTAGCCTCTGCTAGACCCTCTTGGACCAGCCAATAATATCACACTTAAACGGTATCGATGACAACCGACACTAGAGAGCCAAGAGGGACTTAGCTAACACAGGTGCTGCTAACAATATGATGGCCGAGCTGCGTCCCCTTTGAATGATACTCATTGACAAGGAGAGATCCTGCCAACTCAACACCCCAATTCACTGATGATAGCCCAGCGTAAATGAAGCTCTTAGTATTGTATGGCGGTCTCCTTGCTTAGATGACTTTTATGGGCTTTAGAGAAAGGTGAACGCAGAAGGGATTTAGAAACCAGACCTCTCGATTGACCCTCAACCTTTTGCTCTGAATTCAGTGACCACTATCTCTTTATTAGACTTGTCTGACTGTACTTCTTGGGATAACATGGAGAGAAGGAAAACAATTCCAGCTCTGACCCGTCATCCCTCGTTCCTTTTTTTTTTTTTTTTTTTTACGTTCTGTCTCACTCTTGCGTTGCACCTTGATAAAACTCTTCGTCTCAATCTCCATCAAGAAAAAATTTAGTAAGAAGATAAGCAACCCTTCTCAGAACGAACTTCCCCTTTCTCATCACTTGCAAAAATGGGCGAATGAATGGTTACATAACTGCGTTCCACCTAAATGGGGAGCTGCTGTTTTAGCAGGGCGCCTGTGGCCTTAGCGTGCTTTTAAGCCCTTTAACCCACATAAGTGGAAAGCGCATGACCGTATTGCATTGATTGTTTCTAAGACGAGAGATTTGGGGAAAGTTAGACAAACCCCGTTAAGAAGAAAGGACGAATTTGAAAGCACGTACGCAGATCTATAGGGGAGCACCTGGCATAACTTTAGAGGCAAGTTATGGTATGCTTGTCACCTATCATGATATACAAGTTACGCCCTCTTTCCAGCATGACATTGTACAGTCAATTTCGACAGTCCTTCGCTAATAATGGTATTCATTCATATGCAATACAATATATCATTTAGCGTACTTTGCATGTGCATCACTCATGAACAAATCTCTCACTAGAAACATAAGGCACGGCCTAGTGTGACCCTCGCTCACCCGAGACGCGAACGTTTCAAAGAAACGAGGGCACTAAGGCCTCTATCAGCCACTCTCTGAGGCGTTCTGATCAGAGGGCTTCACCGTAGCATTGGGGCCACGTTTTGTCAACTTAGTATAAAACTAGGTTGAGCATCCTCCTGAATGACCTTTACCCGCAGAACAGTTCTAGCCTAGTACAACTTTAAGCCACATGCAGAGGAGGGGGAGGAATAAGCACTGCGTTAGCTTTTAGTCTTACAGTTAGTCTTCATCGAGAAGGGACTTCGCCAAGGGATTGACCGTCTTTCTAAGCATGACTTTATTCTTGCCCATCAAAGAGAGAGTCGTACGGAACCATACGAGCGAACAGTCTCAAATAAAGTAATCACTTATCTGGCATGACTGAGTGACCAATCATTCGAAGTTGAACTTAGTCTATGATTTTCTCTTTTCTTGATCAACAATTCAAGCTTATGGGCAAAGAGGGGTGCTGCAGACGACTGACAATGATGACTGGTGTGAAAGCCCCAAACTCACGGACGATCAGTGCCGATCCCGTAAACCTGACCGGCACCGGTTAGTTGAACGTGACCGGTCGTTCATTTGGTGTTTTTTTTATGAACGGTCGTTCACGGTGAACGGGCGTCC
>BFEA01000121.1:589452-610773 GCA_003427395.1 Chara braunii
GGGGGTGGGGTTGCGGGGCCGGTGGCGGGCCTGCGGGGTTAGGTGGCGGGGTACCCGGGGCTGGGCGGTGGCGGGGGTCGTCCGGCGGTGGCGGGGTTGAATGGCCCCCCCGGCGGGGGTCCGGGGTCTGCAGCCTCACACCGGCTTTGCCCCCGGGGATCCCCGCTCGACAACGCTGGCGTGGTGACATTGAAAAAAAAATAAAAATTGAAATGACCTAGAAAATAGCAAACGAAAATGCTTATTTTGGCTGGTTGATTTTTTTTTTTTTCTCGTTTTTAATTAAAAAAAATATTATTCGTAAAAAAAAAAATGAAAAAATCATAGGGAGTTACCCTTCAATGTTCCCCACCCTCCTATTAAAAAAAAAAACATACCSCCCCAACCAAAAAAAAAAAAAAAACTACACCGCTCTCTGTGAACTCCTTGAACTCCCATGTTGTGAACGCCGTGAACTCCATGACCGGTCTCCGTCCACAGACCCCGTGAATGGTGAACGGGGGTACGGCACTGCGGACGATCATATGCTAGCACTTATTGCATCAGAGTAGTAAGGTCCAATCAATCCTTCCCATCGGAGCCTCGTGCACAGTTCTCAACAAAATTCTCACTCTCCGTTTCATACACCCTCGCTCATATTCTCATACCTAACGCCCCCGATCAACCAGGACTAAGCAAACCCCCTTCAAAGGGTCCGCTTTTACTCCAGACAGAGGATCGGGAACAAGCCATGAGAGTGACGTTAATCACAAGCTCAACGACCATGTTCCACTGGCATGTCACACCCCTCAGCCTTGGGCCACTCTTTTTACTTCTCTTCCCCAGACACTCTGACATGCATTTACTCATTATCGGGCAGGAACCCTGAAATAGGAAGTGACAACAACAACACTAATCGTGTGTACTAATCACACGTGGTCCCAATCATAACTAAAAGACAGGGCGATCGATGTCCAAATTTCTTATCATTGCAGCTTCGCCAGAATTCTCATGAACTCTCACCGGAAGACTCACAAATACAAAGCCCTCGGTCCACTAATGAATTACGAGGCATGACCACCAAGAGTTTCAGGCAATTCTCAAGTTTGTGACCACCCATCGATCAACTTAGAGTCAAGCTCACAGGGCTCACACGGATTGCTAGCACCTTTAGGACATCAAATAATGGACTACAGGCAATAGGTAAGTGAAACACTAGCATCAATTGGCAACGGTCACAAACCTACGCTATGCCAAAGGCCAGCAAAATGACGAGGACGATACCCACAAAACGTCTCGAAAGTAGATTTCTCCAAATTTCGATCCGTTGTACTCAATGCTTTTACCCGAGCCCGCGAGATGACGTCAACCGCAGAGTTTCGACACAACTTCTTGAAGGTCTAACCTCCCCCCTCTTGCCGCATCGACGCCACTAGTTCCTCCTGTAACTCTCCACCCAACCACGACCAGTTAGTTCAGAGTTCTCTCACTGCTGTTGATCCCCTCTCAGAGTGGTGCCCTCAAGGGTATTGGCGCCTACCAGTCAATTCTCAGGTGATGGTTTCGAAGGCAATTACGTCATCCCGTATTTCGATCAAAACTCACATCTCTCATTCCAATGATGACAAGGCGTCTCGACTCGTTCGCCGCATGCTCGAGACACTACCTCTCTTGCATACACCACTTACTCGCGTAGCTCTCTGTCTCTTTGGCTCTTCTCTCACTGGTCATGCATCTCTCTCAAGAAATTGCAACGACCAATTGTCATGCTGACCACTCGTAGCCAAGCAGGGTCATCTACCATCTGCTCGCCCAAAGAGAGATGAGGTGGTGGTCACCAGCTTTCTCAAACCAGCGCCTTATCAACTACGACAGATTGAATGTAGAGTGATCCGCTGCACTCAACACTCATGTCTGGTAAGCATCCCTAATCCTCTCTTGGATAATTGTACCCTTCTCCTTGTCCACCCTCCTTTCGTGTGTTCTCACCTCCTTGACTTCTCCTTACCACACCCAAGATGGCTAACATGTCTTTGCAAGGATTATGCGCAGGTTGTCCAGGGTGCGTGCAAACTCCTCTTCACACGTGCCCATTCAGGGTGCAGCGAAGGTCACGCGCTCGTACGGGACTGCTGGTCCCACCTATGGACGACCCAACGTGAGCTTGTCCCTCCCGCATACGTCCTGGTGCGTGACGTTCTCCTCGCGAGCTTGACCTCTCTTGCCCCGGTCACGTTTGACCCCTGCTTGTGACCTTTCTTCGTCGCACGCTGAGCTTGACTCTCTCTATAATTGTTTAGTGTTCTCTGTCTTGACTTCCCCGTGAGTTGGCCTTTGGGCCACTTTCCACAGGCTCGGCAGGKGGGTGGTCCCGCCGCCACTGGTCCGGTCCATGCCAAGACCGGGTCCAAACATCCCGGTCACTCTCCTCACTCTCACCTTCTGTGTCGTTATCTAGGTGTCGTTGTTCGCTCTCCTCAGTGTTCGTCGACGTCTCTCCCTCCAAGTATGAGACAGTCACCTTTATTTCATTTGTGATCCCCTCTTGTTTGCACCTTCTCTCTGCCCGGTCCTTGGCTTCAGTAATGGCCGCTTGTAACCCCTGGCCTGCTCTCATTTCCTCCTCTTTTCCCCCTTCCACATTCACTTTCAGCCTGACCTTACAATGACTGTAGTCCAGGACGATGGTCACCATCTGGCCTTCTCCTGACATTCGCTCCCACCTCCAGAGGAACTGGAGGTACCTTGGCCTATACCCATATAGATCGTTGCTGCGCACCATAGTCGAGCCCTCCTACAGCGCAAGTCGCAAGGCTACCGACTTCCAAAACAGCCCGGATTTAGCACTTAGAACCTGCGCAAGTAGACGGACTGCCTCACGCTCACTCTGTCGCTCGGCCCACTCACTTCTGCCCACCAGTACTTGGTGTAACGAGCCTGCCCATGTCCCAGTAGCCTAAGACACATCTCCCTCACTTTTTATAGGATCGCTACTCACCATGATCCTCGTGTTCTGAGTGAGGGATCTGGTTCGACTGACATTTAAAACCCTTAATATTAATAATTAGAACTTAGGAAAATTAGTAAAAACAAATAAAATAAAATTTAAAGAAGAAAGGAAGATGAGAGACCCCAACGGTCATATTACGAGCAGAACCCTCGGGCGTCCATCACTATTCCCATCGTTCTTGACATGACATATTTGTTGGTGCAGCGGTCTCATAATGGGATACCAACCGTTCACCTTCTCCCTCTTAAAACGCGCCATCGAAATTACCCCTAATGGGTACCCGTGTCCAATGGCAAGGAGGGGGCTTATGACCTTCCACGGGGGGTGATAAGCCTCCTACCAACGTGGCTGCGGGTGCTCCCATTTTGGGGGCTTACAGCACAACACCCAGTGAGACACAACTCTGGAGAGATTGAGAGGTCGATCAGTCGGGGCCGCTCACTTGCAACCAGAGTCAGAAAGCAAATCGTTAGTTCCTCGTGAAGTGATAGAAAACGACTACAATAGTAATATCAGTAAAGGAAAAGGACAGGGAAAATGTAACGCCATCACCGCCCAAAACCAGCAAATTACTTCAAGTTTAGAGTGGCGGTCTGGATCAGAGTGTACATTGGACGCATGGTACCTCTCGTTTTCCAGTTTTATTTTCTCTTCTCACTCCCCCTTTTGTTTCCTATCCTTCTTTTACTCAGATAGTGACCGCTATTCATCCCATAACCTGATTTGAGGGCACTCAATGCGTAGCGGAAAGAACTGCACCGACCCCTTTACCATCGCGTCCCTAGGCGAGCCCGACTGCTACCACGGCCACAGGCAGGTTGTGCTTTGCTGTACAGCAGGGCGCCGAGCCTACGTGGACCAATGGGAAGTCCAACGGGGCACCCACCGTTTTGTCGGTGGTAGCGTCAACTGCACTGGTCCCACAATGAAGTGCACCCCAGCCGGACCCGAGATACTGTGAAGGCCTACGAGCGAGCATACGACATCAAGGTTAGGGAACATGCCTTCTGTATGCAATGAAAGTGCGTGAGCAAGCACCAAATATGCAACGGAGGTAGACGAGCGGGCGCTTGGTGCGCAATGGAGTCTGAGCTTGGCATACAACGAATGGTCGGGATACCACGCCCTCCAACATAATACCAAACCCCGGCCCAGAGTCCCCGTTGGGCCCAAAATGCAGCGGTCCAACAATATAAAATAGTGTGAATCAGGAACTCTTTCACTCACTACTAATATAGCCCATTGTAGAGCTCTCTATCGCAATTTTACTGTAGCCATCAACCTTCGTTTTGTCGTGATATGTAATACACTTTTCTCTCATCCCATCACGTAGTTGTTGTGCGTGGCTCGCGCAATTGTTCTTTTTTCTCCCTTAATAGTGCGCCCCCTTCGCACTGTTCTCTCAGTTTCAACCTCCATAACCACACGTGCACCATGCCTGAGGCGCGTCGAGGACAGAGAAGAGGAAGAGGTGGCAGAGGTGGGAAGTCTCCAGAGGAGTCAGCACCACGTGCCGAATGACACATTAGCTCGGAGGAGGAGGAAGAAGAGAGGTATGGGTGTGGGACCCATTCAAGGGCCTACCCACGCCACTCATTCCCCGGATGGTATGAGATTACTCCATCCCCAATGATGATGGAAAATTACCGGAAGAAGTATGAGGCGCGCTACGGTGCCCCTAGTACTTCCTCCCCTCCGTATTCCCCTAGAGCATCTACAACGCCCGCGGCAAGCAAGGCGTTAGTGCTCGTATCTTCGCCCTCTATCCCATGTGTGGCTCCCTCTCTTCCCCAGCTTAATAATTGCATTCTCTGCTGCATTTTCTTTCTTCTCGCTCTATTTCAAATAAAGTTCATGATTATCTTTCACATCTTGCTTAAGCACGAGGTCCTTCCCTAGAACTTCTGAGTTTTCTTTTTTCTTAACGTCTCCGTCCATTCCATATCTCATAGCATCCCTGGCTTAAGAGTTTGAATACCTTGAGGTCAGGGATGCAGGTTCCTTGTGAACCAAACCACTCTGTCGGCCACCAAACGAAATTTAAGAAGGATTACTTATCTGTTTTCGCATCTGCAATTTGGATTTGACTTTTTACTGTCTGGAAACCTGAATTTCTCTTTTACCTTTTCAGTGGAGAAGTTACCCTGTTTTCCCACTTCTGATAGTATTTCCAGGGATATTGTTAATCTAGCGTTAACAATGCGGACACTCGTTGTCAGCAGTACCAGGGGTAAGCCATACCAAAGCCTTTTCTTGTTCTTTGGCCCGATTGAGACGTCTTCTGAACTTCTCAAGCAACCGGAGGGGATAGCAAACCCCGTTCTCTTTCTCTGACCTGAGTGAGGCGTAGCCTCAACTTCTCAGACAAATAAGGAGGGATACCAAACATCGTTCTCTTTCTCTGGTCTGAAAATTTTAGATAGATTTGTTTGATCCCCACAAACCACCAAACATGATCCCAACATGGAAGTCCCCTAATAAATAATCAATGCCAATAACTAAATAAATAAATAAATAAATAAAATAAAAATCCAAAATAAAATAATAAATAAAATAACATAAACAGTTCCTCTCACCTAAGAGTTATTGATTGCCTTGGTTTTGGCTTACCACTGACCCGGAATGAGAGACCTCCCGTCAGTCTGACATACCTTATTCGGCCCACCTTAGGCCAAGACCAATCAAACCATTTGTTTTGACGACCCCTTTAAACCTGCCTCTAGGTCAGGACTGCCATACCCACTACTCGAGTATGGTGACTCTTTGACACTTTCATCAGGACACCCAGACTATAGCGGGTCTGGTCACCCTATGACAGTGGACCTCCTGTCAGTCCAACTGTCCCGTACCCGGATTCGACCATGAAGGTCGAGGACCGGCTCACCCACCAGTTTTTGGCCTAGGGCGCAGGCTGCCCCGCCCAGATTTTGAATGTGAGACCCGATCTAACCACGGTTTCAGACTCTGGCGGACCTCACTGGATTGCATCCTCCGACTGCGGTAGAGTTCCAGCTGACCCCTTTTGACCTCACAGGCCAGACCCCCGGAGTCTTAGCCTCAGCCAACTATGGAATTCGACACTCGTGTTGGGGACCTGCTGACCACACCAGATTGCAACCTACTACAATAAGGCTTTGGCTAGCCTCACAATCAATGCATCGTTAGGTTAGAGAGAAAAATATCAGGCACAGAGACAGTCAAACAAAACATATCAAACCCACAGTTAGACAGTTCATGCCCCAGATAATGAAACAAACATTTCTCAAGAGGTGTCCCTTCGATCTTAAGAGGCACTAAACAACAAGAGCAACAACCGACATTGTACTTCCTAGAGACTTCACTTCGGCCTCAAGAAATAAAAAGTGTCGATCCCAGATAGGTCCCTTCCCTCATCTGAGACGGAAGATAGGTAACTTAGTTAAGAAACACGAAGTTCCCATGCTGACAACTCTTTGGTCTAGCAAGCCTAAACCTCTTTATGCCTATCTTCTTGATAGTTCTCTTAGAAATACAACTCAGTCAGAAGACACGAAGTCCTTTTACTCACAACTCTCTGGTCAGGTAGAGTTGAACTTCTTTATGGCGATCAGACTTTCTTTTCATCACGAGATTAATGTTGGTTACTCTTTGATATGCCACAACCACGAGTTTCTCTGGACTCAATTACCACTGCAATTATGTTTTATAACTATTCCCCACTCAGGGATCTGACACTCGTGGATCGACTGTGGCCCAACATTCATGACACTTTGATCTCATTGATAGTCACTTATAAAAATCATAGAGTCTGTTCAAATGCGGGAATGAATACAGATCATTCAAAAAATCTTTCTCATGTTTCCTGTGTCATAATTTAACATGCTGAAATTTGACATACTTGTGTCTGGGTGACCCGATCTAAGGCGTCCGTCGCATCGTGGAGAGTGTCGTAGCGGTCATGGAGGAATGTGGTGAAATCCGCGAGAGTGGGATCCTCACCTGCGCGAGTACAATGAGAATAATAGTTCTCCCATACGGAGAACGCGCTGCCTCGCAATTTAGTTGCGAGCGTGGAGCACCACAACTCCTGACGAGTGTCAGTTAGTGTTAGTGCACGTGTGGCAACCTGCAACCAGTGCGGCATACACATAGTACCATCAAAGTCAGGTATGTCCGACATACGCAAAAGGGTGGGACCGTTGTGCTGACGGCGAGGGGAGAGAGGTCGAGGGGCCTACACTGCAGCGACAAATATCGAGGCCGGTGCAGACATGAAAGTGGTAGCAGTCTGAGAATCGGGCCTGCTGGTGGACGGTCCAGCAGGCGTGGAGCCAACAACCGCATCCAACTGTGATGAAGTAGCGAGGTAGTAGGGTAGAGGAGGGGGAGCTGGTCGAGGGAAACGAGCCGACAAGACAGAGGTGGGAGGGGCGGTATAAGAAGAAGAAGGGTGAGCAACCTGTGAAGGGTGAGGCTGTCTCAAGGATAGAATCTCCACCTGGACCTGCGCCATGGTAGCCTGTAGCATAGCCGCCCGTTGGGTGCTCGGGGTCGGAGGTGGAGGGGGCAGAGAAAGTACCCTAGCGGGGGGAGGAAGAACTCCAGGTTGTAGTGTCGCAACCGGTGCAGGAAGCTGGGAAGCAGCACCGGGGTGGGTAGTTAAAACTACCTGGCCAGATACCGGTATATGGGCGACAACACATGCGGCAGTGGCCGAAGCAGTCGGGGTGGCAGGAGCGGTGGGAGCCAATGGGTGTACCGCAACAGACGGTATGGTCTGAGCGGCAGCAACACTCACCACTGCGGAGGGGGAGTGCTGGACCTGGCCCGTAGAGGAGGACGAACCACCACGTTTCCATCTCTGGAGTCGTGAAGAGCCGGACTCCGAGCCGGTAGGGGATGGGGTCTGAGAGTGGGGGGGAAAGCGATGAGGAGAGCCCTTGAGGTGGTGAACTTCAAAGGTGAGCGTGTTGACTTGCCTCTCCAAGGGTGCAAGCGCATTAAGTCGCGCGTCCAGAGATGCAAGGAGAGACGCAACAACAACGCGGAGGTTCGTGGGGTCCACAACGTGTTGTTCCTCGACCGTCGGGTGGGTGGACGCCTGAGAGGTGGACAGCGCCGCGACGAGCTCCTCATTTGTAGCCCTATCCGTGGGCTGTGGAGGAAGAGAGGTAGACATGGTGGGAGGTGGGGGGAGAGAGGGGTTATGGTATGGGGATAGGGGACCACCGGTGAGAGGGAGGGGACCGCGAGAGCGGAGTGGGTAGTCATGTATCGGCTCGCCCCGTGACCAGCGGGTCACGCGTGAGATGGTGGCGCGAATCCGGTTGAGGGGAGAGGAGCCGTTCGGGTCCAGGGTGCCCGACGGGAGGAGGCGGGGGAGTAGGGGGGTTAGGAAAACCCTAAGCCCTAGAAAAACCCTGAGAAAACCCTAACCGGGGTTCAGGTGGTTAGAGGAGGGTAGCAGCGACGTAATCAAGAAAAAAAAATAATAACCATGGAGGGGAAGGGGAGAGAAAAGAAAATAAACAGTAAAATTTAAAAAAAAAAAAAAAAAAAAAAAAAAAGGAAATAAGCAAAATGTGAGAAAAGAAAGAATACTTATTTTTTTGGATTTTTTTTTTTTTGCAGCATTTTGTTACCCCCATGGGGTCAAAGTGTGCCGTCAAGAAGAAATGCTAAGTAAAACTAGAAACTTTTGCCAGCACTTTGCTACCCCCAAGGGGTCAAAATGTGTTGAAAAGACTATGCAAAAGAAGAAAACAAAACATTTCGGCAGCACTTCGTTACCCCCACCAGGTCAAAATGTGTGTTGAAAGCAAGGATGACTAACTCCTAATCAGATTTGAGGGTGCCGCAAARAAATTCGAATTTTCAAAAAAAAAAAAAAAAAATCAGAAAATGAGAAAAGAAGATGGGGAATAAAGATAATTCGAATTTTTGGAGAAAGGGGGGAAATATAAATCAAAAGAAAGATAAAAGAAGAAAAACAGAAAATTTTCGAAGTTGGGGGGGGAGGGGGCATGAAAAGGTAAAAGAAAAGAGAAAAATAGGTGAGAAAGAGAAAAAAGTGAAGGGGGAGATGGGAAATGATGGGGTTGTAGTTACGGGGGAAAGAGGGAGAGGAGGGTGGGAGAATGGGAGAGAAGGATACAGAAAAGCTAGAGAGGGGTAGATGAGATTAGTGGGAGATGGTGAGTGGGGAGCAGAGGAGAGAAAAAGGTTGTAGAGGATGAGTGGAGAGGAGGGTAGGAGTGGAGAGTAGTGGTAGGGGGGAGAAAAGATGATTAGATGATGGGGGGGGGAGATAAAAAAGGTTGGGGGAGAGTGGGTTAGTGGTAGGATGGTGATACCAGGCTCTTGGGTGGCCAAGAGCAGAGTTCTACCAAGATCCTCTTGGGTGGCCAAGAGCAGAGTTCTACCACTGTCTCTTATACACATCTAGATGTGTATAAGAGACAGGTAGAGGATGGGTGGAGAGGAGGGTAGGAGTGGAGAGTAGTGGTAGGGGGGAGAAAAGATGATTAGATGATGGGGGGGAAAAGAGAAAAGAGGTTGGGAGAGAGTGGGTTAGTGGTAGGATGGTGATACCGCGCTCTTGGGTGGCCAAGAGCAGAGCGCTAACATGATCCACAGGATCTTGGCCTTGAAGATGTAGCTGGCCTGATGCCACTGCAATAGAAGAAAAAAAAATGGGGTGGGCTGAGATCTGAATCAGCCATCCAGATGCTCCTGTAGTGCAGCCCCCTAACCAGGGGGTCTTCAAGGTCCACGGCAAGCTGCCACGTGGCAGTGCAGAGAGGCAGCACGTGCCAGCCATGTGCGCAGGCAGCAGCACCCACCGGGGGGGGGTAAATAGTTGTTGTGCTACCTATTTAACAGCAACAAGCCACAATATCAGCTCATATTGTGGCTTTGGTCAGTGTGTTAAGGCACTGGCCACGCACGAGCATGAGCAGCAACTGCCCAGGTTCAAACCCAGATAGCAGTGGCATCCCAGATCTTGATAATATATATCCGGGAGCGGGGCGGGGCGGGGCAGCGGGGCAGTGTGGGGGCGTGGAGCGCACGTGCGTGCGGCGGCCTTAGCCTTGGCACTTGCGCACACGCGTAGTGATGAATCTCTCCTTTTTCGCCACGCTCCTTCTGTTTCTGCCGTTTTTCGTTGTTTTCGCCCTAGAACAACCTGAAAATCCCGGTATCGGGATTACACTGATTTCCCGCTGCTGCAGGGGGGGCAGGGCGGGCGGGTTGGAGAGGGAACTGTTCCCTCTCTGATACCGGTGTGCCGGACCCGCCGGGATGGTGGTCTGACAGGATAGAGAAGAATGACGAGATACATCGTGACGGGTCCGACCCGCCGGGATGGTGGTCCTACAGGAGGAAGTGGAGATGGAGCTGGAAGGGACAGCACAACTCCGACGCAGACTCAACACCGTACGTACTCCAACAAATGCAAAATGAAGAATGACGAGATACAGACTACAGTTGGGGTATACCCCCAGCGGACTGACTGGACTGGATTGGACTGGCCTGGTACCGATAGTGGTACCGGGCAGGACTGGACTGGACAGAAACAGTACACGGCCTGTGGGGTCAGGCCACGGCCTGGTCTCACATGCCGAACTGGTAAATAGTCGAATATGCCTATAACCAGGGCAGATGGAGGCCCGCTGCATTTTTTTTTTTTTTTTCATTTTTTCGGGAACATTTTGTCGTCTTTCTCTGTGTCACATACATAAGTATGTGTGACACTGAGGTCGGAGTCATCCGCTGTCGAGCGCATCGGTCCAGCACCACCCAAGGGCAGTGGGGGACCCTCCCGGCCGCGTCACGGAGGAGTTGGTTTATTCCTTCGTCGCGAATATACATGGAGCTTCCGCAAGCCGCTCCGGCCGAGTGCAATAGCCATACCCCTCGCGAGCCCCTATGACAAGACAGGGCCTACGCGAGGCACGACTTACCTCCACCTTGCGGGAGCTGTCACCTCCCTTTTGGCGGGCGTATCCCCGCCGAGCTACCAGTCCACAATACGAAAGTTATTCAGGTGCAATCACAGAGGTGGACCAACTGAGGGCGCTTCTCGTTCGTTGTAGCATAGGGGACACGCGCGATATTACTCCTCTATCGAACCCGCGTGCGAACCAACATCTTCGGGGGCTGAGGTCCCAAGCGTGACTCGTCGCCGGTCGACTAGGACGCATCTCATACACCACGCGCACACCATTATAACAAACATAAAAATAAAAGTACACACACACGAGACGACATAAAATAAACAAACGCGGCGACGCTCCTAGTCCTTCAGTAACTATCCCATAACTTTCCGATGAGGAAATCGGATACGCATTGCGCGTGAGACTTGGTATAAAGCCGCGTGGACGCAGGGCCTACTCATATCGACGAGAAATGCAATCATCCGCAAACAGTCGCAATGATGGCATACTATGTAGTGCCCATAGTAAAGCGGTCCTTCGTGGATCCGAGCGCCGCTTATGATACTCAAGTGTCAGACTTGAGGTATCGTAGAAACTTTGTTTCTTCACGACATTGCACGGTTGAAGGAATAGCCGTGCGACCACTACGAGACCTCCGACTTTTAAGCTGAGTGTCTCGGCAAGCAGGGCAAATAGTCTCTGCATGGGGGGAGATTCCTTCCCTGCAGAGTCTAGGGCCTGGGATAACCTGGACAAGGACTTCGAATCCCAGCCCAGGACCAACGTCCGACTAAGAAATCATAAAAAAATATACAATCAATAAAGGGGTTTTCTATCTTTCCTCAACCTTAACCCTTAGTTAAGCCCTTAAGCGTGGATCCCTCAGTCCACGCGAATACCCAACACAAATACACCCATATAAAAAAAGAGTTAGGTATGTGACGATCACTTTTCACAATCAGAGTGGACTCCGCACAGCCATATGTATATGTGTGATCGCAGACAGTCAAATCCAAAATCTGAACCACAGAACATACCTGCAATCACATCAAGAGTCAAACAAGAGTCCATGCACTACACGGAGTCAACTCCAACCACTCCCTACACTCATACCCCTCGCTTTAGCCATGCAAGCCTCAGCCTCTGTCCAACCAACGATAATTAAATACTCAGTACCTTTGTTAAATGACCATTCAATAAAAGTCCGATTGAAACTTTAATAAAACAATAAAATCAGCAGGGCTAGAGCCTTTTAGGTTGAGTATTGGGGGTGAATTGGAGTTGAGTCCTAGACCGACGAATCGACAACCGACCTGTTATCTGTGATAACAAAAGGTGATCCTTGTGGGATCAAGCTGAATCTAGTCCTGATCTTTAATCAAATGTCCAGAAGGACCTATCCCAAGCTAAATCTATGAGTCCAAATCGAAAGTAATTTTTATATCATAATTCCACCAAGAGTCATTCTACTTAACTAATCCTAGGTCTACTCCTAAGTCGGTGCTTAATGAAAAGGTAGGTTTTTGGCAGAATCTCCTCTATATAGAGTGAATTGTTAGAATTGCCAACTGTCAAAATATAATCTGACTCCTCTAGACTAGGAAAATTTCGGCAGCACTTCCCATAGGAAAAATGTCTTTGCAGAATTTAAAAAATCCAACTTTTAATTCTAGAAAGTCATAATTTGTCTAACTCCCTGAATTAGTAAAATTTGGGCAGCACTTCCTTTAGAAAGGTAGACTTTCCAGATTTGTACCAGGTCAGATATGAATTGAGAACCGGTACATGAGTTTAACTAAGACAAAATCGGACTAACTCCTTAGATTTGTAGGAATTTTGGTAGCGCTTCCTGTAGAAAAAGTGTTCTTCCAAGATTCATACAAGGCTAAGTTCGGAATAAGTACGTGACTTTGACTTCGTAAGGTCCGATTTTGTCTAACTTCCTGAATTAACAAAAATTTGGGCAGCACTCCCTTCAAAAAGAGAGACTTTCCATATTTTTACTAATTCATAAAAGTCGAACAATTTGAACTTTGAAAGACAAAGTCTGACTAACTTCTTGGTTTTGTAGAAATTTCGGTAGCGCTTCCCGTAGAGAAAATGACTTACCAAGATTTATACAAGACCAAGTAAAAATCAAAGATCCCAGAAACTACAGAAATTGACCTAAGTAAAAAACTTAGCTCAGAAAATGCAGGAATTGAAACTACCTCCTATAGCTCTAGCACGTGGCGCGCAACTAAAGCAACTACCTATCAAATTGAAACTCAGACTAAGTAGTAGTCGCACTCAGTCACATGCAGGCCAAACCACAAAGGTAAGTACTCTCACCAATCCCAAGTTATTTCATATAAGATAGTTCATGAATCTTTAGATAATTCAACCCTTATACCCAACTTACATATGGCACAAATGCTTGACCATTCGGCTTGGAAACAATGTCCAGCGTGCCTTAAGATATACACGAACAGGTTGTACTACTACTTTTCTCTTCTTTGGGCAGATGACTAGACCATTCGGCTTGGAAACAATGCCTAGCCGCCCTGAACTGTTTAATATCCAAAATTTACTAACTTTCTGACTTTATTCTCAAATAAAAGAGCAAATATGGGCAGGGCACTGAACCATTCGGCTTGGAAACAATGTTCAGCTTGCCCAGACTATTTTCAATTATACTTTGTGATTTTCCTTCTCTTTTTGGTGGTATGGCTTAACGTTAGACCATTCGGCTTGGAAATAATACCCAGCTGCCAGTTCACATGCAAATATAAGTAAATTACTTTCTTTTATACTCAAGTTGTACTTATGTGCGTGGTTTTCAGGCTAAACCATTTATCTTAGAAACAATGTTCAGCCTTAGACCAAAATCCTCCCTCATAATAAAACAAGAAAACCCCTTCACATCAGACAACCCTCAGAAAATAAACATAGCAACCAGGCCATTCAGCTTAGAAACAATGCCTGACCCTTCAGAAAACATCCAAATAAACATAGCCCTGGGCCATTCAGCTTAGAAACAATGCCCAGTCCTTGTTTGACCCAGTCAAATGCATGAAGTTTGCCTTCCTCCCACCTTCCCCCAGTTTATCCCTTAATCTGCTTTCAGTCGAAATAAAGGGAAACTTAAACTTCACACATGCACTCTTTCCATTCAATCTGATTAATCCTGAATAGAAAGTAAGAATTATAGGGGAAACACATACATACAATCAGCCAAAACTAAAGGGAGATAGTCAAACAGGGGCATATTGGGGTCATACAGATAGAAAATGGTAGACCTGTAAGTTCCCTGCCTCCAGAACCTCGCCTAGGTTCCGGCAGAGCTCCCACAATCGGTTTGTGGACTCCCCACAGAGTCTTGATGCGGTCCTACGTGTTGGAATCCCGCCTGCCACCTTCCTCTCGTAACCACAGATTAGACTTAGAGTAAGTAGGATAGAAAGAGAGGTTTCAAACGCTCAAGATACAAGAGAGAGACAACTCAACTCACAGGAGAGGGTCTTGTTACCTTTCATTGCCTGAGGGCCCCGCAACGGTGGCCAAGTAAAAACCGCTTGGTCCACCTCCAGTCAACTGCATAACCGGCCTGCCTGATGAACTCTCAATTCTCAACACTCCTTCTCTGCACACTACACCGCCTTCCTTAGCAAGCTCCGCAACAGCCACAACACTGCCCTCCAAAAAGCTAACCCCAGCAGCAGTGGCAGTAGCAGCAGCAGCTGCAGGTCCTCCTCCAGGAATTACTCCAACGACCACACCAGTAGCGCCTGCAGATGCCAATCCTACAGGCTGACGACCCACAGAATGCCCAGTTCGCAACTGCTGACACGGCAAACCGCCACCAACTCCAGGTACGTGCCTTCCTTTCTGCTCAGTCCTCCCTCTTTCTCCCTGTACAGGTACTCACCTTCCCTCTCCTTAGCACAACTATCGCAGACTACTCTTGTAGCGGTGTCCCTCTATCTCTTTGCCCCGCAGCGTAGGAAGGCGGACCCCGGCTTCGGTGTCGGTATAACCATACTCGCGTACTTCCAGGTTCTAGCCCCGGTCCTCACAGATTAGAGGTATGGCAACCCTGACCACTGCACCTAATCCCAAGCCTCGCAGATATGGCAGTTTGGAACCCAAAGCTCCAACCCAACATTCGCAGGAATAGCAGATCAGAGCACGACGCCCAGAATCAGAGCTCCAATAGTCAACAGTTCACGAGCACTGTCCGACTCCAAAGCTTTCACATACGGTTACCACACACAACGCCCATATTCACAGCCTAGACTCACCTCTCGAGGACATGGCAACCCTGAGCATAACCCGAACACCGTCTCCCCTCAAAAAATCTCGAGATGCAACTCCCGAACTCAAAATTCAGAAATGTGGCCGGTCGGGAATCCGGCGCCCAGACTTAGAGCACGGAGATACAACAGCCTGACATGCAACTCGAACCTCAACTCCTTACAAACAATAATGACTCCCAGCGCCTCACTTCGACGATCACCAATCCAGCAGCGCACTACGACGCGCGGGGTAACGAGCACCAGCCTTGATGCCACCGCAATCAACCCCACTGTCTTTCTCTCTCTCTCTCTACCCATACGACGGTCTACATAATACTGGAGGTCAACAACTCCACCCAAAGCCCAAAGATACATAAGCATACACACTCAGGGAACCAAAACAAAACACAGCTCGATCACAAGTCCCCTTCAGGTCACTATGGGCCTATGGTGCTCAGACCGCACCCACAACTCATAAACCTGACATCGCTCACGACTACCTCGGTCGGCTACAGACTTTCTTCGGACAGCTGTGGTGCACCACACCCCCTTCTCATGTCCGTAAGTCGGAAATGCACCAAACTGGCGACCCACGCCCGAACTCGAAGGCCAACAACGAAGCAGCTCCGAACACAAGGCCCAGATTCAACTCGACAATTATGGCTGCTTAGCGCACCGCCCAAATGCACACCCTCAGATGGCTATGGCGCACGACGCCCTAAGATCTGCGGGATGACAGGCACCCTCCCTAGAGCCAATACACGCGGATCGTTGTTTCGTTGGCTATGCATGCAAAAGATGCCACCGAGGTGGTCAACACCCCACCCCAAACTCGCAGAGCGTGGTCCGACCCTCGGCCTTCGTCGGAGGAATATGGCGCCCAGCACTCACCCTCGAAGTCTGGCGACGTGATAGCTTAGCACTGCAAAGGGCACGGGTCCATCTCAGATGACGATGGCGCCTAGCCCCCACAACTCAATCATCGACAGAAACAATCATGCCCTTCATCTCACCGAACAACGAGTATCAACTCCAATACTAACACAACCCGACTTGCTTCCTCGCCTGCCCTTCGTGCAAGCAACCAGAAGGCACGTAAAGCGGGCGACTAGCGCCTACAACCATAGGTCAAAGGTATAGTTTCCGCAGATCCTCAACCAAGATTACTGGCGCACATCGCCCACCATCCCAACCTAGCTCTGCACTTCTCGTTCGTACACTCCTACGCACACTGTCTCGCTGAGTCACCCGGATGCCGCCATGTGTGCCTGCCCAGCCTACTCTATCTCTAGAGTTATGGCAACAGCGTCCACCTCCGTCTCTATGCTATGGCTACTCGCTCCTCCCTGCCCTCTTCGACGTCGGGCTCCGCAGACCGTCAACGTACGAGCCACTGTGTCAACACTTCCGCATAGCTTACGCAGGAATGGACGAATAGCTAGGCGCAACCACTTGATTTATACTTCTACGCGGTACCGCCCTGCCCTCTTCTCATCGGGCCCGGCGTACCCACCGTCCCCCACAACATCAGCTGACCGGGCTTGGGAAGACTTGGACTGGGCACTAACTAACTCAGCAGCGGCGGACTCGCCACCTTCGGCTATCTGCTATGACCCACCAGGGATCACCTCCGAACAATCATTGACCTTTCAGACTTCAACGGCTAAAGGCCCTTGACATCGACCTTTCAGACTGCAGTAGCCGCAGCTACGCCGCAAGTCATAGGCTCAAGACGCTCCGGAATGCAACCAAACGGGTAAACAAAACAACGATGATAAACAATGATAATAAATAAATAAATAAATAAAATAGGAATATCAGACGGACGATTGTCATAAGAGACACAACGGGGTTGGGATCAACGCAACGCCTCTTCAGGCTCTTTTTTGCGGGTCTGCCACTGGGGCTCCCTCGACAAAACCAAGGGGGATATTCTCGCGGGACCCTCTACCCCTCGGTCCCCTTCGTGCTCCACCGCTCCCATGCCGTCGTTCGTCGGCCTCGAACCCCGTAACTCTGTTTCGTAAGTCCTGCACCGTAACTTATAGGACTATGCCCAGGCCTGAAGCCAGCATGCGCAGAATCCCATATAAACCAGTGCGGCGTAACGCTGAGGGCCAAGAAAGCGCCCGGGCTACTCCTCCATCCGCAACCGAGCGTACAAACACTATACGTCCGCGCCGGTTTATTCTAGCTCCACCATGGCCACCACCATTCCGCATGCCAAACCTACCGCCGATCGAACGTGCCGGGTAGAGAGACGAAAACTTTGATATCCTTCCTTAATCAACAAGTAAGGACCGGTGTGATTTCACTAGCGCCTTAAAGCTTGCGCGCCCACACACTACTTGTTCTAGTCAACCATCTAGTCAGCGTGATTTCACTAGCGCAACTGCGCTTTGTATGGAATACTTAGATTTTAAGCCAACCTTTTTTTTTTTTTTTTTTTTTCTATTGCTTGCAAAAAACCGGGCGGATACCCTTGTAAGGGTATTCGCACCGACACCGCCGCTGTATTCGGGATGGGCATGTCGACACCTGACGACAACGAAGCAGGGATGAGTCTCTTGCCCACGTCGCATCGTAGTAGGTCTACTACGCCTCGCACAGGGAAGCCCCGCTGGGTGCGATGTAGACTCGACCAGCAGCTGGAGAGTTCGATTGCAAGGGCGATAGGGAAGAAGTTGACAGTCATTTCTCATAGCTCGGGGGATAAGCAAAAAAAACATTGTTCTTATGAGAACGTGTTTTATTAGCTGCTTGAGTGGAGTGTCAGCCACGTTGATGAGCTTATGTCAACATACGGCCTGAGTGAACAGTTGTCTGGCCAAGGAGGTTCTTGTGGCTAGGGGTCGGCGTCAGCTGGCACTCCAAGGTCGTGAGGCGGTAGACCTCGAAATACTGCTTTGAGGTGGCGCGGCGACAAGGAGGGGTATGCGGATATTGGTCCGATGTTTGAGAGGTTGACGGTGAGGGACCACATGCGCATGTGGAATGCGTCAGCGGGGCCTTATGTCGTGTTTCTTGAACTGGTACAACTTCTTCAGATTCTTAGTATGTTTGAGAAACTATGTCCTCAGCATGGTAAGGACATGGAGGTGACGATAAAAAAAATACATTATCCTTGCCACATTTGCAAGGTGCAGTTCGAGTGCGAGAAAGGGTGCACGTGGCACTGGAGTTCCCGAAAACTTGTTGGTGAAGTGAGAGAGTCGAGGGTTGGGACTCAACTGTTCCACTCCACTGTGGCGACAGGGATGACGTACACTCAACTGAACAACCTCTTACTGGGCCTAGGGATGAAAAAGGTTAGGAAAGAAACTTTCTACAATTTCTTCCGTGAGGAAGGCAAAGGGTGGCGATAGTGGCTACGTCACGTGAACCGCGTCGCGAAGGAGCTTCGATAGGGTCATCACACGTTTGCGAAGATCAAACGATCTGGTTGTCACCTTAATCAATGGACGTTATGATTCGTCCCGTGATGCGTAAGATCTCACGTTTGCGAAGATCAAACGATCCAGTCACGGCGTTGGATTCCGGGATGATCGTGGGTACGAAGATGATACACAAGGGGGGGCGAGTCATCATGGCAGCTGGAAACGCAGTGTGTTGAGAAGCTTCGCAGAAGTGCATGTGGCACAAAGCCAAGACTCTGACAAAACGCTTGCGAGAGACTATTCGTGCTACGAAGACTGTCAAACCGTCGGTGGTTGGTGCTAGCGAACACTCACGCGAGGTGAAGTGTTTCACAAAGAAGGAGCTCGAAGTTTGGCTCGATACGAAAGGTGTGCGCGTGCAGGGGGTGGCTACGAAAAAGAAGGACAACCTGGTTGAAATAGTGTGGGGTGTGCTATTTCCCCATGAAGCAGGGAAGCCATTGCTGGATGACGTCGTCGAGATTGACGAGTTGGAGGCGTTGCACTCTAGTGTCGCGAAGGAGGCAAAATAATGGTTGTATGGCGCTTGCAGGTTGAGTGAACGAGTGGCGGACGACGACAACGATTTGTTGGCTACACATGTGCAACACTTGGCCAATCATTGGGTTGGGGATCATTCCCTTTGCGATAAGGAGTTGCCAAACTTGCGCAAGGCAATCGGTGGTTCAGATAGAGAGGCACTGTACGAGCCTGAAGGTCGGGTTCACGTGGCCATTCTTAGTTGTCTGCAGCAGTTCGCTTCCAACGTGAAGATGACGTACTACACGCGTGCGAGGATGACTTTCAACAACGAATGCTTTCATTCCGTGATCAACAAATACTGCACAAAACGAGTGAATTTTCCGACATCTAATGAGGCGCGAGTTTGTGGCACGACTTTGGAATGGAACAAAAACAAAGCAATCAAACCATCGGGCTCTGTTTACCACAGTCCTGCGAACGTCACCCACCGACAATGCTCTGCACGGCGCAACGTCTATGCCACCCGTGACACATCATGGCGGTTCGACATTGCTACAAAAGTTTTGGGGACTCCTCGGGTGCGAGACTGGGCCCGTAATATGTTGCAGCAACAGGACGTCGACGACCCGATCGTTGAGTACGTTGACATTGATATTGATTTCAGACTACTGGTTGCTTGTGAGAACGTGGCGGAGGTTGACGAAGCAGAAGTTGTTCAAACGTTGGTTTCGGGGGAAAGTGGCGATGACTCATCTGACGATGAGTTGTCCTCGGACTCTAACAGCAAGCGGGGTGCTAACCGCCTTGAGTTCGACGACGTCGTGCTTTCACAGGAGGTGTCCATTGTGCTGGAGAAATTGCGCCATGTGGATGGCAAAAGTGATGCTCGTCATATTCAATTCGAGATTGTTTTTTTTTTTTTTATTGCTCGCTACTTGCGTCACAATCTTTGCGTGTGTTGCATTTTTTTTGATGCAATTCCGAATTCTGGAGATTTCATCGCTATATATATATTGTCACAAAGTTATTGACAAAGAGCGTAAGCACGTGAAGTAGAAGAAGAAATAAGATGAGCGAAGAAAAGAAAAATGAAAGGACAGACAGGCAAAGAGAAAGACAAACCTGAATGACACAAAATAATGTCCTCTTATTCTTTGTTTGACAGTATTGTTATTTTTTTCAGTGCTTTATAAAAAAAAAATACACTGAATCAAAGGATAAAAATAAAAAACAAAGACACATTGAAATCATTCAGTTTCTCAGTCTTCTTAACGCCTCCTCCATTATGACTACGTACAAGGCTCGCCACGTTGATGAAGTTGAGCGTGAGCTACCCACTTCCCCGTATGCCATAACAACCCACTTGCACGTTATGGGAAAGAGGCAGAGTGAGGGAAGAGGTCCTTAAACACAAGGATGAGAGGAGCAGAAAAGGAAAACCGATAGGCAGAGGCAGAAAAAAAAAAAAAAGTGACCCAAACATCTTCTTCTTTTCGCTGCATTTTTCTTTCTTTCACCGTTTTGCAGTTTTGGTGAAGAGTCTACCACGTTCGCTTTTCAGCGCACCTTCATTTCCTTCTTTATTTTTCATCTTCATTTTCACCCTTCGGACTTTTTTTTTTAGGGTGTTAGGGTGCAGGGTACAAACAAAGTAAGATGACACAAACTTATGTTCTCCGTGTACTGCATTCTTCACAGTTTTGCAGTTTTAGTGAAGGGTTCCCCACCTTTGCACGTTCTTGTATACTCTTTTCAACGCACCTGCACATTTTTGTCAGGGTGCAAGGTACGTCTAAGTAAGACCCTCACGACAGATGGGACAACTGTCATAAGGATGCGGGTGATGGTAGCAGCCCTCCCACTGATCTACAGGACGAAAATCATTCAGGTAAGCAACTTTGTCACTGCAGGAGCCAAGGTGGCTAGCATTAACCATACCTCTTAAGCAAGCATGACAGAGGGCATGCCGGTTGCAGGCCATGACGATTGCGGGGCGTTCACCATCACAGTTAAGTGCACATTCGCTATAGCGCCCACAGGCACAGATGGGATATACTGCATATATGTATATATGTATGTATATATCGTCACAAACAGAACTGCCTGGTAAACCGTAGGTAGAGAGAGAGAAGAGGACAACAAACGAGGGGCTGTGATATATAGGGTTGCCGGCGTTTGGGACGGGCCGAACGCCCGAACGTACGGGACCCCTTCGGAACGCGTTCAGCCGTTCGGGCCGAACG
>BFEA01000121.1:670648-690240 GCA_003427395.1 Chara braunii
ACTCTAGAGAGAGAGAGAGAGAGAGAGAGAGAGAGAGAGAGACAGAGAGACAGAGACAGAGACTGAATGGCAAAATTAAATATGGGTCAAATTGCAACCGCGATCTATTTTGCAGTTGGAATGATTTTTTTTAATTTATTGGCCCAGGCATGGCTGAGTGCCAAAAATGGAAAATATGCCGAATCGGTGCGAAGATTATTTCGCAGTGTAAATGATTTTCTTTAAATGTTCTATTATTATTTCTGGAAAGAACACGACCTCATCTATGGATTCTCAAAGTTTCAGATTTTTGTGCATGTTCGTTCGAGCACAGAAAATCGTCGAAGTTGCCTCTTGCAAAATGTCTATTTCGTTGTGCCTGACCTCCGTGTTTTGAGAAGATGGGGCTCAATGCCTGGGCCTGAGGGCCCTTTTGCAGTTCACATGCCTCATTTCTTTATGGGGTCCGCTTCTACTCGGGTCCCGGTCCAACGCCCCCCACTTCTTTTTGGGGTCCACTTCCGCCCGAGGACTGGTCCTTCCTTTTTCCAAAAGTCCCGGTTCTAGCAGAGCTAGCTGTAGGTAGTCCGCAGTTTTGCCAAGGTCTGGTCCCCCAAATCTTTTTGCCCCCTAAGAACCCACTTTGCATCCTGGTCGCCCGCCGCCAAAAATGCGACACCTTGACACAAACGCGGTAGCCCACTATACCGCAACCTAAGGGCTGCGAACATCGCAGATAGTGGGCTGAATTCCGCTCGGATTCTTAAGCACTCGTTTTGCCATGCCCCATGCGCATCTCGGGTTGAATCCATTTTTCACCATTCGTTGGATTATCTTTCGTATTTCGTTTGCAGCCTCAGCATGCTCTGAGCACAATATGAGGACAAAAGTTACCTGCCCGATTATAATGGAGAGTGACTGCCTAACTGGTCTGTTTGAGTCGAAACGGATGTACCTATTGACCGACAATCCAAGTTCAACGGCTCTATCGTACTTTGAAGTACGAAACGCACCATTACCCATAACATTCATCTGAAGGTTCAGGAAATTCCCAACGCTTCTTTGTTCATCCAGGTCAATACTCTGCTTCTTAATCTCGATAAATTCCACCGGATAGAGCCGAATGGGGGAGCTATCCTGCGTGGTTTGGTTCTAGGTTAGGAAGTCCCTGATGATCCCGTTGTTAAGGGTATGAAGGTCATCCATATATCGGAATGTGTACTTGAAGATCGAGATCAGATGCTGGTTCCCGGTGTCGATTAGTCGCATCAAACAGGCGAACTCGTATTTAAGAAAATACAGGTTGCACCAAATAGAGGAGCATGGGAGGCCCATGGGAATGTCGTTTCTTTGCCTTCATACCCTTCGTCCAAATTGGATATAGTTTCTTTCGGCCAGCCATTGGTTCATATCCAGGATTTGTTCCATACTGAGGGTCATGGATTCGTTAGCCTCCTTAGTCCATGTGGCGTAGTACTTGTCGTTTCCCTTTTTCCCGATTTTGATAAACGACAGGCCATCAGTCTTGGTTTTCAAAGTGAAGGCTTTCCTGGCTGCAAAAGTTAGTGCAGACCTCGGCCCGTGTTCCGAATCATCCGTGGGGATGGTTTTGAAACAGCGGCTGATGTCTGCTGAGAATACACGATAGAATTGGGTGGGGAGGTTTAGGCAGTATTCGTTAATTGAGTCCACAGGCCACCAGAAGTTCACGTCCAGTCCATGCATTTTCTTCATTATACCAGACTGCACCACACAATACTCTTGTACTGCACAGCTGATGAGCTGCAAGGATACAGAGCAAATCTCAGCAAGGGGGGTGAGCAAGCATTGGGTTGCATTAGTAATCCATCTGAAGTCCTGCTTATGTGCCTTGTAGTTAGCCATTAGGAACGGGATATCCCTCTTTCCCAATGGATAATCCCTTCGATTATCATTCCCGATCAAATCCACCATCTCAGAGTTAGTACAATAAAAGATTCGAAATCGTTTCCTGACTGCCTGTTGAAGGCAAGTTGCCTCATGAAATCCATGCATACAAGGACCGGAGTGTGAGCTGCCTTATCCATACATGTGATGAAGAACCATTCCGTAATATAGTCGATTTCATGAGATATATGTCCCTGCGTGAGATCCAAATCACTCCGGACGTGTTGTCGCGATCTGTACTTCCTGAATGCAGAGTGACACTGCGCCTTAATAGCATTTCTAGCCCTACTGTCCTGCTCACCAATAACATCGAAATCACGCCCAAGGAGCACGATTAATTGCTCCCATCCATCCATTACTTCCCTGGTGGCTTCCTCTACACACAGTCTACTCAATGGGATGTGGTTCAGTCCTATGCCTAGTAGTCGCTGCAGTAGCGGCAGTTGGGAGATTGAGTAATCGGTGGTGATGACGTGTTGTTTCCTAGTAGTGCTAGAATCGGTATGCAACAACTCGGTTCAGGCCAGGCTCCGGAACTGTTCATATCTTTGCGATCCACAGGGGCAAGCTCCCTTGCTGCGCCACCATTCCTCCAAGTAAAAGTCGCGAAAGACATGAGCTGGCTTGTGGAGGATGCGCCCGGTTGGTTCCTTGTACCTCCAGCCGAAGGTAACCGTCTTCATCCATTCCGTAGTATCCGCTGCGATGATCAGGCTTAGGATTCCGGAGAATAGTGCTCTGATTGAGATGGCCTCCATCAGCCGGTTGGCATATCTGACATGCACAAATCGCCTCCCTCCACTTGGTTGCTGCTTGATCTATATTCGCCTCCCGCTTGCCGTGGTGCCAATGCTGCCAGCAAGATCCTGAAACAGACCCCAAAAAAAGGGGGGGGGGAAGGAAAAAAAGGAAAAAAAGAAGAAAAGAACAAGAAAAGAAGAAGGGGGAGGGGAACGGGTAGGGGGGGCGAAAGGCAAGAATGGGGGAGAATGTGGGATATGAGGAGAGTCGGGTAAATAGGAGGGAAGGCGCGTGGCGGTACGATAGGGGATTTGGGACGAAGGTGGGCCGAACGACCAATTCATCGTATCAGCGATCTCATGTCAGGTGGGGTCCTACTACGTCAACCTCCCTTGCTCTTTATCGGGGTGCAGCCTTAATGAGGCAAGCCTTCCCGTCCAGATCAGTACAGAAGCCCATGCCAACCCCGGATAGCTTATTGAAGCAGCTTTTTACCCCCCAAGGTTCCAGCTTGGTCCATAAAAATTACATGAGCCTAACATTACATTCGACCAGAGTTTTCCCCTCCCACTCCGCACCCCTTGTCCTCCCCCTGATACAGTAGTTTAACATTCCCGCTGTGTCCCTAGTTCTCCATCATGCACTTCCCTGATCCAGTCATTCAGGAACTTAATTCCGAGATTCTCACCAGCTATAGGCATGGTCCGTCCTGTCTGGATCGGCTGTCGTTTCTCCTTAGTATGGGCGACCATGCTGTCCTTGCTCAGATGTTCCAGGGTCACGGGATGTGGCAGTTTCAATCCGAACATCCTTCCCTGGTGGGTACCGTTCGAAGATCCCGTCATTCAATCTATACTGTCGTGAATTCCACCTGGTTGTTGGATGAGAGATACTCCATCCTGGCTGCTTTTATTGTTCCCTGCTTCCGGCTCCCTTCCTTGGCTATGCTTGCTGCTATCCATGATGAATCAGCGAGTTACTGAGCGGATAGCCCCGATGTTAGTACATATGCACTTACCAGGAGAAGGGTACCGAGGAAAATTGCATGAATCAGAAGCATTCGGTAGTGGTCCTTTATTCCATTCGAAATAATATGCATGAGGGGTTTAGCGTATAAGTACTTTATTCTTACGACCTGCCCGCTACGTCAACAGTGGAGTCAGTTTATCATAGATAGGTTTGTGAGGCTCGCCCACATAACTCTACCTAGCCTGGCATTATTGCATCTGAGCCTGCTATGCACTCTACTTGCCCAAATTAGCGGTGCATCTGTGTCCTGTGCAATGGCGATTAGTTGGATGCCTTCGTTCGAGATGACGCTGACCGTGATGTGGTCACTTCTCTGGATGAGGACATTGCATAGGTTACGGATCGCTTGTTCGAGCGCAGATAGATTCTCCAAGGCTTGGGTCGCCGCCTGTTCTAACTGCTCCATCTGAAAAGGGGTACAATCCATCAGCAGAAGTATATATATATTTATAGAAAAAAGGGGGAAGAAAGAAAAAGCAAAAAAATGCGAGAAAGAAGAAAAAAAGAAAAAAGAAAGAAGAAAGAAGAAAGAAGAAAGAAGGAAAGAAATGGTAGGTGCGGGGGCGACTTGCTCTGGACCGTGTTGGTGGCTGCACTACCGCGCGGCAGAGAGCGTTGTCGGTGCGAATACCCTTGCAAGGGTACTTGCACTGGGTTTCTGTAGTTGACAGAGGAATGGGTCGATTCAGAATTTATGGGAAGACTGCGTGAGTTGCGTAGGCGCGCGGACTGAAGATTCAGCGGTAACATCTAGGATTAGAAAGTGTGTGGGCGCGCAGGTTCGAGACGAACATGATTTTTCTCTCTTTGATCGCAATGGAAGACGCGGCGTGGATTCCGGTCGGCGCGCTTCATTTTAACAAATTGTTTGTTTTGATTAAACTAACTAACCTATGGGCGCTCTTTTCTCTAGTTCCGCATGGTACGGTGGACGGTCCAATAAGCCTGTATGGACTTGCACGAAAATCCAGATGATGGGACCTGATGGATTTGGCTAGGGACGGGTAGCCGCGGCGATGCTGGTAGGCCGACGTGAGTTTTGGGTGGTCCTCTATGCAAGTGTGGACCGGGAAGTGGCATAGGCCCATAGGGCGTTTCCTTGGCCCCAAGGGTCGTGCGCTACCTCTTTATAAGGTGAGTCGGGCCTGGTGGTACCAGGCTTGGGCTTAGCCCTATAGGGTACAGCATTAGACTGGTACGCAGCAGACGCAGGGATCGAGGCCAACAGTATGCGGCAAGGGAGCGGAGGAGCGTGGCAAAAAGGCTTAAGGGGTTGATGGGTCTGTGGGACTATCCCCCTCGCCTTTTGCTACCGTGGGGCCGAGCGTAGGGCTGACGGACAGGCTGAGAGGGGTGTCGTGGTCCCTGCCCGGCTACCGCTCGTTGTTTTTATATGTATATATATATTATTTCTAAATTTTATTTAGTTATTATTATTTATCACGTCCGTATGTGGACGCGAAGACACCATGGGTACGCCCGCAAACCGTTGGAAATACAGGCCCGTGGTCGAACCCGGTGGGTAAAACCGTCGTGGCGAGTTGCTGTGAGCATGACCCGAGCATTTGTCCTTCGGAATACCCGTAATAACGAAGGCGCGATTTATCGGGTTCGTTTGCTTGCTTTACATTTCGTGCGGCCCTGCCCCCGCGTTGTTCGGACCCGGGGCGCTAAGCGCGCTGGCTTCGACACGGGGGTGAAGAAGGGAGAGTGACTGAAGGCTATCAGGCAGATGGGATGGTGGAAAAAGGTAAGTGGTTCGCTCGTAGGGGTATATGACCACCTTAATCACGAGGGCTGCGGGCCAAACTATTCGTGGTGCAGAAGTGAGGTTGTCGGGGAAAACCGAATCTGGGCTCGAAGATGGGCCCGGTGCCTTTGGAAAAGAGGTTTGCGCTCCCTCTCGGCAGCTCCGTGGGGCACTACCGTGGGTAAGTCCTTCGGGACATTTGTCAAAATTGGAACGAAACAGAGAGGATTAGCTTGGCCGCTAGGGGCCGACTGATGCCTGTAGGTCTGGGGATGAACCCGGACGGAAAGAGGGGGGCAAGCGCATGCGAAAAGGTTAGGAAGAGGGGGCGGAGCGATCTTCGGAGATGTCGAGAGGCGCCGCCGCTGTAAAAAGTCCTTCGGGACATCTGTTAAAATTGGATCGTTACAGAGAAGGTTAGCACAACCCCTGTGGGTTTTCTTTTGCTTTGGTTGTTTTGTGTTATTCCTTTTGGTCGACCCAACCTTCACACGGGCCAGGCCACGGGCGCTGGGAGTGAGGCGCACCGCGATACTGACGGGCAAATCGTTTGTCGGACTTTGGCATAGGAGCAAATGACTAGTCGAACCGGCTAGCGGTCGGTTTTCTCTCGAAGTTCCTCTCAAGGTGAATAGCGTTGACGGGTAGTCCGCTACCCGGCTCCATCCGAAGCTTTTCCCTAGTTAAGCGAGCGTTGTCGGTCGGGTTATTGCGCTAAGACGCTGTCTGATCGAAAAAAGGGAAGCCGAGCAACGAGTCAGAGGGCGACGGGCTGAAAACCGTGAGGACGAGTGAAGCAGGCAGGAGGCAGAGCGTTGCGACAGGGAGGCCGAATCTGGCCACGAAACCGCGCGGGGTGCATATGGGCGGGCATGGCGAAGTGGAAGGCGCAGCTATGGCAAAAGGGGGAAGGAAGTTGTAATCCGCCCGATCCTTGACAAGAATAGGCGGGGAAAGAGGCAATCTGCAGGTTTCTAGGACGGGCGACCTTGAATCTGTAGTCAAATTAGGCTAGAAGTTAGTAGATTAGAGGATTAGAAGAGGAGTCAATGCGCCGAAGTGAAGAGATGGCGGGAGTGAAGACAAGGGAGGATGAAGAAACACTTATCTCCCTTGTCTTCGATCGGATTTAGGCGAGGAGCGATTCGTTCCGGGGGGTTTTGGCCAGGGCAAATTTGTTGATAAGGTTAGTTTCGGCAGTGGTTTAGTAGATATGAGGGTAGAAGTGGAAGGTGCTGCCTGGAGGATGTCGAGAAAGAAGACGAAACGAGAGCGAAATTGAAGTAACTCGCTCATTTTCTGATCGTTTTCGACAAATAAAGATACTAGATTAAAGTTTTTTGACCAAGCGAGTTAGAATATGCTGTAAGTTTGAGTAAAAAGTAAATAGATTACGGGTTAGCAGGAGAAAAGTACTGCAGGCGAGCTATGGAGGAGAAACACGGGCCCGTCCTCGCCTGCCACGATGAAGTTGACGATAGGCTTGTATGACCTTGTCGTTGCTCCATCCGTCATCATCGTACACCCCGTCAACTTCCACTTTGCCTTCTTCGGAGCGCCCCTCTCTGCTATCTCGTGATAAATCTCGTCGAGGGGGTGCGTGCGCATGTCAGTGTATGAGGGGACGACCAAAGCAGGCCCAATCGTGACCCTCATCAATGATACCATGAGGTCATGCAGCTCTTGAGTAGTCTCAAGTTGTATGAATGTGAATGGCACCCCAGCCCTATACAAGGCTCTACCCCACAACCTCTCATACTGCTGCTGAAGACCTCCCTTTGCCCAACTATCCAACCTCGTCTGCAGCGTACGACGATCGTGTGGCACAACAACACCTGACGGTGCGCGTGTGCCCTCTGTCCTGAGCCATGACAAGTCGGCTTAAGTCGACCTCCGATCCGCCTCAAGGACGTGCACCCTCTCTCTGAGGATAGACAGTTCGTCGTCCACAGTCCCACCATCGACCCCTCCCTCATCCATCGTAACGTTCTGCGTCCCTTGGGCAGTTGACTGTCGTCCACGGCCACCAGCCCCGTCATGCATCGGCATACCTGTCATTGTGGCAGCTGCCTCCTCGGCCCTTTGCAGGTCCTCCATCTCCAACTCCTCCTCGTGGACCTCGAGATGCATGGCTGTTATTGCCCTTCGCACAGGGTCACGAATGGTAACCCCGTCCCTCATCAGCTTGTTCAGGATCTCTCCCATATGAAATCTGCAATGCGCAGACGGGCGGGTGAAGTGGTCAATAACCTTTGTCCGCGCACCAGGGAAAACGTTGTTGCACAACGTGCAACGTAGCTTGTATTGCCCCTTCCCCCGCACTCCCACCTCCTGCCCTTGACGAACCCATTCCCACGCAGCATGCTTGCTTTGTAACAAGCGCTGTCGAGCCTCATCGGCCTCCTGAAAGGGTGCATCGCCATCCGAGAGCTGGGTGAATCTCCCTCGCGATCCACGTTGGGACATTACTCTCTCTCTCTCTCTCTCTCTCTCTCTCTCTCTCTCTCTCTCTCTCTCTCTCTCTCTCTCTCTCTCTCTCTCTCTCTCTAACTTTGTTCGTATGGAGCGCTATCAACATTTTATGTGAAACGAGCAGCCATCACCTGCTGAGATTGAAAAAACGACATCCACATTGGGTTGGTTGTTTGCTAGGATGATTGAGCGATAAATTCATTGATTGGTTGAATGATTGGCAGGTTGGTTGGTTGGTTGCTTGCTTGCTTGATTGATTGGTGTACTTTTGTTTTTGTTCTTTGACTAGCCGATCAATGAAGAAAACGAGAAGCAGAACGAGGAGGAGGATGAGGAGGGGCAGGCGGTTGCAAAACAGACTCCCCCTCCTCATCATCCGTCCTCGTTCTCCTCCCCCTCCGCCTCCTCCTCCTTCCTCATCGTCATCCTTCCTCCTCCTCCTCCACCTCCTCGTCATCCTTCCTCCTCGTCATGTTCCTCCTCCACCTCCTCCTCCTCCTCCTCCTCCTCCTCGTCCTCCTCGCCGATCCTCTTTCCTCTTCCTCCTCCAATCGCCTCCTCCTCCTTCTCTCCTCCTCCTCCTCGACCCTTTCCTCCTCCTCGCAGTCCAACCTATCACGCGTTCGACCCCATACAGCCCGGATTAAATTTTTGTTTTTTTTCCGTCAATCGATCGATGAAAAAAAAAAAAAAAAAAAGTTTGAAAAGCACCATCGGATCAATCAATCAATCAANATCAATCAATCAATCAATCAATCAATCAATCAATCAATCAATCAATCAATCCATCGAATCAATCAATCAATCAATCAATCAATCAATCAATCAATCAATCAATCAATCAATCAATCCATCGAATCAATCAATCAATCAATCAATCAATCGAAGAAGAAAAAAAAAAAAAAAATTGTCAGCCAATCGAATCGATTGCAGATGGATCATCTACGCTTGGTGGAGAGATTTCATTAGGAAACAATATTTTAGTAGCTTATATGCCTTGGGAAGGATATGACTTTTGATTCGATTCGATCTTGATTTAAAAAATCAAGATCCAATCGAATGAATCGATTCGATTGGATAACAATTTTGTTTTTTTTTCGATTAATTGATTAATTGATTGATTGGTTGATTGATTTGCAAGGAATTTGAGTGTGAACGATATACAGAAAGTCCAGTTGCGGAATCACACAGATGTCCAAGTAGTCGTGTGCAAGCAGAGAGCACATACCATGAAGTAATGAGCCAATGTTCAAGCCCTCAGGCCACACCAACACAGTATCCAAAGTCGCTCCCCTCTGCTCGGCCTCCTCCTACTTCCTCCTTCTCTCCTGCTCCTCCTCCTCCTCAAAAATCCCCCTTCCTCCTCCTCGGCGGTCCTCCTCCTTCCTCCTTCTCTTCTCCTTCTCCTCCTCCTCGGCGATGCTCCATCTCTCCTCCTCTCCCGCCTCTGCCTCCACCTCGTCGATCCTCCTCCTTCCTCCTCCTTCCTCCTTCTTTCTCCTCCTCCTTCTCCTCGTCCTTGGCGATCCTCCTTCTCTTGTCCTCCTCCTCCTCGTTGATGCTCCTTCCTTCTCCTCCTCCTCCTCCTCCTCCTCCTCCTTCCTCCTCGCCGATCCTTCTTCCTCCTCCTCGGCGATCCTCCTCCTTCCTCCTCTCCTTCTCTCCTCCTCCTCCTCCTCCTCCTCCTCCTCGGCCCTTTTCTTCTCCTCGCAGTCCGACAGATCACGCGTTTGGCCTCATACCGCCCGGATAAAAAAATATATATATATCGTCAATCGATCGATGAAAAAAAAAAAAAAAAAAAAAGGTTAGAAAATCACCATCGAATCAACCAATCAATCAATCAATCAATCAATCAATCAATCAATCAATCAATCAATTAATAAATCAATCAATCAATCAATCAATCAATCCATCGAATCAACCAATCAATCAATCAATCAATCAATCGAAAAAAAAAAAAAAAAAAACTGTTATCCAATCGAGTTCATTGATTCGATAAGATCTTGATTTCGAAAATCAAGATCCAATCGAATCAATCGATTCGATTGGATAACAATTTTTTTTTTTTTCGCTTAATTGATTGATTGATTGATTGATTGATTGATTGATTGATTGATTGATTGATTGATTGATTGATTGATTGATTGATTGATTGTTTGGTTTGCAAGGAATTTGAGTGTCAACGATATACAGAAAGCCCAGTTGCGGAATCACACAGATGTTCAAGTAGTCGTGTGCAAGCAGAGAGCACATACCATAAAGTAATAAGCCAATGTTCAAGCCCTCAGGCCACATCAACAAAGTATCCAAAGTCGCTCCCCTCTGCTCGGCCTCCTCCTCCTTCCTCCTTCTCTCCTCCTCCTCCTCCTCCTCGGCGATCCCCCTTCCTCTTCCTCGGTGGTCCTCCTCCTTCCTCCTCCTCCTCGACGATGCTCCTTCTCTCCTCCTCTCCCTCCTCTTCCTCCACCTCGTCGATCCTTCTCCTTCCTCCTCCTTCCTCCTCCTTCCTCCTTTTTTCTCCTCCTCCTTCTCCTCCTCGTCGGCGATCCTCCTTCTCTTGTCCTCCTCCTACGCCTCGCCTCCTCCTCCTCCTCTTCCTCCTCCTCCGCCACCCCCTCCTCCTTCCTCCTCGCCGATTCTTCTTCCTCCTCCTTTGCGATCTTCCTCGTTCCTTCTCTCCTTCTCTCCTCCTCCTCCTCCTCGGCCTTTTCCTCCTCCTCGCAGTCCGACAGATCACGCGTTCGGCCCTGTACATCCCAAATAAAATAAAATAAAAATTCTCGTCAATCGATCGATGAAAAAAAAAAAAAAAAAAAAAAGTTTGAAAGCACCATCGGATCAATCAATCAATCAATCAATCAATCAATTTATCGAATCACTCAATCAATTAATCAATCAATCAATCAATCAATCGAAAAAAAAGAAGAAGAAAAATTGTTATCCAATCGAATCGATTGATTCGATTGGATCTTGATTTCGAACTGTTATTAAATCGAATCAATGCCAATCGAATCCATTGATTCGATTGGATCTTGATTTCGAAAATCAAGATCCAATCGAATCAATCGATTCGATTGGATCTTGATTTCGAAAATCAAGATCCAATCGAATCAATCGATTCGATTGGATAACAATTCTATTTTTTTTTTTCGATTAATTGATTGATTGATTGATTGATTGATTGCTTGATTGATTGATTGATTGATTGATTTGCCAGGAATTTTAGTGTGAACGATATACAGAAAGCCCAGTTGCGGAATCACAGAGATGTCCAAGTAGTCGTGTGCAAGCAGAGAGCACATACCATGAAGTAATGAGCCAATGTTCAAGCCCTCAGGCCACACCAACACAGTATCTAAACCCGCTCCACTCTGCTCGGCCTCCTCCTCCTTCCTCCTTCTCTCCTCCCCCTCCTCCTCCTTGGCGATCCCCCTTCCTCCTCCTCGGCGGTCCTCCTCCTTCCTCCTTCTCTCATCCTTCTCTCTTCCTTCTCTCCTCCTCCTCGGCGATGCTCCTTCTCTCCTCCTTTCCCTCCTTCGCCTCCACCTCATCGATCCTCCTCCTTCCTCCTTCTTCCTCCTTCTTTCTCCTTCTCCTTCTCCTTCTTCTCCTCCTCGGCGATCCTCCTTCTCTTGTCCTCCTCCTCCTCCTTGGCGATGCTCCTTCCTCCTCCTCCTCCTCCTCCTCGCCTCCTCCTCCTTCTCTTCCTCCTCCTCCTCCGCCTCCTCCTCCTTCCTCCTCACCGATCCTTCTTCCTCCTCCTCGACGATCCTCCTCCTTCCTCCTTTCCTTCTCTCCTCCTCCTCCTTCTCCTCCTCCTCCTCGACCCTTTCCTCCTCCTCGCAGTCCCACCGATCACGAGTTCGGCCCCATACCGCCCGGATTAATTTATTTTTTTTCCCCCGTCAATCAATCGATGAAAAAAAAAAAAAAAAACTTTGAAAAGCACCATCGGATCAATCAATCAGACAATCAATCAATCAATCAATCGAATCAATCAATCAATCAATCAATCAATCAATCAATCAATCAATCAATCAATCAATCAATCAATCAATCAATCGATCAATCGAAAAATAAAAATAAAAAAATTGTTATGATGTTATCCAATTGAATTGATTGATTCGATTGGATCTTGATTTCGAAAATCAAGATCCAATCGAATCAATCGATTCGATTGGATAACAATTGTTGTTATTTTTTTTTTTCCAATTAATTGATTGATTGATTGATTGATTGATTGATTGATTGATTGATTGATTGATTGATTGGTTGGTTGGTTGATTGATTGATTGATTGATAGCACATACAATGAAGTAATGAGTCAATGTTCACGCCCTCAGGCCACACCAACACAGTATCCAAAGTCGCTCCCCTCTGCTCGACCTCCTCCTCCCTCCTCCTCCTCGGTGATCCTCCATCCTCCTCGGCGATCCTCCTCCTTCCTCCTTCTCTCCTCCTCCTCCTCCTCCTCCTCCTCCTCCTCGACGATCCTCCTTCCTCCTCCTCCTCCTCCTCGCCTTCTCCTCCGTTTCCTCCTCCTCCGTCTCCTTCTCCTCCGCCGCCTCCTCCTCCTTCCTCCTCCTTCTCAGCGATCCTCCTTCCTCCTCCTCCTCCTTGGCGATCCTCCTTCCTCCTCGTCCTCCTCGCCTCCTCCTCTTCTTCCTCCTCCTACGCCTCCTCCTCCTCCTTTGCCTCCTCCTCCTCCTCCTCCTCCTCTTCGTCCTCGTCCTTCTCCTCCTCCTCGTCGCCTTCTAGACAACACTTGTGCAGAGTAGATACACGACATCTCCTGGTTATGTAGCAGTTGAGGAGGAGGAGGAGGAGGAGGAGGAGGATGAAAAAGAAGAAGATGAGGAGTTGGAGGAGGAGGAGGAGGAGGAGGAGGAGGAGGAGGAGGAGGAGGAAGAGGAAGGAGTAGAAGAGGAGGAGGAGGAAGAAGAGGAAGAAGAAGTAGAAGAAAAGGAGGAGGAGGAAGAGGAAGAGGAAGAGGCGGACGATAAGGAGGATGAAGAAGAAGATGAGGAGGTGGAGGAGAAGAGCGAGGAAGAGGAGGAGGAGGCCGAAAGCTCACCTCGTTGCAGCCGCAACAGGACGCTCCTGGCGAAGGCTCCAACGACGGCGGCGATGGCTCCAACAGCACAACAACTGGGTAGTGGGGAAACAGAGGCAGCACGCCGTCAGCGCCGACAGCCCCAGCACACCGATGGCAGGTGGGGACGAGCAGCAGGCACCACGTGACGGGGCAGCGCTGCAGCGGCCTACTGCTTCGGATGAGCGCCGCACTACTCCAGGGTACTGGGTCGAATTCGAATTCAAAAAGTAGCCCGATCTGGGCCGTCGATGTTAGTCGATCGACGGCCTAGATCGGGCCATCAATATTTTAAATCCGGTAGGGCCCTTACCGGATCCGCCTCCAAGGCGGGGTTCTGAAGCTCGATCAAAACCCCTGCCCACCCATAAACCCCATAAAATAGACCTGCGCCTATTTTGCGCAGGCCCCGGAATGGTAATTTCCGGGTTCTCCCAGGTCCCTTCTTCCAGCCGGATAATTCGGATGGCCCTGGGGCATCCGGATATCCGGAAAAAAAACTTAGGTTATATCTCAGATTACAATAATGACACCCTCATGTTCATGGGGTCTCTATTTTGTCTCCATTAGTCTCAATTTTGATCCCTCAATGCTCCAATTTTCTTTTGACAACCTTTTTTCTGAGTAGAGCCACTCGGGGCTCTATCTTCTTATGTCTAGCTAGTCCGAGATATCTCGGACTGCTGGGCAACCTTTTCCATCATCATAATTTTGCTTTATTGTCTCCCGTGGATCTCCCACTTGATCCCACTAGTGCTTGCACTAGTGATGCTAATATTTTTCACCATTTGTTCGCTTTGCGTGACAATTCCTCATATTGGGTCATGGTTTCCTTGGGACATCTCAAGTGCCCGCCACTCTCCCCGTACTAGTTTCATTTCTTTGTCACGCCGGTAATCCCGCGGGTGCATGTCTCATTTTTCGACTGTTTTTATTTGGACTCATGTAGTCCCCGGTATCGTCTCGGACGACGTCCCATTTTTATTTTGGGACTTCCTTATCCTTGTCAGTTTCAATATCCCCTCCTCAAGGGCCCCATGTGTGCCGATTATTCTTGGTCGCGAGATCCTTATCTCACGGTTGTCGTTTACCGTCTCTATTTGCCTCATGCCGGAGTCACAGTTTTCTAGCCTTTTGGGTTTGCCATGGCTATTTTTTCCCTTGGCCTAGGCATCCTTATGCAGTCCGTTATTTCTCGGACTGCAACTGTGGTCATTGTCCTAGTCCCACAACCCCACAACTTGCCCCAAATTGAAAGAAAATGAAACACTTATTTTTTAAGTGCATCCGGGCTCAATATTGACTCCGGATGCACTTAAAATATTTGTTTTCCCTTCCCCATGCAGTCCGTTGTAACTCGGACTGCAGTAGGGGTCAATTTCTTAGCCCTATTGCCCCACAGCTAACCTAAAACTTAAGGAAAAGGAAACAACCAACTTTCAAGTGCATCCGGGCTCAATATTGGTTCCGAATGAACCCAAAACATGTGTTTCTCTTCCCCTATGCAATCCGTTGTATCTCGGTTGTATGGGGCCTTGATTTTTCTTGATTTTCTATGCAAAATCAAACGAAAATTGAGGTCCTTTGCAACCGTCATATTCCAGAATGTATCTAGTCACGGATGTCTCTTCCCAAGTGACCGTTTTTTACCGTTAAGGTCTTTTTTTTTTTCCCCTCCTTTTTTGGACAGTAGGGACATGCCAGTCCCTACTTGTGGCAGTCTCTACCGTCGGCCAACTCACTCACTGCCTCTCACTCCTTCTGTCTTATTCTTCCATCTTTTTTTTTTCTTTCCCTTCCTTTTTCTAACATGCCAAGTGTCAAGTGATCGTTAAGGTTTTTTTAGGCCCTTCCTATTAGTTTTGGCCCTCCCTATGCCCATGGTGCAGTCCGTTATATCTCGGACTGCAATTGTGGTTCCCTCATGCCCATGGGAGTCTCCCTTTACCTCTATTTATTGCACACAGTGACCCCTTAAACTTCGATTTTCTCCCGGAGGCCTATTTTTCACATGGAGTCTCTTTTGACTTCAATTTCTTGAGGGAGGCTGATCCGAGATTTTTCGGATCGCTCCCATGCCTCCTCCTTCATGTTTCTTTTCTTTTTCTTTTCCTTTTGTTTTTTTTATTTGCTCCCACTAGTGTTTGCACTAGTGGTGCCAATATTCTTCGTCGTCAAAATCTCGATCTTGACGATGCATCTTGCTTTAATTATTTTTTCCTCATGCCGCTCAGCAGTTCCTCTTGAGATTTTCTCATGTCCGCGCCACTTGTCCCGTGCTAGTCCTTAGTACTTATCCCGCCTGGTAGTCCCCGACGCTTTGTCCCGTCAGTGGTCCCCGACACTTTGTCTCGTCCCCGATACTTTGTCCCGTCGGTGGTCCCCGACACTTTATCTCATTAGTGGTCCTTGACACTTTCTCCTGCCCGTGGTCCCCGATATTTTGTCCCGTCGATGGTCCCCGACACTTTGTCCTTTCTTTCTCTAGTGCTTTTTGGTCGTCAAGGCCCCCTTTCCGTATGGCCTTGACACCCCGTTGTGATCCTTACTTTCTAGTGTCCCGCGGCCACCAGGGTTGTCCACATTTCGACTTCACTATTCTCTTGTCATCTGTCGTGCCCCACTTGTTCAGTTCATGGCCCCTCGGGTCCTTGTCATGCCGAATTCGAATGACCCTCTTGGCCCCATGCTATGCCCCTATGTGCCCATGTCCTGTCACTCACTTGCTTGCCATTGTCGGGTCCTTCACTCGGCGGTCCCATCCTAGTCCTTTGTCTTTTCTCTCTCTCCTGTCTCTTTTCTCCAGATTTCTCTGTCGTGCATAACTTGGCTATATACTGGCTCTCAAGTGTCAGGACATTATTCGGGATCCAAAGGTCCCTACAACGAGAAGGAAGACGAAGGAGGAAACTAAGAACGAGAAGAAGATCAAGCGAGGAAGAAAGGAAGTGGAGAAGAAAGAAGAGAAGGGGAAGGAGAGAGAAACCATAGCCGAGGTGAAAAGAAGATAGTAGGAAGGGGAAAGAAGAAGGGGAGTGAAGGTTGGTGGAAGAGAAGGGGTTGGCAGCCATAGCCGAGTTGAGCATTGACCAAAACGTTGACCGGGGAGTTGACCGGTGTTGATCAAGGTGTTGACCAAAGTTTACCAAAGTTGACCTTTGCGTTGACCGAGGTGTTCATCGGGGTTGACCCGGGCGTTGACTGAGGAGTTGATTAGCGTTGATTAAGGCGCTAACCGGAAAGTTGACCAGCATTGACTAGCATTGATAGCATTGACCGGAGTTGTTGACCCCGAATTTGACGAAGCTAAAGCTGGTATACTCTCGTGAAGCCTTCAGTCTGTCCCCTCACCCTATGGATGTGCACTCACCCCATGGTACTTGCTGAGTTTGTTTGTCTTTTCTTTTCTCATTGAGTCTCTTATGTCCAGGTGATAGAAACTCCGTGTATAAGGTCGTAGACCTGTCTTCACGAAACCCACACGGGCTGATTAGGGAAGTTGTCCATGTTTTACGACTGACATGTCCCAGGGGACTAACCCGCCCAAGGACTAGTATAGACCGGTGGGCTGCTCAATGTGCCATGGTCGACCCAAAATCCGAGTTGTGGGCTGCAGAACTAATTGTCTACGTCTTGAGAGGACTTGCTGATCGCGTCGTCCTGTTTACGACGTTAAACAATTCCTGAGGAGTTATGGGGGAGCTCCTTAAATGTCTCCGGACCAGCAGTAAGGTCCTGTAGTGACATCTTTAGTAGTAGGTCTAGGTTAGAGATCATAGTTGACAGGGTCCTAAAGGGATTTTATAGACCTTGGAGAGTCAACTGTCACTCAGTGGGTAGGTCTAAGTGGTGAAGAGTGGGACAGTCCCTTGTCGTACACCTATCACCATGGATGACTATCCGATGTACAGCTTGCTGGTGGGGTTCTCCCTCTAGGAAACCCTCTGGCGTCTCCTTTTTCCGTTAGGCTTCTGAAACACATTCACGTGTAGAGTGGAGACGAGGGGTGGTACTGGGACCACTCCGTACAGGAAGGAGCAGGAGGAGGAGACTGCCAAGATTCTGGATGAGCAGAAGACCAAAATGGAGAAGAGGGAGTTAGTGAAACAAGCCAAGAAGTTAGCCTTGAAGGTGGTCCCAGGAGCAGGCCGCAAAGAAGAAGTAGTTGGAGGAAGAGATGGAAAGGTTGAAAAAGGAAGAGAAAGAAAAGGTAAATACGGTGGAAGAAGAAGAAGAGGTGGAGGAAGAGGTACCCTGGTAAGAAACGTTAAAAGAGAGAAGGGGGTATCGAGTGGTATGAAGACGGAGGATCAGTGGATGGAGAAGAAGGTGTTGAAATGGGTTGCCAATCTATTTCTGGGTGAAGAAGACAATGTTATATGTCCCCGGAGCAAAACAGGAGGCGGTGATAAGAGAGTTAGTTGTAGAAGAAGACCCCCTACGTTGCCAAACACTGGAAGAAGAAAAGAAGTTGAAGTGGAAATTACGCCTCACAGGAGAGAAAAGGCGACAAATGGAGGAGGCTGATAAAATGGTGGAGGAGTTGAAGGTGGTCGAGGAGAAAAGAAAACAAATGGAAGGTCAGACACACTTGCAGGGAAAGATGGAGGTTATGGTTTGGAATATAGAATTTCTGGAAAAAGTCGGGCAAGAGAAGTATCAGTTCATTAGGGGCCAAGATATAGCCTTGCAGTCTATACGGTTGGACTTTAGAGAGTTCGTGCACAAAATGATGATGCATGTAGGCACATAAATGAAGGTGAGAGTATAAAACACAGAGCACTTCTACACGGGTGCAACAGAGGGTGCCAAGCTGGCAAGTCCAAAGTAGGAGGAAGTATGCCCCCCTAGAGATTCAGTTAAAGGGAATTTCTCTAATTCCTATAGTGGGAAGAAGGGGCAAGACTTTGACAATTGGGAGGCGAACATTATTTCCTATGTTCACCTCAAGAAGATTTTGCCTGAGGAGCAAGTTTTAATTACTTTCCATGCCCTCAAGGATGAAGCAGCAAGCATCCCGCGATCACTCGGTCGTGCAGTCAACTGCGAAAATAATATGGTAGCTTACTCCATGAACACCTCCCTAAACGAATTTTTCAAATTGATGTGTGAAAGATTTGTCGATGCCACTAGAAAGATTAGAGTTTTTGATAAATTGCAAACCCTCCACTCTGGTCAGTGGGAGAGCGTAGGGGCACTCAAGGGAGTTATGGATGAGTTGGTTGCCGCCCCTGACCATGGGTTCACTGAAACCCAATTGGTCCAACTGTTTTATCGTACCATGCCCGAGCCTTTGAGTGAGCATTTCTTTGAGAAGAGCAAGGAGACTACTATGACCTACGATACCCTGAGTAGGGAAGTAGTGACTTTTGAAGCCCAGTCCATGCTAGTTTCTACCTTTTGGCACAAAGATTTTGACAAGGGGCAAAAATGGAAGGGGTATACCATCTCCGAGCAAGTCAGGGCCAAGGATCATTTGATCCTTACTTTAGATGCGGGTGGTATGGAAGAGGTCCCATATAGCCAAATAGAGTGGGGCCTAGAGGAGGAGGACATTGACAATGGTCAGGAGAGGACTTACACTGCTGTCGCGGCTGGAGGGAGGCCGCATGGAAGAGGAGGAGGACGGGGCCGAGGGGCCGGGCCTCTAGTGGTTGAGGACAGAGCGATCTAGGGATTGGCGGCAGAGGTAACCGCCAAGAGGGAGGCAGGGGTCAAGAACCCCTGCAAAACCGCTCTCGTTTCAACTGATAACCTCCCAGGGGGTGTGAATGACATACTGGTTTGCCACAAGGCAGACCCTGAGAAGAGTTGGGCTTAGAACAGACAATGTGGCAGAAAATAATATACCACGATCAATGTATCTATTGCAAGGATCCGAGAAACTCATTAAATACTGCCCCAAATATAGAGATGTCCGGCGAGCTGCTGCTCAAGCAGCAAAAGGCAACCGTCGGTAGGGGTCGCAACTGCCCTTACCACTATAGACCATGTGGAGAAGAATGCGCGCACCACAGAGAAACTCCCAAACCACATGTGTCTATGGCAGAGGTGTTGGCCGATATCTAGGTAGTTGAAGGAGAGGATTTCGTTATGGGCCAATATGAAAAAGGATGGAAAATGACAACTAGTATAAGTAGACATAGAAATCCTTAAAGGCAAGGTAGGGGCCCTTATAAAGAGTGGGGTCACCCGCAACTATGTCAGTTGAAAAACGGTGTAGAAGCTTAAGCTTAATCTAAAGGTCTAAGAACTAGAAGAACCTATAGTCATTATCCTTGCAGACAATCGCTGTATGCGAGTCGAGGATTATGTCGAGGGAGTCTAGACATATTTTTGCCTAGAGAAAGATGGGAAGGTAGAGAGAGTTCTTCATTTACTGACTCTCTTTGTAAAGGACAATCACCCATTCGATATGGTCCTGGGAATGGACAGAGGAGAGGCCGCAGGGGCTACACTCTATCCGAGAGAGCACGAGTGTGGGCTCTCTAGTCCATCAGGCAAATGTAAGACTGCTCGCCTGTTTCATGTGTCAGGGGTAGACAAACCTCTAGCACATTGTTATCTCAGCGCTCCCACGTTCGTGCGATTAGTCAAGGA
>BFEA01000121.1:690380-729314 GCA_003427395.1 Chara braunii
TGTTTCATGTGTCAGGGGTAGACAAACCTCTAGCACATTGTTATCTCAGCGCTCCCACGTTCGTGCGATTAGTCAAGGAACAATTAGAAGAACACGTTTTTATGCCCTATGTTAGGCCTATCACTTAGCCAAAGGAAGAGGAACACACTAATCTAACTATTGCCAAGTTACTGCAAGAATATGTAAACTTGTCTTAGCCGCCTACATGAGTAGTATCGCGGCCAATCTAGCATCACATTTTAGATAGAGCCTGGCAGTAGGACTCCTAAGGAAGCCATCTATAGAATGTCCCCAAGGGAGCAGAGAAGGTGCGCAATCGGTTAAATGAATTCCTTGAAAAGGGTTAGATTATGCCTAGTTCCTCTCCATGTGGTGCGTGTGTTCTGTTTATCCCCAAGAAGGAGGGAGAGTTTTGAGAGTGCATCGACTATAAGGGTCTTAATGTTGTCACAGTAAAGAATGCAGAACCACTTCCCCAGATAGATGATCTGTTAGATCGGGTGCAGGGTTGCAAGTACTTCTCTAAGATAAAGTTGAAATGTGGCTATCATCAGATAGAGGTGCATCATGATGATCAGTACAAGACGGCATTCAAGGCTAGATATGGGCACTACGAGTTTATAGTGATGCCCTTTGGACTAACCAACGCACCGGTCACATCCCAACGTTGCATGAATGATTTGTTTAAGTCGTGGTTAGATAGGTTTGTGATTGTGTACTTAAACGACGTTCTAGTTTTTAGTAAGACACTCCAAAAACACGAGGGTATTGGAAAAGCTACCTTCAAGATCAACGCAAAGAAGTGCACGTGGGCCAAGACGCAAGTTCTGTACTTGGGTCACGTTCTAGATGAAGATGGAATAAAACGAGAGGACAATAAGATAGCATCGATTAGAGACTGGTCAATTCTCTGCACATTGACAGAGTTGCGCTAATTTTCAGGCCTAACAAACTATTATTGGAAGTTCGTAAGAAACTTTTCTTCTATCGCTGCACCCGTTCGCCGATTGCTAAAGAAAGAAACAATTTAGAGTGAACCTTGATAGAGTACCCAGAAGAAGCTAAAGTGGGCCTTGATAGAGTACCAGAAGATTGCTAAGGAAATTGTCTTCGTAAGAGACTGTACGTCGGCCCTGAAGAAGTTAAAGTGGGCCTTGATAGAGTACCCAGTCCTCAAGGTAGCCGATCCGTCCTTATCTTTTGTTGTCACTACTTATGCACATCAATACCGTATATGTGTTGTTTTACAGCAAGATGATGGCAATGGGTATAGACCTGTAGAGTTCATGTCTGCTAGAATGCCTTCAGAAATGATCGCGACATTGACGTCCAACAGTGAACTGTACGCTCTCAGGCAAGCATTAGATCACTGGAAACACTATTTGCTTGGGAGGCACTTCAAAGTCTACTCAGACCAAAAGGCATGGAGGTGGTTGAAGACTCAGGTCAGGATGACACCTAAGCTTAGTACGTGGGCCGCAGAGAGAGACGAGTTTTACTTTGAGCTCACGTCTGTCAAACGGAAGTATAACGTAGTTGCGGACACTCTAAGTAGAAAAGCTGGCTACATTTGGAGCAATAGTTCCCTATCTGGACATAGGGAAGGACCTGCAACAAAAAGTTAAATAGGCCTATGCGCAGTGTCGGAGGGCGCGGTGTCCCGACTATCCTGTGTACCAGGCTTCTGCTCAGTACCTGTCCCCAACTTAGATGCCCATGACTCGTCAGGTAGTTTTCGAGCCTCAGTATATAATGCAATGGACCGGTCCAGTTGGTGCCTGCCCTCAGCAAAAGAGGTACGCCAATGGCTTTCCATTGGTCCACTTAGGCTCGACGCCCTGCTGTCCAGCAGAGCACTACCGGCCTGTGGCCGTGGTAGCCGCCGGGTTCACCCAGGGACGCGAAGGTAGAGGGACGGCCGCGGTCTTTCCTACTGTGCGCCGAGTGCCCTCTGCCAGGTAATGGGTTAGGTGCACGAGATAGATACTGCTGTGAAAATGAAGAGAACCAAGAAAAGGGAAGCAAAGGAAAAAGGAAATATGGAAAAAGAAGAAAAAACTTGAGCGTCGAGTTTATGCAATGGTCTGAGTTCCTGTCTTAGTTCAAGGTAATTATGATGTCGTAACTCCCTTTTCCTCTTGGTATTATTATTATTATTATTATTTATTTTTCCTTTTCGCACGATTCGTCAGACTCGGTTTTCTTTTTGGCCTGTCATTTCAAGGTGCCAACGGGTTAACTTTGAACCGCGATCGTCGTCTGATGGTCCAGACTGGTCTGACTCTTCGCTTGTCTCCCTGCGCCAGGTCTGTTCGAGTGAGCTTTGTGCGATAGGACCCCAAAAGAGGGGCAACCCATGGCCGCATCGGTAGGAGGCTTATCACCCCCGTGGAAGGTCATAAGCCCCCTCCTTGCCATCGGACACGAGTACCCAATAGGAGTAGGCGGACGGCGTGTTTTGAAGGGAGAAGGGCGACAACCGGTATCCCATTATGAGACCACCGTGTCGAATCTGATATCGCTTATTGGAAAGGGAAAATGAAAGGATGGTGGCCGACTGTGAAAGGCCTGTGTGTGCTGCGACCGCTGGAGTTCGGCTCCGCTGCTCCCTTCGGTCTACTTGTTTCACGAGATTTTGAGAAATAAATGTTTCCCCTTCCTCTGTTTATTTTATCTTATTTTATTGAACTTACGAATTGTAAATTATTAAAGTGCAGAACATTGAAAGTTATTTGAGTCCCTCGTTTAGAGCGTCGGGATCACGGTGATCGACGAACTTATAAAAGAGGGAGGGGGACAAGCCTCTACCTACACAAGCATGAGCAGCCTCGCCGCGTTGTTAGTTGGCAGACTGATAAAGGGGGGGGTCGCGCTGCCGTATAAGTGTGAGGCAGACCTGCCTGCCTGTGTGTATGTTAAGTGTTAAGGCCTGACTATCTAGGAGGCCGGTGGCCTGGTATTCATGGTCTGCTCGGGGAGACATTCGGCCATGGTACGCAACAGCGGGCTATATGGCTATAGGCCAAGGTGCCTCCAACATCTCAGGAAGTGGGAGTAGATGTCTGGGGAAGGGCCTACTGTGACGGTCGTGCTAGACTACAGCTACAGCAGGCAAGAGGCGAAACTGAGGGTGAACGTAGAAGGAGGGATACAATAAGAAATGAGGGCAGACCAAGGCCTGCGGATGGCGATTACAGAGGCCAGAGACCGCGCCGAGAGAAGCTGCAGGCGGGATGGAGTTACGAACGAGATAAAAGTGACCGTTGCATACCTAGACGGGGGGACGTCCATGGTCACAGTGGAAAGGGAACAACAACATTTGGATCGTCATACTGAGGCAGAGAGCGAGGATAGTGATTTGGAAGCCACGACTCAGTCCTGGTACGGACTAGACCAGTAGCGGCAGGACCATCCACCCGCAGAGTCTGTGGAGAGCGGCCCAGAAGTTGATTCTCGACGGAGAAGGGACCAAGACCACTAGGCAGAAAACTCCCGACGCTGAGCTCCAGAGGGAGGGAGATTTTCAAGGTAGGAAGCGGGCAGTTAAGAGACACAAAGAGAAAGTGAGGCAGCGAGACGTAAGCCTACCTTCAGAGTTGATGTCATCAGTATGGACCCTCGGTAACGAAATCGAGTGCCACAAGGGCTACGCGAGGCTTGCACATGTCAAGAAGGAACAAGTGAAGACGAAACTCGGCAAAAGCGTGCGTGGTAGACACACGTGTGCATTCAAGAACGAGATACAGGCAGAACAGCGGGGCAAGAAGGAAGGCAGTGCCAGTACGCGAGGTTACATAGAGTGTCGTGAGTTGGTGTTGACGTCATCACTGCCTAGCTTGAGTAGGGAGATTCTCTCTTAAGTGGGGCTGCATTAACAGGCTATGAGGACTGGAGAGTATGCACAAAGACCCGACTTGTTGATGCCACAGTTTTGCTCGTGCCCCTCAGGAGACGAAGCCCCGACCTTGGCAGTGGATCAGTTAGTGCTATATGGAAGGAAGATGACTCTCTCCATCATGCTCGTGACGAATTAGTGATAGTCAACACCCGTCCAAGCGTTGTCATCGATGTCAATGGTATCAAGTGTGTCTAGAGTGTAAATCGAGTCACAAGGCCAGTGAGATTGGCCCGGGTTGTTGATAGTTACTACAGTAGTGGTCCATGCACCCGCGGATGGCCTACTGCAGATATTGGCCGTTAGAGTGCTCGGATGGGTGTAGAGTGGACGGGTTGGTGCTATCCTTCACAGGCTGCGGGGTTGTGAGTGAAGATGATCTGACCATAGGAGGTCACGGACGGTGGTATGATAGTATTCGAGCAAGTGTTTTGAAGGTACTCGCTTGAGTCGAAACCTAACTGAGGGATACGTGTAGTGCGCCTCTCTCGTTTACGTCATGAAAGTCTTGTCTGGGTTATGAAATTTGTCCTAACCTAGTCAATCTCCGTTAGTGGTGAGATGTGACTTTTCCTCCCCTTCTTGGTCGCGACTAGTTTGGCTCTTGTCACCATGTGATGGAGGTGAAGGGTCAAGGAAGAGATAAAGCATCAACGTAGTGACTCCAGTTTCAGCCCATGACGAGTAGAGCTGAAGTTTAGTTTGAGAGATGGAAGAGTCTGATTTTCGGACACTGAAAATTACCTGTTTAAACACATTGGTTGAGGGGGAATGATGCATAAGGTCTTATGGTTCTCGACTTAGCGAAGTTTGATTGACAAGTGATCTTATGTCGGGAGACTTTAATGACTGACCAAGTGGCATGTGAGCGGACCAACCAGATAAGGGATTATTTTTCTTGATCAATCATCGTCTATGCGTGCTTATTTTTGTCTTGTCGTGAATAAGAGTTGTCTCACCCTGGTCGTTTCGTCTCCCCCTTTTGAGTTAACGAGTTTTTCAGATTGTTGGACCTTTTTCGATAGCTCTCGTGGGTTTCTCGTCAGGCGGGGGTCGGTGATACGACACTCTGATTGAGGCTGGCGAGCTTAATGATATGCATTGGAGCTTTTGCGCCTATCTATCAAGCTCTAGCTTACTAGTCATGGAGTTGTATCAAGTCTATGTCTCATCACGGGTGAGGGGGTGGCCCTGTGGCGAGAGAACGATACTCAGAGTGTCTGCTCTCCAGTCCACGGTATCTCCTCATGAGTGGGAAGAAGTCTTTCATAAGCAAAGTTGTGTATCTTCTCGCCAAACTTTCACTTGACGGGGATTAGCTGCGTGTGATGAGGGTGACGTGACTGCAATTAGGTCATCGAATTTCCCTATCCCCTTGTAACCTCTCTGGAGTCAATCAGAACAGGGAATGAGAAATACGAAGAACGAAAATGTTGAACCACTCTAAGCAGGCAAACGCTCCAATGCAAAGTGACGTGCTTGAAATATCCAACAAGTGTCGGATGCAGTCAGTGCCGAGTGAAGTCTACGTTGTATTTTGTCGAACGTCGCTCCTATGCGTCATGTAAGCAAGGATTACTCTGGCAACTCCCGGGGAAAGTACGAACTCGAGGTAACTTCTAAGTGATAAATGGATAATGTACAGGTGTCATTGTACTGGAGGGAAAATGTTATAATGTCCATCCCGATTAGTGGTCAAGATAGGTCTGTCACGAGAAATGGTAACAAGAAGAAACCCTTAAAAGCTGAGCTTGTTTGAAAATTTACATCAGTTACGAAACTGCATGGCTAAACTCCCCCAGCCTCTCTGCAGGAACTGAGTAGTGGAACGGGTTCTCGGCTAAGAGAAGGTGGTGTAATGAAAGTGGTTGGCTAGAAAGTGCTACCTCCATTTGCCAGTAAGGTCTCAGAGTCTGCGTCACTGTTCGTTTAGCCAGTAGGTGCTTCCCTCTGTGAATATTTCTTTTTAATTATTCTGCTTCGACATTTTTATTCGTGGTTCAGAGCTAATACTCAGAGGCACCTATGGAAAGTGCTCAAAATTAGGACGGGGCCTAGCAAGGAAGTAACCGTTGAGTGTCATATCAAGCGAAAAGTGGTGGGTCTACAGAAAGTTAGCCACCTAGCTGAGGGCTAGGCTACCAGAGTGGCCCGGGCTCACTTGCCCGGCCGGGCCAAAATAATTAAAATAAATAAAAATAAATAAAATATTTTATAATTATATTTTGTATTTTAAATTTGGTGAAGAATTTCGATGTAACCCTGAGGCAAAAGTTGTTCAGTTTATTTTTCTGCATAACATGGTTTGTTTTCAGAAGTTTTGGATGTTTTTTTTTTTTYTTTTTTTTTTTTTTTGGGACCTTGCACGGGTTGGCCACCCGGGACCCGGGCGGCCCGGCTGGTAGCCTAGGCTGAGGGGCAAAAGTAGAACTCCGTCAAAGGGGGTTGTGACACTAGCACCAATCAACCGTGCTCCAGCTGAACCTTCGCCGCATGTGAGTGGACATAGTGCATGGTCAGATAATCAATAATCGGTCTGGGACTTTTAGTAGTTCACTGATAGTCCTGCAGAGAACAGATGTTGAAAACCTTGAGTGCGAGTTGGTTACTGGGTTTAAGTGGCGGATCCTCAACCGAAAAAATTAGTATAGATACCCTGAACTCAACGGCGTCTAGGCGCTATACGTCATCAATCCTCTTCTAACCCTGGTACAGGAAAGAGAGCATGAATAACTCCAGTATCTTGACAATGCCCTGCTCGCTCTATCGGGACAAACCTGTAGGCTGGGAAAGGAGAATAATTGAGGGCCTTAAATGTTGCAAAAGATTTACGAGGACACAGGCACTGAAATCTGTGAAAGGCAGAAGTTTATCGAATATGTTATTTATCACCATGGTTCAAATGGACAGTTACACAACTCATTCTCATTACTAGAGGCTGTTGAACAAGTAAGAGAGACCGCAAACGATCGGTAATGAATTTTCTCTTCACAATCACTCCTTTGTCAAGAAAACAGGTAAACTGCCAGAAACCTTGTTACTATCAGAATTTGACCAGCGAGGCTGACATCACTCAGACATTACTCAGACATTATTCTCATATTACTCAGGTATTACTCAGACATTACTCACACATTATTCTGACATTATTCAGACATTACTCAAACATTATTCAGACATTATTCAGACAAACATTCGGGCAATATTCAGACAACCCTCAAGCGGGCATTTAGTCAAAGTCTAATCTACAATCCTCCAACTTGAATTGCTCAAAATGTAGAGTCGGGAACGATCTGCACTGGGTTAATTTCTTACTTTAAACCAGTGACCGGTTCCGGCATCTGTCACAACACATAAGTTCAGTTCAAGTTCTTTCTGTTGCAGGGTCAGTCTTGACCAACCTCAACAGGATATCCCTCAAAGATGCTATCAGATATCAGTATGTCAGTGCAATTGGCTTCAGGCAAGGTGGCATATCAGTCTATGCTGTCCTTGCTAAGTTTGCAAGTGGTACCATTCACGACCTAAGTCTCTATATGAAAAAGAGGAAAGAGGCTCACGAGCGCTTCGATTCAGTTTGACTCGCAACAGCAAGGTATCTTGAGGAGAGGGAAAGAGAACTTGATGAAAGTGGTACGAAGCAGATCCGCAGCTTCGGACCATAAGTCTCTTGTTCCTTTTATTTTCACTGACGATTCTTACTAAGGTGACCTGGTGGATCCTGGCAAAGAGGTACGTTTCTCCAACTATGGTCGACTACGAATCAGTGACTGAGCCTTCCGAGTTCCCGCATCTGAGACGAGGGATCTTTTCTCAGCCATATCTTCCTACACCATGGGAAGAGTTTTGTGCCATGGTTGATTTTCGTATCATGGGACTTGAATGAAAGTGCTCAGACCTTGCAGGCTTCAGGTGGCACTACATACCGATACCACAACCTCAGAGAGTACGGAGACATGGCAAGAAGCCCAAACGACAGATAACAAAATGAAAGACAGAGTGTGAGGGTTCAGAGGGATGAGTGAGGACTCTACAATGGTGCTGACCATGCTCCCTACTTGTGTACTTTCTGAGTCTATTATGAGTTCTCATTCTTCCCTCACTTAACTTTGTCATTGCTCGAGTCAGTTAGTCTTGCTCCTTTGCATTGCTTTGCTTGATGATTGAATCCTTTGATGATTCCGTCACAGTTCTCAAAATTTGTAATTTAGAAAATTGATGCATACATGACACTTCATAATTTTATGATTATTATTTGCATGCTACGTAGCACCGTGTTCACGTTCAGCGGTGAACGCGAACATGTTCGCCCGAACGCGAACAAGCGCCCAAAACCCTCCGAACGCGAACATAAAAAATATTATAAAAAAAAAAAAAAACAAGCTTCTCATAAAAATATAAAAAATATATATATGTTATGTAAGATTGAATTCATTGATTGCTCCAGCTTACTACAACCTCACGAAGCATAAGTTTCCTTTCCTTCTTTGCTCGATTATATAATTAATCGCTTATCTTACTTTGCGTTCTACCCACTGTAAGAGTTTTAACTTCACAAGACCGACAATACAATACATACGTAAAAGAAAGCCTCAGCATCGATCAATCCAGCAAATTAGAATTGAAAGTAGACGCAAAGTGGGTGGCTTGCCCTTGGAGGTTGGAGTCTCCTGTTGCTCAGTTTGACCTAGTGTTTTTCCACGCGAATTTCGGCAACGCTACCCTTGGTTGATTTACTCAATAATAAATACAGGAAGGATACCGGACTCCCACTTCTTTGCGTCTAACAATACAAGCAACTTTTACCTTCGAGTCATGTTCAAATTCTCAACCAATGATGATTTAAAAATAAAAAAATAAAAAATATATATATGTATTTTTTTTTTTTACGAAAAAAAATTATGTTCGCCCGAACATGTTCGCGAGCTGTTTGCGCGAACGCGTGAACATGTTCGCGCGAACATGGAGGGACGCGAACACGTTCGCTGTGCTACGCAGTTTGCATGATTCTTTGTTGTTCCGAATCAAAATAAAAGATTCCTAAGACCGGGGACTGGCGAAAACCGCAATTGAAGGGTCTCGCTCGAAGCCGAACACATATTTAATTTATTTCATTTATTGCTGACGACATCAAAATCCTGTATGACAGCCTGTTGGCTTTCAGGTCGCCCGAAGCGGTCCGACTGGAAAAAGTGCGACAAAAATGGCGTCGTTGCCCGGAGCGAGTCTGGGTCAGCAAACAACTTTGAGCTTTGATTAGGTCTTGAGAACTTTTGACAATTTCTGAATTTCCAGGCTGATTTTACAGTGTTTCTTGAGTCATTATTCTCTTGAAAAACCTAGTTGCTAACTGAGTTTTATCTTTCCTTGTGTGAGATACCGCACTGAATTGGAGAAGGAGATTGATATTACTGATTGGAGAAAACCAGGCTTGGTTTCAGGTATGCTTTACGAGTCTATGATGTCCTTGAAACACTGAGAAGGGAAAGAAAGAGTCAGGATTTCAGAGACTTCATCAAGAATGTTAACTACTGATGCACAAAAGAACTCTCGAAAGTGACTACTAAGGGGATATTCCCCTATCAGTATGAGCATTGTTGGGTTTACCGTTCTGACAATTTTGCCATCAGCATAGTATTGGCTCGCTTCTTGGCGGGAGATATCTATGATATTCGTCCTTATGTCAAGAAGGGAGACTGTGACGATGATGAGACCTTTAATTGGTTATGAGGAATTGCAATCCAATCTCTTTATGATGAGAAAGCAGACTTAATCAAGCAGAAGAAGAGAGTGGAATGGGGTCTAATGAAAGTAATATATGAAACTGTTCCGATCTCTCCTATTCCTGACAGCTACTGCGATGAGACTAATTGGCTACCAATTATCAGCATAGTACTGAAATGGGATAAATGAACTGGTGGTCATGAGAACTAAAGAGACTTCAGCAGAGGAAATTAGACAGAGAAGGTTGAAATTTGACAGAGGTTCGGACCCAAGTCAAGAGAAGGTCGAGTGTCTCCTGAGATCACTGAATACTCTAAGTATGAGAGAGGTGTTCCCATATAAGGTTGTCAGCAGTGTCAGGTATGAGATGGTTGAGAGTGGATGGGATCAGGAGCGATTTTATGTACTGACATTTTATTTCATAGACCTAGATACGTATGGTGTGAGAATTTATGTCCCAAAAGAAAGAAGTATTGACGCAGTGTATGAGAGATGTTGCGGATTTACTAAGGAGATTGTACTGAAAGAGAAAGAAAGACTTCAGAAGGAAAATAAATGCTTCACTGAATCTACTAGATTTACTGTCTTTGAGGGATTTTCAGCTCCTCCCTTACCTGATATTAATTTATCAAGAGATAATTGGTCTGCAGTGGTTGGGCTTGCTCTGAAAGCAGAAAGAGACCAAAGAACCAAATGAGCCAGCTCCACGTACCTCAAAGAGAGAAGTCCTGGTTTAGACCGGTAAGAGAACATGGGAGGTTGAGTAAGGTTGAATCAGATAAACTGTTAAATTCCCTCAATTCTATAACGAGGAGAGCTGTAATTCTCTATGAGGTCGTGGGGTATGAGGCTCTAAGGAATCCAGGGCGAGAGCAGGACAGTGTGTATGTTCTTACCTACTATTTTATTGATCTTGATGAGTATGATGTGGGGATTTATGTACCGCGACAAATATTTGAAGATTGTTGAAAAGATGCATGCTGGCGGCGAGCATCGAACATTGTGCATGATGAGAAAAAAAGGTTAGAGCGAGAAGGAAAAAGTTTATTCTTGAGTACCTATATCAGACCTTTCATTGGAATACCATCTCCACCTGTTGAAGGGCTTACCTTTTCAACGAATAATTGGTCAGCCATGATAGATTTTGTATGAAAGGTGAAGAGAGCTCAAGAAAAATACTCTCAGCAGCAAGAATAACTGTTGTGGGAGAAAGATTTTATGAAGTAATTGATCTAATAATCCCTTCGTAATTATGAGATACGAGACTTGCGTGAGAGGGCAGATATATTCCGCATTCCAATAGTCAAGTTCGTGAACACAGGCAGCCTGGACGTAAGGATTTACACTTCGATATGCCTAGAGAAGGAAGTAAATTGTTTAGAATGTCGGTTGTGAGCCTATATTAGTCTTATAAGGACAAAAGAGTGGCTGGAAAAATAACGGAGGAAAGTAACATGGGGAGAAGAAAGAAGGCGATTTGAAAGACTTCCTAGTTTTTTAACTACTGATTGTTTTGACGAGAGGAAAGATTGGACGCCTCTTCTGGAAGTCATCACCATAGTAGGCAATGCAAGGGAGAATGACTCCACAGTGGTCATAAAGTCTTAGCTCTTAAATACCTTTGAGCATCAGTTCGAGATCCCTGATTACACTCATCCAGAGATCTACCTCTCTTGACACTGCCCGATGTGATTAAAAATGTCCAACCTGGTTGAACAACTAACGTTTGGGGTTGTACTGAAAGGAAGAATAGTCAAGATAGAAGGAACTCTTCGGATCTCTAACAGAAACCTCTCTACCTTTGATGAGCTTGAGTTCTTGCAACCTTTCTTTGATCGAATGAGAGATTCTGCCCTGAGATCCGTCATTGACCAGACTGAGATTAACTACTTATTAAAGGTGGTGAAAGTGGGGACAGTTGAGAGAGTATCATACCATTCCTATAGAGAACGAGTCTCTCTTGCTAGAAGGATCAGAAACGGACTGTAAACAATGCAATTTGACTATGAGATCATAGACTTCTGTGTAACACTCTGTACAACGTACGTACGGGGGGTTTATCGTACGGTCGTACGTACGGCCGTATGAACGGCCGTAGGGCCATACGTACAGCCCCGTGCGAAAAAAAAAAATAAAAAAAAAATAATAATAATAATAATCTCAAATTTGGTAACGAATTTCAATATGACCCTAAGGCAAAAGTGTTTCAGTTTATTTTTTTGCATAACGTATTTTTTTTTCAGAATTTTTTGAATTTTTTTTTTTTTGTTTTTTTTCGTACGTACGGCCCGTACGACCACGTGAGCCCGTACGTACGGTCGTACGTACGTACGTACGGCCCGTATTCGTACGGGGATCTACACAGATAGACTTGACACGATACTTTATGGTCCGAGGTACTGTAAAAGGGTATAATAGAAGATTGAGTAGGAATGATGAAAGCGAACTGATTAAAGATTACATTGGAAGACTGAGAATGATTGCATTGCCATTGATCACTACCCAATCTATTATTGTCTACTCTCTCTATGTACAAAATTCTCAAAGGGTAGAGCAAACGAGGGAAGAGAGAAACGAACATGTATCTATTGCGAGAAGGGTAGGAGACTAAAAAAATAAGAAAGGGGAGGACAAAAGTGACAAAGATAGCAGAAAGTATCAGGGAGATTTATATGATCAAGATGGCAGGACGAGGGAGACCAAGTTCTTCTGCGGGAACTAATGAGGAAGTTGTGGTAGGTGTTATACGGGAACTGGTAGAGAGAGTTGATACTATAAAAGGAGGATCAAATATCGCAAAGGCAAAGAAACTAGATGAGAAGATACCATGCTTCAGAGGACCTCAAGTAAATGATTTCTTGAATGAATATGAATTATTTGGGCTCAGTTATTGTTGGACAGACAAGCAACGACTTAAGCACCTTCTATCTTATTGTGACACTGACTGGAAGTTGGTTGTTCAAAAGTTGATGGAAGGGGTCACTACATGGGAAGAGGTCAAAGAAAGAATGAAAAGAGAATTTGAAAAAGATTCTGTTCCAACTACTACCAAGGATCTCCTCAACATCAGAAGGGCTAAGTATGACACTTTCAATGTTTTTCTCCAGACTTTTATCAGAACGACCAGAAGAATTCCGTATTTGGATGAGGCTTAGAGATGTCTTATTTTCCAGACTAATTTTACTGATGACGAAAGACAGACTGTTCTTAATCAAGCTCAACACTATCCTCTCAGATGGGATGAAGTGGTTGTAATTGTCAGTACCCTACCTACGACCTCTCACAAGAAGTGGTCGTTGAATCAGATCAGTACATTGGCCAAAGATTGAGAGACTGGGAATGATATGAATAGAGGGAACAACCCGAGTGCTGAAAATATTATTCAAAGAGTTATGGTCAACTATATGCCTGCCAATCATGTTGTGGATGAGAAAGAGAAGAAAAAAGCAGAAAATAATGATGATGAAGATAATGATGATGATGATGAAAGTTATGGTAAAAGAGGGGATTCTTCCAGATTTAGAAAGAATGGAGGGAATGGTGGAAAATAGAATAGAGAGAGAAGAAAGTACGACGATCGACCAAGGAATAGTTTTATCTGCTATTATTGTGGTGAAGGAGGTCACACTACCACTTACTGTAAGCCATTGAAAAAGGATGTGAAGAGAGGGGTGACAAAGAAGGATGCAATGGGTCATGTTTGTGACAGTTCATAGAACAAATTAGATCCCAGGCATCCTGGAGGTATGAGACTTCTTGCCCTTAAGCATGATGAAAAGATGAAAAAAAAGAAGAAAAGAAAGGTTGATGTGAATGTTCACACTTTCATGGGCGAACTGCCTAAGAGTCTCGTACAAGAACCTGATGATTCATTTGCCTTGATTGAGTTATCTCTACGGTCTCTCTCTTTAGTGGAAGACGTGACTGATGAGATCATTCCAGGTGGGCTTTCGTTAGGAGATGATTTCACTCCTCATACTTCTTCTGAATTGGCAGTATTTTCTCCTAGCAGTCCTACTTGTTCGGCTAACATGATGTCATTTGAAGGTGATTTACCACCAGAACTCGTTTTGGAACCGGACACAGTGATTGGGGAAGTGAGGAATGTTCATGCACATTTAACACCTCAAATGATAGAGGAAAAGAAAAGAAGAAAGACCGAGGAGGCTCTAATTAAAATTCTTGATAATGAAGGACCAGAACCTTTACCCAAGAGAAGTGAGCACGGGAAGAAGAGAAAATTTCTACTCAAGAGTGAACTAAAGGATGGAACAGTAATTACTGATGTAATTAGTAAGATGTTGGAAGAAACAGAGGTGACGTTGTCCTTCAAGGAGGCAATGACACTAACACCTAAGTTGAGAGAGAAATTGAAGAAATCAATTGAGAAGAAAAGAATGGAAGTTAATTACTTGGGATCAGTCTTTCCTAGTCAGGTTAACAGGACTCTGGCCGGATGTAAGATAAGATTCGCAACCATGGGTTGTCGCTAATTAACGATTTACATTAATCAAGTGAAAATCCGAGCCTTAGTGGATTCTGGGGCGGAGATGATACTTATCTCTCAGAAGGCAATGGAAGCCTGTGGACTGACTATTGATAGGTCTGCGATGCAAACGCTGAACAATATTTCTTGAGAGCTCTTCGTGGCAGGATTTATTGACCATTTGCCTATTAAAGTTGGGTTGATGGCAGTCGAGTTATTGGGATTCGTGATACCAGATTTGGATCATGACTGTATTATGGGCACTCCGTTCATACACAGGATGGAGGTTGTCAAATTCTTCAGTCATGAAGGGTCATCTTGGATCAGTCTGAAGATCCGAAAACTGCACAAAAACAGACTTTCGTGGTCTGTCCGGCTTACCATCACAAACATAAGATATCAGTCAACCCAATGAGAGGGGAACAGTCCGGTGAGAGGGTCAGAAAGATCAAGGGAAAAGATAAACACGAATCTAGGGAGGAAGTCTCAGTTGATATCAATTAGAATTCAAAGATGATAAAAACCCTTGGTAAGCCCAAAGACGAAGATGGGCAGATTGAGGCATTTAAGAAGGTTGTTGAGACTGCCAATGGTGAGAAAATTGAATTAAAGTTTGCATCAACTCATCCTTTTTTAGGAAAATAGTCACTGGGTCAAAAATAAAATATAAGCCCAAGGGGTGAAGAAGAACTCAGTGGCAGTCCTAATAGAAAAGGATTATAACGAGGCACTAGAAAAGAAAGGAGAATTATTAAGGCATAAGGGAATCTGCGAAGTTTGGGAATAGAGTCACTAGGAAAAAGTTTGACACGATGAAGATAGGTTTTGATCAATTTATCTGGCCTAAAGAGAAGGAATATATCTTCAAGGTGTGTCAAGAGTTCTCTAGTGCATTCTCTTTTAATGATGAAGAAAGAGGGCGGTTGGATGTGGATATGATTAAGATGACAAAAATCTGGACAATTGATCACATCCCATGAAATGATAGACCAACTAAGTATGCTGTGAAAGAAGAGGCAGAAGTAGTAAAACACCTTGACATGAAGATTGCATCTAATATTGCTGAACCTGCAGATGGACCGTATGCTAACCACTGGTTTTACTTTTGGAAACCAAGGGGTGGAGTGAGATGGATACAAAACCTTTAGAAACTCAACTCAGTAACGGTACGTTATGCAGGTAGTCTCCCTCATGCTGATCTTTTTTCTGAATCCTTTGCTGGTCGATGCATTTATTCTTTAATTTATTTATATTCAGGCTATGATCAGTTTCTCATTGATCCCACTAGTCGACCAATGACTGTCATGCACACGCCAAGGGGTCTCATCCAGATGTGTGTGGTGCCTCAGGGATGGACTAATGGTGTGGCAGTGGTTCAAAGGGATATGATCAAAGGCATGCAGGACATCTCACCTGAGATAACTAATCCTTATATTTATGATAATCTTGTGAAGGGACATATGGTAAGAGATGAGACTTTGGTTGAGGATGGCGTCAGAAAGTTTGTCTGGGAGCATGTTGAATGCGTAAAGATGGTCCTAGAGGGACTTCAGAGGTATAGTCTGACTGCCAGTGGATCAAAGTCGCTTCTCTTCCAAGCAAAGGTCATTATTTTGGGTTTCAGATGTTTCGCCAAGGGTAGGAGCGCTGACCCTAAGAAGATACACAAAATTTTGAACTGGTCTCTGCCCCTCAAGCGGGTGACAGATGTCAGGAGCTTTTTGGGTGTCTGTGGGTTCTGAAGGATTTTCATACCTCATTTTGCTACTCTTGCAGAACCTCTGAGGGAAATGGTGAGACAAAGGGTTGATTTGTCTTGGACTGAGAAAAGGCAGACTGCTGCAGAAACTTTATAGGAAAAAATAAAAGATGGTGGTGTAGTATTGGGAGTGCCTTACTATGATGACGAAGGGGGTACACCCTTCATCATTGAAGCAGATGGAGAACCAGTTGCTCTGGGTGGTGTACTCATACAGAAAGATAAATATGGTAGGGAAAGACCTCTAAGGTTTGAGAGTAGGACTCTCAACTCCACAGAAAGAGGCTACACGCAGCTAAGAAAAGAGTTACTGGTTATTTTTCACTGTCTCAGGTGCTTCAGACACTATCTCCTCGGAAGGAGATTCATTCTGAGAACTGATGCATCTGCTGTGATAGGTGCAATTAAGAAGCACCAACAAGTAGATCCAACAGTAAGCAGATGGATAGCCTTCTGATCTTGTCTTGGAAAAAATTCCAACTAAAAAGAACAGGGCAGATGACCTAAGTCGAATCGAATGAAGGAAAGAAGAAGAAGAAGAAGATATTGAAGGAACTATTGAAGAATCTTCTTATGTTGATAATTTTCTGGATGAGAAAGATGATGAAGATTATGAAGTACCAAACTCCTATAAGTGGAGTTTATAGCCTGAAGAGAGAGACAGTTGGGGAGAAATACATGATGCTTATGTTTATGAATCAATTCTCGAAAAAGAAGAGGAGGTATGCAAAGATCAATACAGCAGTTGTAGCAGCCCATGAGACAGGGGAAAATTTAGGTTTAAAGAATGAAGAAGAAGGTAAGAAGAAAGAGGGAGAGATATTTTTTATCTTTGAAGAGTACGATGAAATTTATCAAGAGATTTGGAAGAAAATGGAGAAAGAACGGCTAAACGAATATTATTGCTCAAATTCAAGGAAAAAATTCAGACTAAAGCGAGGTCACCTCTTCGTGGATGGCAAAGGAGGGCTGCCTCCACTACGAGTTATCTGTGGTAAAGAAAGACAACTGGAGATAATTGCTGCTCTATATGAAGGGGTTGTCGGTGACTATAAAGTTGTTGAAACAACCTACTCTAAGACACATAAACTTAACTTCTGGTCTGGCATGAGAGATATGATTTACAGATTTTGTAAGTCATGTGTGTTATGTCAGAAGAGGTCTACTATAAGGATGATTGAATTTTTATTTCTTACTATCTTAGTAAAACCAAGCAGAAGAGTTCATTTGCATTTCATCACCATGTCATTAGGCAAGGGAGCGATGAGGTACATATTGAACATGAGGGATAATTTTTTCTGGACGAGCAAGTGGCTGATTGGATAGAGGAAGTCTATCTCAGATATCCCTTCATCAGAGAGTCTGTCTCAGACAGAGGGTCTGAATTCATAAATGAGGTTGTAAGAAGAACCACTCTCAGACTATGCGTCAGAATTCGATATGTAACTACTTACCTTCCTCAAACAAACGCGCCGGTCGAGAGAGGTCACACAACTCTGAAAGATTCATTGGCAAAATGGTGTGAAGGAAACCTAAGTAATTGGCCAAAGGTATCGAGAGTTGCAATTTATGCTGACAACATTACTGTGAAGAGAACCACTGGTTATGCTCCATTCATTTTGTGGTATGGTCGATATGCTACTTCGCCTATTGAGAATATACTCAGGACCTGGTCAAACCAAGAGAGTGACAGAGAATACTTCATTTCAAAGGTACTTCAGATCAGAATGAGACAGATAGCAGAGGTTGACAAAGCAGTAATGGATGCTGCAGAGAGAATAACAACCAACAGATTGTCAGATCAAGAGAGATGAAATAAAAAGATATACATAAGGAAAGAGAAACTGAAAGTTGGTGACGTTGTTCTTCTATTCGACAGTTCTCTTGAGACTCAGTGGACTAAGCGGTTGGTGCCCAGATGGCTCGGTCCCTACAGAATTACAGATGAGGCAGAAGGCAAAGTTTATGAGATATCTGATATGGATGGTTCAAGGGTCCACGACATGATATCAAGGTCAAAACTTCGTAAGTTTATCTTCAAAGACTCTGACCTAGTTCCCACAATGATCTGGAAGAAAAAAAAGAAAGGACAGTCATTCAGTAAGAAGACAGTTCCAGAAAATTGAGAGTAAGCACAATGAGACAGCAAGACACGAGAGAGGGCTGAAGTTTGACAGACATTGATTATTACTGCAAGATCAGTCCAGTGAGTTAATTTTCAGCATGTCAGATTTTGACACGATAGATTTGAGAAAAATCCTCCAGATGATTTACGTTCGTCTGTGTATTTGAATTAATTTTCCTCCAGAGACAATGAGATCAAAGTTATTGGTGAAGAGCCACAGTCGATCCATGAGTACTTTACCTCTGAGCAGAGAACAACTTTACAGTGAAAAGGGTAATGAAAGATCATCCTTCATAATGTTAATGCATTATCTAGTTCAGAGAGTTCACGGCTGTGGCACATCAAAAAGTAATCAGTATTGATCCCTTATAATTGAGAAAATCTGACAGGCTCAAGAGAGTTCGGCTCTATCTGATCAGAGAGTTGTCAGTAGAGGGACTTTTTGTTGGCTAAGTTGTTTGTCCAAGAGAGCTATCAGGAAGGTGGGCATAAAGAGGTTCAGCCCTGTTGACCAAGAGAGAGTCAACTGGGGAACTTCGTGCTTTTTGGCTAAGTTGCCTACCTTCAGTTTCAGATGAGGGAAGAGACCTCTCTGGAACCAGTAACTCTATGCTTCCTTGAGGCTGACAGGAGGTCTCTTGGAAGTACTCTCACATGAGGGAAGGAACCTCTCTGGGATCAGCACTTTGTATTCCCTAATGCTGAAGGGAGGTCTCAAGGGAATACATTGTCGGCTGCTGCTCATTGCTGTTCAGTGTCTCTTGAGACTGAAAGGACGTCTTTTGAGAAACGTTTGTCCTGTTGCTTGGGGCATGGATTGCCTGATTGTAGGATTTGAGATGCTTATCTGATTGTTTGTGCTTGGGGTTTTCTCTTCTCTAACCTAAAGATGCATTGATTGTCGGGGCTAGCTAGAGCCTTACCGCAGTAGGTTGCAATCTAGTGGGGTCAGCAGGTCCCCGACATGAGTGTCGAATTCCGTAGTTGACTGAGGCTAAGACTCCGAGGGTCTGGCCGGTTAGGTCAAAAGAGGTCGGTTGGAACCCTACCGTAGTAAGAGGATGCAATCCTGTGAGGTTCGCCAGAGCCTGGAACTATGGTTAGACCGGTATCGGGCGGCCGAAGGTCAGTCGGCAACCCGAATTTCGACGGATTGACCTTTAGATTAACTGCCTAGAGAGGGATTGACCGGTACTTTCGTCCGAACCATCGGGAAAAATTAGGGGTCGGAAGGAGGCCCCCAAAATCCCCCGCGTCGAGTATTGACACAGACCCTTGAAATCAACGAAAGGAATAGGGCACGCTTGACCTACCTAGTGCCTAACGTTTTCGTTCGTTCCGAGGCTCTTCCTGAAACGGCTGGCTGCGGTACAGAGGCGCGGTAGTAAGCCTCGACGCGTCATTTTCACACTAAGCAATTGGCGGAGGAATGCCCCTTCAAATTTCATTAATTCTACCGGCAAAATTAAAACTAAGAAAAATAATTGAAATAATAAAGAACAAAAAAATAAAATAAAATTTTGTTAATTAATTAATTTTCTTCAGAATCCACTTTTGGCAAAATTGTCTTCATTTTTCGTCATTTTTAATAACAACATTAAGATTGAGAAAAATAAAATAAATAATAAAAGGAACGAAAACAAATGATTATTTGTGGTTTGATGAATTTTCGATAGGATCCATTCTTGATTGAATTATGTCGAATTCCTTTATTTATCCACTGCCGGTTTGAGTTCCCTTTACTTTTCCGATTGACCTGATTACTACCACCGCGATGGTCGAATGTTGATGAGTGAGTGGGGTTGAGGTTGGGTCACGACGACATGGTTGGTACGGTACGGCAACTGGGCCCACTTTGGTATCGGCATGTGTCACCCGCGACATGGTGTTGTACTCTATAATTGGACAATCTCAATTACCRGTTCGGCGTTGGGCCAGTTTTCTGCAAGATGGTACATTTATGTCTGGCACGGTCTTGGTTCGGGACAGGTGCGGTACAGTCACACATTACTGCCCGGTACGACATTCGGCAGCGAGCTGGAGTGGTGACGACATGGGCTCTTGAAATTCAGGGTGGTTGCTGCAGGTTTGGAACTGGTATGGAGACGCAAGGTTGGCATATGTACAGATTCGGGATTCTTGGCTCCGGTACTATCACTGGTCGGATTCCCTGACTGCGCGGTCTCGTTCACCTTTCAAGCCCAATAGGCCACTGTTGGACTGGTACCGCGGCTATGTGGCCCTGCTGGCCGCTGTTGGGCTGGTACCGCGGCTATGTGGCCTTGCTGGCCGCTGCTGGACTTGTACCGTGGGTACAGGCAGTGCCAGTCCTCAGCCACGAACAGGAACTGGCTGCAAGAAACTGAAGTTTTCCCCTGGCTCAATGTCGTGGCCCGGAGGCAATTTAGGGGGACCAGCAGAAAAGAATTGGACTTTTTTTTTCGGTACGGAGGCGACCAGAGGGACCAGGGGGAAGTGTGCGCAGTGGGTGGGCGACGGCGGCGGGCGCACCGAACGTACCTGTTCGAGAAGCGCAGTGGTTCCGTGCTGCTCACGGTCAACGGTAGCTATAGCGGCAGTATGTGTGTGTGTGAGAGAGAGAGAGAGAGTGAGAGGAAGAGACTGTGTGTGCGAGAGAGAGAGTGAGAGGAAGAGACTCTGTGAGAGAGAGAGAGAGAGAGAGAGAGAGAGAGAGAGAGAGAGAGAGAGAGAGAGAGGGAGAGAGAGTGTGTGTGAGAGAGAGAGTGAGAGAGAGAGACTCTGTGAGAGAGAGAGAGAGAGAGAGAGAGAGAGAGAGAGAGAGAGAGAGAGAGAGAGAGGAAGAGACCGTGTGTGCGAGAGAGAGAGTGAGAGGAAGAGACTGTGTGTAAGAGAGAGAGAGTGAGGGGAAGCGACTATGTGTGCGAGAAAAAGAGAGAGTGAGGGGAAGAGACTGTGTGAGTGTGAGAGAGAGAGTGATGAACCGGGTGAAAGAGGGCCATAACACCATCATTTATTACTATGTGCCTGGTCGTAAGCGCAACCAATACATTTATGACGGAGTCTATGTGAGCATGCCCTCGGCAAGAGAGAGGACTGAGATGGTGCAAGCAGATCACGCTGCAAATGGGGAATGCCAACGAGAGGGACAAGATTCGTGACCGTTTCCATGAGCTTGCAGCCGCGCTCAGCAGGCTGCTCCTGGAGCTGTAAATGATAACGAGCAATTTTGGGAGTGAATGAGAATTAGAAACTCCAATCTCAATTTGTGTAAGGGACACTGGACCCGTTTTCCAGCAGGTGACGCTCCCCACCAATAGATGGAGCTTTCTCTCGGGTGCTATTGAGGGGAGTGATCAAGGCGATGGCTGCCTGTCAGGCCCGTTTCTAACGTGCCCGTTCACCTGACCAAGTTGACTATGAGGTAACTCTTGCTTGAGTATGAGCTAAAGTGTTGCCTTGTGGATCGATTCAAGCCCCCCACCAAACCATTTTACAGCCATATTGTTTACAATTGGCGGAATACCACGGACTGCTAGCTTCACTGTGTTTGGATTGAGAGTTGCCTGAATACAGCTTTGAAGACCCTGTGCTGTATTCGGATCCATGAGAGACAACAATGACACTACGAAATAGTTATTGGTTCTTTTGAAAGGAAGCTCCAAACAAAGATCCGTTTTCGCACACATAAGGGGGACTTCGAATTGCAAGGTTTGACCGTTGGGATTAGCGTTTAGACGAGATTAAGACATCATCAGGTTTGATCAAACCCATCAACACTTTGGCGCCGGTTTTCACAATTTCTGTTGTAAAAAGGCGCAGACACTCACAGTAGTTAGGGGACAGAGTATGGCGGTGTTTGCCCGTGATCAAGCTGAAGAATCATTCCACTTCCTCGGGTGAGTATTCGGGGAGGGGCTGCAGCACACAAAGAGCAGAGAAAACCATAGTGTATCTTTCCATGTCTCAGTCAAAAATTCATTCTCACTTCAGAATCTCTGATTTGGTTGGCGATTGAGAGGGAAGTAGAGAGGGGGAGAGGGAGAGAGCGGGGGGGCAAGTATGCAAGACTCTTGCGAAAATCCCGCTTCCGGTCTTTGCTTTGATTGGCAAGGAAAGACATTATTTGAGAACTATTAAGTTTTGAGAAATCAGCAAATATAAAATCCCGTGATTGAAGAACGATGTTGAGCGCCCAATCACAGGGAATGAGCCCGCTACCACTCTGTAGTTTTTCCCTTCACGGCACGACAGGGAAAAAGAGTATTTTTTGGATTTATGATTACAATTCGAATTACCGCCAATTGGAAACCCCTCGGAAAGGTGACGGTCACATATCTTATGTAAGAGCACCACGTGCGGAGTGTGCATGGGTAAAAAATCCTACTTGAACCAAATTGTGACTGTGCGCTCAACTTGTCCGTAGTTGCCATTTGCATGTTGCTGCAGAACGGGATATCAAATCCGCTATCTCACCGAAATAGACTTTTCTAGCCTGACACCGCTGGACAGATATTCTCAGAATTTCATAAAAGTATACTCTTGTTATCCGGTGGTAACTTGATTCGTAATCTGATTCTTGCTGTTACTGCTGGAAAGCATTCGGTGACATATTAAGTATTTGGAACTGCATCTGTTAAGTGGCCATTTGATCTGCAACTGCTGACCTGACTGAGTGCTTATGAGCCGCTGAGGTCTTTATTTGTGTTCTGTTAATTGCAATTTTTGCCCATTTCTTGTTTTATTCAGTAAGAGCATTATGACCAGCCATAATTCCGTGCGTGACAAGCAACGCAACCCCCCATTCCCTGATCGCCGCTGAGGACCTCTGAAGCGGGCACGACGAGTGACATGCGTCGCTGTCCCTGGCTTCAGCGACGAACAGGGCCCCTTCCCCGGGTTTCCTCACAAACTTGGTGCTGTGGCCTGGGAGGGGATTGCACCCCGAAGGCTGCGGTCTTCCCCAATCAACGGGGGTGCGCGGGCTGATTAGTTCAAGCACTAATTTGCTCATTTCCTTGATTATTTTTATTTTTTGATATTTTTTTAATTAGTTTTTTTTCTAATATCTCCCGATCCGTGCGTTTTCGCACGGACCGCATCAGGGCCAAAGTTCGTCCTCTCGACGAGGCGAACATTTTGAGATCGTTTTCGGTAAATTCTAACCGCTAGCAAAAACGATATATATACATTTTTGTATTTTTCTAATTAAAATTACAAAAATCAAGAATTTACTTTTATTTTAATTGTGAAGAAAAGAAGCGGAATCTGGGGAACCCAGCCCGGACCAAAGTTGGTCCTTGTATTTTTCCCGACGACACGAGACCTTAATCGGGAAAAACGGACCTTGTTTGAGTAAATGGTGGGGTCCGACAGAAAAGAAAAGAAAGGAAAATAAGGGGAAAAATTGGATTTCTTTATATTTTTGTTTAAAATAAAAAGGGAAGAAATAAAGAAAAGTAAAGAAAAGAAAGGAAAATAAGGGGAAAAATTGGATTTCTTTATATTTTTGTTTAAAATAAAAGGGGAAGAAATAAAGAAAAGTGATTCGATAATTTTTCACTTTGAACCTAGCAGAACCCGATAATTTTTTTTTCTCGCATCGATCGGGGCTTTGCAGTGTGAATACGGTTGCGTGCAAAAACCAGGGCCCTAATTAGGGTAAAACCCTAACCCCAATTTACAAAGAAACGGTTAATTAGAGTGAAATTATAACTTTCAACTTCCGTGCTGTTGCGGAGAATTTTGTTTAAAATATATCCGGTAAAATTATAAACTTTTAATTCGGAAAATTTTGATATAATAAATAATTAAAAATCTAGGCTACCAGAGTGGCCCGGGGTCACTTGCCCGGTCGGGCCAAAAAAATAAAAATAAAAAATTTATTTGTAATTTTTAATTTTTATTTTAATTTTGGATGTGACCCTGAGGCGAAAGTTATTCAGTTTATTTTTTTGCATAACATAGTTTTTTTTCGGATGTTTTGAATTTGTTTTGTTTTTTCTTTTTTTTGCTGGGACCTCCTTGCACGGGCTGGCCACCCGGGACCCGGGCGGCCCGGCTGGTAGCCTAGCTAAAAATTGAAATAAATAATTCAAATCAATAAAAATTCAAGTAACAAGGGTTTCGACTTTGTTTATTTTTCTTTTAAATTAATCAAGGGATAATCTCCCGAACCCCAACCCAACGGGGGGAGGGAAATTGCTGCCAAAATTTTTGTGAATTATTTTAATTTAAATTTTGTAATAAAAATTAGTAAAATTTAAAATAAATATCTAAAATTGAGTAGGATTGTTTGTTCGACCTTTTATTTACTTTTGCTTATCCGAGGGATTTTTCCCTGAACCCCATCCTTACGGGGGGGAGGAAAACTGCTGCGGAAAGTTTTTTGAAATTTCTCTTTAAATTTAAATTTCCGCCAATTAATTAACAACAATATTTAAAAAATCAAACAAAAGATTTATTTTCTCCTTTTAATTTGTTCTTTTCGCTTTGCCTTCTCCGGCAGCGCTGTTTGAGGGCTTCGCCCGAACCCCATCCCAACGGGGGGAGGCGAAACGCTGTCGAAATTTTAGTAAATTTTCCAAAATTTATTTCTACCCCTAAAAATCTTCAAACTCGGCGGGCTTATATATGTATTGATCCTTAATATATACAAACTAAGAAAGAGATTTTATCCTAACTAAATATATATTTTTTAATTTATAATTGGAAAATACAAAAGAATTCCCTAGAGGAAGAAGGGAAAGAAATGCTGTGGTAACCTGGCTTCGGGTGAACGTAGTGGCCTATTCCCGAAGGCCAGAGGCAAGTGACGAGAATTTTCAGTTGTTAAACCTATTTTTTTATAATTATTTGACAAATATTCGGATTAAATCAAAAGCAAGGGGTAGAAGGAAGCACGTGCATACCTCGCGACTCGCTAGGGTTTTCATTACATCCCCCTATGCGCTAAGCGTGAGGTAGTATTTTCTTCTCGTTTATAAGCAATTTTTATTAATTTAAATGATTAAAAATCCCTTAAAATTGCGAAAAAGGCTTAAAAATTCAAAGAGTGAGTACGCTCGGCTCTTAATTTTGGGTTTTTGACTAGGGGACAGGGTCCGTTGCTCGGATACCTACTCGAGGGTGCAGTAAACAGAATTCCCTCGAGTTGAGTCCATGCCTTATATTCGGGGGAACTCGAATATAAGATCTATAGGTCAATCCGAAATCGGGATTTCAACACCCTTTCCTTTTTAGATCAGTCTAGATTAGTACGACTTCGGTGCGGCTCCAATCCGCAAGGGCTCGGTCGATCTGCGGAAAGTCCCAGTTAGGCTTTCATCGCGCCTCCTTCCTGGTCCCTTCTGTACTTCTCTCTACCAACGTCTCTTGAGGTTCTCTCACATCCTTATTTCTGACTATTCTGAGTCTTCCTTTTCTCATACAACAGTTTGCTGTTAGAGGTGTTCCCCCATCCCGCCCGCCCTTCTCACTAAGCTTTTCGCATACTGCAGGGTGCCGCTGATCAGGGTTGCGGCCCTCCCGCCCACCTTTTCTTTTGGGCTCTGCTAACCAGGGTTTGTGGCGTTCCCGATCAACTTAAAAATGGTCCGGGCTGTGGCCCGTAAGCTCTAATTTCAAGCCAGCCCAACGCCCCAACTGAAGAAGTTCCTAACGTAGTTGTTATGACATAAGGGACTGTTCACAAATAGGTCCGGACTGCCAGCTCTTCTTGACGACTTTTACATTAGGACGGGGCTCTATCTCGTTGTGATGGATGGAAGGGCATCATGGACTGTGCCGACAGATCCAGTAGGCTCAAGACATGAGAGGGTAGTTCATCATAGGTCCGGGCTGGATGAGTGATTCTAGCTAGTTTAACGTTCGTTAAGTATGAAACAAGGACTTGTAGTTCTGAGGATAGTTAGACGGCCCTACCCGGACTTATTCATTAGGTCCCGGCTCCAAAGGAGCCACTTACACCAGGTATGGAGTCCGACACCATGGGAGTTCAGGTAGATAGGGGAGAGTGTCACCCTTCGCCCGGTCGAACTCTTCGTGAGCTCAAGGAACGCATCTGACATAACGCACCTCTCAGATGCGGGCCACCTGACGACGGGGAGCCCGAAGTGATGGGCGGGTCCATCGTTACCGAGCCTGAGAGACCGCCGTCGAAGATACGGATGGAGAACATAACGGAGTCTCCCTGTTTTCGGGGAGAGATGGACGATCGACGCTCACCTACCTACGAGCCGAGAGACGATAGAGAGGACCGACGCAGAGATGACTGGAGAGACAGTGCATCAGGGATCACGTTTGGAGAGATAGAGATAGGCCTCATGAGAGGAGCAGGCCGCCTCAACGGATCTACGATCCGCAGATGGGCGAGTCGTATACGCTCCCTTATGAAAGGAGAGATCAATTCATCATCTTTCACCAACTTGCAGAGTTAGATACCAGACCACCCGTTTTCAAGGGATACGGTATCACTGAGTATCTCGAGAAGTGGGAGCTACACGCGTTCCGTAGTCAATGGTCCGAGGACGAAATTATAGATAACTCCTTATGTCATGCGGACCCGAGCTTGAGTCAGGAGATTAAAGAAGCTCGACCCAAAGATAGACGGTGGGCTACCTATAAGGCCAGTCTCTACGAGCTCTACAAACTAGAAGACGTTAAGTATTCAATGCGAGACTTGAAGCAGTTGACTCCGGGTGAGGACGAGAGTCTTCGGGCTTTCGGGAAGCGATTCCAAAAGATATCTGCTACATTGATAGCGAAGGGGAAGTTGTCGAAAGTCGACCGATGCACGATTTTCATCTGTCGACTGCCCAAAGGGAAACAGAAGGGGATACTTAGGGAACTCCCTCATGATAAGATAAATTTTAAGACGATTCTCGAGTTGGCTATGAAAGCTGGAGCAGATGACTATAAGGATTTAATTTGGAGAGGGATGCGATGACGGAACTTCTCTCTGTACCAAGAGTACGATACAGCGAGGTGCCCTGACTTCAATGATCAGCCTTGGGCGGATCACCGATATTTGCTGGATGGAGTCTGACCACACCGATCTACAGAGACCGTGGTAGGTAAGATAAGGAAGATGAGGGAAATGATCAAGGTTTTGACGAGACAAGTCGCTAGAATAGAGGCTAAGACAGAGACTGTTGGTTATAAGGCAAGGTACAGATCGTCGAACTCACTGAGGTGCGATCGAGTTAGAACTGGTTCAACATACTTGCTAAGGTGGGACAATCGCAAACCAGGATCATGGAGAGACGCAGAGGACAGAAACCCTCGGACACTGGCCGATTATCGAGCGAGGGAGTAACAATATCATATACATCGCGGCGATTCCCCTAGGTATTAGGACGAAGATCCAGATCGAGAGGTTGCCTATCATAAAAACTATATGAGGGATAAGGACAACGAGTATCGACGACACGGTCGAGTGGAGACCTGCCCTCACAGCCCGAGATATGATCCACGTCACGAAGACCTCCGGGATGCAGAGCAGTATCCTAAGAATCTAGATAGATATTACCATGTGACGATGAGAGACCAACGCGACAATTCCCGCGAGCGGCACGAGAGGAGACATGTTGATCGGGACCGTCGTGATGATGTCAGAGTAGAGTCTGACCCGCTTCCTCAGGACGTACGGGTATCAGGCGGAGACGAAGGATACAGACGTGTAGAGGCTCAACCTTCTTCTCCTCGTAACACATGCGTCTATTGCTGTTCAGATGACCATATCGGGAGAGATTGCCCTGATCTTGAGAAGGCAATAGACTATGGCGTAGTGGGACTCGAGGACCGACAGTACGTCAAAAGAACCGACAATCTGAGGGATGCATCTGTATATCCTTCAAAGGAAGAGGACTTGGAGGCCAGATGAACGTCATTGGACAAGGACGAGGTAAAGGCGACGGTAAAGAGTCAGAGTGTCAGGTTTTTCTTACCGCCAGGAAGCAAGATGCCTATAGTGTCGATCCGCGTCATCTCTACCAAATCATCGTGGGCTCTTTCCTCAAAAGGGAGGGTTGACCTAGTGGATCGAGAGGGAGAGAAAGAAAAACGCTGAGTACGATCACCACACAAACGAGGCCCAGAGGGGGTTACTAATACAACAACTCCCTTTAGGCTAGCGCCTAATCACTGTAAGCGATGTTCCATACAAGAAGCGTCCAAGCGAATACGAGATGAGCCCTTGTATATTACCGGTGCCGCAAGAGTGCCTACCACAGACACGGTTCATATCGACCTTGAACGAGGAAAACCGGTACCTTTGACCGATGAGATTTTTGCTGATTCTAGGCCGTTAGCAGACAAACCCTTTATCAACGTCGATCCAATCGCACATAAGTCAAGGTTTCCGGCGCTAGAGCAGACTGCACCACGCCCGTTTTCTTTGATACCTGTGAGAACGTGTCTCCTGAATTATTTTGCGTTCCTGGGAGTGGTATCATGGGGACTCTGTTTAACGAACAGGTGATTCCTCACAGAGTTGTGGAAAACGCTGGGAATTGATGAGTCCTGTAATCTTGAGAAAACGTTCTTCTCCGGTCGACGATCGCAGTTTGGGGAAAAGAGAAGCGCCGACATAAGAGCCACGCGCATGTGGTTACTTTAAATCTCATACGGTTCGTCTGATTGAGACGGCGCGGGCTCGACGGGGCGTCGAGAAGAGGTCCGGGCTTGTTTGTCGGGCAGCCGAAGGTCGGTCGGCCACCCGAATTTCGACGGATTGACCTTTAGATTAACTGCCTAGAGAGGGATTGACCGGTACTTTCGTCCGAGCCATCGGGAAAAATTAGGGGTCATGAAGAGACCCCTAAAATACCCCACGTCAAGTATTGACACTGACCCTTGAAATCAACGAAAGGAACAGGGCATGCTTGACCCGTCTAGTGCCTAACGTTTTCGTCCGTTCCGAGGCTGTTCCTGAAACGGCTGGCCGCGGTACGGAGGCGTGGTAGTAAGCCTCGGCACGTCATTTTCACTCTAGGCAATTGGCGGAGGAATGCCCCTTCAAATTTCATTAATTCTAACGGCAAAATTAAAACTAAGAAAAATAATTGAAATAATAAAGAAAAAAAAAACAAATAAAATTTTGTTAATTAATTAATTTTCTTCAGAATTCACGTTTGGCAAAATTGTCTTCATTTTTTGTCATTTTTAATAACAACATTAAGATTGAGAAAAAGAAAATAAATAATAAAAGGAACGAAAACAAATGATTATTTATGGTTTGATAAATTTTCGCGGGATCCATTCTTGATTGAATTATGTCGAATTCCTTTATTTATCCACTGTCTGCCGATCGGTTTGAGTTCCCTTTACTTTTTCGATTGACCTGATTACTACCACCACGATGGTCGAATGTTGATGAGTGAGTGGGGTTGAGGTTGGGTCACGACGACATGGTTGGTACGGTACGGCAACTGGGCCCACTTTGGTATCGGCATGTGTCACCCGCGACATGGTGTTGTACTCTATAATTGGACAATCTCAATTACCAGTTCGGCGTTGGGCCAATTTTCTGCAAGATGGTACATTTATGTCTGGCACGGTCTTGGTTCGGGACAGGTGCGGTACAGACACACATTACTGCCCAGTACGGCATTCGGCAGCGAGCTGGAGTGGTGACGACATGGGCTCTTGAAATTCAGGGTGGTTGCTGCAGGTTTGGGACTGGTATGGAGACGCAAGGTTGGCATATGTACAGATTCGGGATTCTTGGCTCCGGTACTATCACTGGTCGGATTCCCTGACTGCGCGGTCTCGTTCACCTTTCAAGCCCAATAGGCCACTGTTGGACTGGTACCGCGGCTATGTGGCCCTGCTGGCCGCTGTTGGACTGGTACCGCGGCTATGTGGCCTTGCTGGCCGCTGCTGGACTTGTACCGTGGGTACAGGCAGTGCCAGTCCTCAGCCAGGAACAGGAACTGGTTGCAAGGGATTGAAGTTTTCCCCTAGCCCAATGTCGTGCCCCGGAGGCGATTTAGGAGGACCAGCAGAAAAGAATCGGACATTTTTTTTCGGTACGGAGGCGACCAGAGGGACCAGGGGGAACGGTTCGCAGTGGGCAAGCAACCGCAGCGCACGGACAGCGAACGGCGGTGGGCGCACCGAACATACCTGTTCGAGAAGCGCAGTGGTTCCGTGCTGCTCACGGTCAACGGTAGCTATGGCGGCAGTATGTGTGTGTGTGTGTGAGAGAGAGAGAGAGAGTGTGAAAGGAAGAAACTGTGTGTGCGAGAGAGAGAGTGAGAGGAAGAGACGGTGTGTGCGAGAGAGAGAGAGAGAGAGAGAGAGAGAGAGAGAGAGAGAGAGAGAGAGAGAGAGAGAGAGAGAGAGAGAGAGAGAGAGTATGTGTGCGAGAGAGAGAGTGAGAGGAAGAAACTGTGTGTGCGAGAGAGAGAGTGAGGGGAAGAGACTGTGTGTGCGAGAGAGAGAGAGAGTGAGGGGAAGAGACTGTGTGTGCGAGAGAGAGAGAGTGATGAACCGGGTGAAAGGAGGCCATAACACCATCACTTATTACTATGTGCATGGTCGTAAGCGCATCCAATACGTTTATGACGGAGTCTATGTTAGCATGCCCTCAGCAAGAGAGAGGACTGAGATGATGCAAGCAGATCATGCTGCAGATGGGGAATGCCAACGAGAGGGAGAAGATTCGTGACCGTTTCCATGAGCTTGCAGCCGTGCTCAACAGGCTGCTCCTCGAGCAGTAAGTGATGACGCACAATTTTGGGAGTGAATGAGAATTAGAGACTCCAATCTCAATTTGTGTAAGGGACACTGGACCTGTTTTACAGCAGGTGACGCTCCCCACCAATAGATGGAGCTTTCTCTCGGGTCCTAGTGAGGGGAGTGATCAAGGCGATGGATGCCTGCCAGACCCGTCTCGAACATGCCCGTTCACCTGACCAAGTTGACTATGGTCGACGTGGGCATGGATGTTGAGGTAACTTGTGCTTGAGTATGAGCTAAAGTATTGTCTTGTGGATCGATTCAAGCCCCCCACCAAATCGTTTCACAGCCATATTGTTTACAACTGGCGGAGTACCACGGACTGCTAGCTTCACTGTGTTTGGATTGAGAGGTGCCTGAATACAACTTTGAAGACCCTGTGCTCTATTCGGATTCATGAGAGACAACAACAACGCTACGAAATAGTTATTGGTTCTTTTGAAAGGAAGCTCCAAACAAAGATCCGTTTTCGCACACATAAGGGGGAATTCGAATCTCAAGGTTTGACCGTTGGGATTAGCAGTTAGACGAGATTAAGACATCATTGGGTCTGATCAGACCCATCAACACTTTGGCGCCGGTTTTCACAATCTCTGCTGCAAAAAGGCGCTGACGCTCATAGTAGTCAATGGACAAAGTATGGCAGTGTTTGCCCGTGATCAAGCTGAAGAATCATTCCACTTCCGTCCTCAGTTGAGTATTCGGGGAGGGGCTGCAACACACACACAGTAAAGAAAACCATAGTGTATATTTCCATGTCTCAGTCAAAAAATCATTCTCACTTCAAAATCTCTCATTTGGTTGGCGATTGAGAAGGAAGTAGAGAGGGGGAGAGGGAGAGAGAGGGGGAGCAAGTATGCAAGCCTCTTGTGGAAACTGTCTTCGCTTTGATTGGCAAGGGAAACACATTATTTGAGAATTATTAATTTTTAGAAATCAGCAGAACGATGTTGAGCGTCCAATCACAGGGAATGAGCCCAGTACCACTCTGTAGTCTGTCCCTTCACGGCACTGCAGGGAAAAATAGTATTTTTTGGATTTATGATTACAATTCGAATTACCACCAATTGAAAACCCATCGGAAAGGTGACGGTCGCGTATGTGATGTAAGAGCACCACGTGCGGACTGTGCATGGGTCAAAAATCCTACTTGAACCAGATTGTGACTGTGCGCTCAACTTGTCTTTAGTTGCCTTTTGCATGTTGCTGCAAAACGGGATATTAAATCCGCTATCTCTCCGAAATAGATTTTTCTAGCCTGACACCGCTGGACAGATATTGTCAGAATTTCATAAAAGTACACTCTTGTTATCTGGTGGTAACTTGATTCGTAATCTGCAACTGCTGACCTGACTGAGTGCTTATGAGCCGCTGAGGTCTTTGTTTGAGTTCTGTTAATTGCAATTTTTGCCCATTTTTTGTTTTATTCAGTAAGAGCGTTATGAACAGCCATAATTCAGTTCGTGACAGGCAACGCAACCCCCCGTTCGCTGATCACCGCTGAGGACCTCTGAAGCGGGCACGACGAGTGACAGGCGTCGCTGTCCCTGGCTTCAGCGACGAACAGGGGCCCTTCCCCGGGTTTCCTCACACCGGGTCCCACGTTCAAAAATCTGGGCAGAGCAGCCAGCGCCCTAGGCCAAAAACTGGTGGGTGAGCAGGTCCCCGACCGCAGTGGTCAATCGGGGTACGAGACAGTCTCACTGACGGGAGGTCTACTGTCATAAGGTGACCAGACCCGCTATAGTCTGGGTGTCTTGGCGAGAGTGTCAAAGGGGCTGCCATACTCAAGTAGTGGGTATGTTGGTCCTGACCTAGAGGCAGGTTAAACGGGCCGTCAAGACAAATGGTCTGATTGGTCCTGGCCTGAGGTGGGCCGAATGAGGTATGTCAGACTGACGGGAGGTCTATCATTCCTGGCCAGTGGTGGGCCAAAACTAAGGTAATCAATAATTCTTGGGTGTGAAGAAACTATCTTGTTGTGTCTATTAATTTATTAGTTTATTATTTTATTATTTTATTATTTTATTATTTTATTATTTTACTATTTTATTCTGTGTTTTATTTTGTTTACTTGTTGCCTGGCTGTTAATCGTCGGAGAGCTTGTTTGTTGGGGACAGTTTGTTGTATATGAAACTCACTGTTTTGCAGGTATATAAGAACTTACTTGAAGTTCCCAGACTAGAGAGAAGAAAAGGGGTTTGGTATCCCCATCCCTTTATCTGAGAAGACGAGGAGACGCCTCATTCAGACTAGAGAAAAAGAACAAGGTTTAGTATCCCCTTAGTTGCTTGAGAAATTGAGAAGACGTCTCGTTTAGGCGAGAGAACAGAAAAAGGGTTTGGTATACCCTATCCCCAACATGGCAGACATAATGAGTGTTTCAAGCATTGGTATCAGGTTAACAGTACTCTCGATTTTGCAGCCAAGATGAAGGATGAGGTAACTCTTCTGCTGTAAATACCCAAACAAAAAACAGAATTCAGAATGACAAGAGGTTAAAGTCAGCGACAAAAGGGAAAGTGAAAACATAATCCTTCTTAAATTCATTTAGTGGTCGACAAGCAACCTGGTTCACGAGGAACCTACGACCCCGGCCTTAAGGTATTCAAACTTTCAAGCCAGGGACGTTATAAAGTGTGGCATGAACTGGTAAAGACTCAGAAATTTAAGAGAAAGTAGCGTTTATACAGGATGTAGAAGATGACCATGAATTCGATCTGAAGTAAAGAAAGAAGGAAGAAGATGCAGAGGAGGGTACAACTATTGGGATGAGGGGTAGAGGGAGCAGTGCATGGAATAGAGGGGACATTCACTAGGGCTCTACTCGCCGTGGGAGTGATGGGAACTCTGGGAGTATAGGGAGGGGAAGAAGTGTTGGGCGCGCCATAGCGCGCTTCAAATTTTTTCTGGAAGTACTTCATCCTGTCTAGAGACGAAGTCCTTTCGTACCACGTAGAGAACGGTTGGCGTGGGTAAGACTTTGAATGCGCGCCATAACCCCGTACCTCCTCTTCCTCCTGCTCAGAACTATAGTCACGCTGTGTACGGGCCGGCGGTTCCTCCCGAGCCTTACCCCCTCTCCCTCCTCTTCCTCTTCCCTGTCCCTTACTTGCCTCAGGCATACTGAAAGAAAAATCAAAGAAGGTAAGAGACATGCGGCTATGGGAAAAGAAACTGGAGCAATACTACAAGAGAAAGAAGGTTGTATTACTAAAGAAGGAAGAAGCGGCTATGGACCATGCAGAAAAACGCTGCAAGAGAAGAAAAAAAATAACGTATATGTTGTGGTGAACGCGAACTAGCACAATGTAGGACTATCACGTGAGTTTCCTTATGAGTACTCCGAGAATGAATGAGAAGTATGACTCTCGCTGTTTCCTTTATACTAACAGGGACGCTAGGCGGGGGTTTGGTATCATGTCGGAGGGCGCGGTGTCCCAGCCCTCCTGTGTACCAGGCTTCTGCTCAGTACCTGTTCCCAGCTCAGATACCCGCGGCTCGTCGGGTAGTTCCCGAGCCTCAGTATATCATGCAATGGACCGGTCCAGTTGGTGCCTGCCCTCAGCAAAAGGGGTGCGGCACTGGGCTTTCCATTGGTCCACGCAGGCTCGGCGCCCTGCTGTACAGCCCAGCACTACCGGCCTGTGGCCGTGGTAGCCGTCGGGTTCGCCCAGGGACGCGAAGGTAGAGGGACGTCCACGGTCTTTTCTACTGCACGCCGAGTGCCCTCTGCCAGGTTATGGGTTAGGTGCACGAGATAGGTACTGCTGTCAAAATTAAGAGAACTAAGAAAAGGGAAGTAAAGGAAAAAGGAAATATGGGAAAAGAAAAGAAAATATGAGCGTTGAGTTTATGCAATGGTCTGAGTTTCTGCCTTAGTTCGGGGTAATTATGATGTCGTAAGTCCCTTTTTCTCTTGATATTATTATTATTATTATTATTTAATTTTCCTTTTCGCACGATTCGTCAGACTCGGTTTTCTTTTCGGCCTTTCATTTCAAGGAGCCAACGGGTTAACTTTGAACCACGATCGTCGTCTGAGGGTCCAGATTGGCTTGACTCTTCGCTTGTCTCCCTGCGCCAGGTCTGTCCGAGTGAGCTTTGTGCGATAGGACCCCAAAAGAGGGGCAACCCGCGGCCGCATTGGTAGAAGGCTTATCACCCCCGTGAAAGGTCATAAGCCCCCTCCTTGCAATCGGACACGGGTACCCAATAGAAGTAGGTGGACGACGCGTTTTGAATGGAGAAGGGCGACAGTCGGTATCCCGTTATGGGACCACCGTGTCGGATCTGATATCGTTTATTCGAAAGGGAAAATGAAAGGATGGTGGCCGACTGTGAAAGGCCTGTGTGGACTGCGACCTCTGGAGTTCGGCTCCGCTGCTCCCTTCGGTCTACTTGTTTCACGAGATTTTGAGAAATAAATGTTTCCTCTGTTTATTTTATCTTATTTTATTAAACTTACGAATTGGAAATTATTAAAGTGCAGAACATTGAAAGTTATTTGAGTCCCTCGTTTAGAGCGTCGGGATCACGGTGATCGACGATCTTATAAAAGAGGGAGGGCGAGGAGCCTCTACCTACCCAAGCATGAGCAGCCTCGCCACATTGTTAGTTGGCAGACTGATAAAGAGGGGGGTCGTGCTGCCGTATGAGCGTGAGGAAGACCTGCCTGCCTATGTGTATGTTGAGTGTTAAGGTCTGACTATCTAGGAAGCCGATGGCCTGGTATTCACGGTCTGCTCGGGGAGAGGTTCGGCCATGGTACGCAGCAGCGGGCTATATGGCTATAGGCCAAGGTGCCTCCAATATCTCTGGAAGTGGGAGCAGATGTCTAGGGAAGGGCCTACTGTGACGGTCGTGCTGGACTACAGCTACGGCAGGCAAGAGGCAAAACTGAGGGTGAACGTAGAAGGAGGGATACAATAAGAAATGAGGGCAGACCAAGGCCTGCAGATGGCGATTACAGAGGCTAGAGACCGCGCCGAGAGAAGGTGCAGGCGGGATGGAGTTACGAACGAGATAAAAGTGACCGTTGCGTACCGAGACGGGGGGACGTCCACGAACACAGTGGAAAGGGAACAACAACATTTGGATCACGATACTGAGGCAGAGAGCGAGGATAGTGATTTGGAAGCCACGACTTAGTCCTGGTACGGACTGGACCAATGGCGACGGGACTATCCACCCACAGAGTCTGAGGAGAACGGGCCAGAAGTCGATTCGCGACGGAGAAGGGACCAAGACCACTAGGCAGAAAACTCCCGACGCTGAGCTCTAGAGGGAGGGAGATTTTCAAGGTAGGAAGCGGGCAGTTAAGAGACACACAGAGAAAGAGAGGCAGCGAGACGTGAGCCTACCTTCAGAGATGACGTCATCAGTATGGACCCACGGTGACGAGTTCGAGTGCCACAAGAGCTACGCCAGGCTTGCACGTGTCAAGAAGGAATAAGCGAAGACTTAACTGGGCAGAAGCGTGCGTGGTAGACACACGCGTGCATTCAAGAACGAGATACAGGCAGAACGGCGGGGCAAGAAGGAAGGCAGTGCCAGTACGCGAGGTTACATAGAGGGTCATGAGTTGGTGTTGACGTCATCACTGCCTAGCTCGAGTACGGAGATTCTCTCTTAAGTGGGGCTGCATCAACAGGCTATGAGGACTGGAGAGTATGCACAAAGACCCGACTTGTGGACGTCATCATTCATCACGGTTTCGTTCGTGCCCCTCAGGAGACGAAGCCCCGACCCTGGCAGTGGATCAGTTAGTGTTATATGGAAGGAAAATGACTCTCTCTATCATGCTTGTGACGAATTGGTGATAGTCAACGCCCGTCCAAGCGTTGTCATCGATGTCAATAGTGTCAAGCGTGTCTAGAGTGTGAATCGAGTCACAAGGCCAGTGAGATGGGCGCGGGCTGTTGATAGTAACTACAGTAGTGGTCCGTGCACCCGCGGATGACCTACTGCACACGTTGGTTGTCAGAGTGCTCGGATGGGTGTAGAGTGGACGGGTTGGTGCTATCCTTCACAGGCTCCGGGGTTGTGAGTGAAGATGATTTGACCATAGGAGGTCACGAACGGTGGTATGATAGTATTGAAGCAAGTGTGTTAAAGGTACTCGTTGGAGTCGAAGCCCAACTGAGGTATACGTGTAGTGCGCCTTTCTCGTTTACGTCATGAAAGTCTTGTCTGGGTTATGACATTTGTCCTAGCCTAGTCAATCTCCGTTAGTGGTGAGATGTGACTTTTCCTCCCCTTCTTGGTCGCGACTAGTTCAGCTCTTGTCACCATGTGATGGAGGTGAAGGGTCAAGGAAGAGATAAAGCATCAATGCAGTGACTCTGGTTTCAGCCCATGACGAGTAGAGCTGAAGTTGAGTTTGAGAGATGGAAGAGTCTGATTTTCGGACACTGAAACGTACCTGTTTAAACACGTTGGTTAAGGGGGAATGATGCATAAGGTCTTATGGTTCTGGACTCAACGAAGTTTGATTGACAAGTGATCTTCCATCGGGAGACTTTAATGACTAACCAAGTGGCATGTGAGAGGATCAACTAGATAAGGGATTATTTTTCTTCATCGATCATCGTCTATGCGTGCTTATTTTTGTCTTATCGTGAATAAGAGTTATCTCACCCTGGTCGTTTCTCCCCCCCTAGTTGAGTTAATGAGTTTTTAATATTGTTGGACCTTTTTCGATAACTCTTGTGGGTTTCTCGTCAGGCGGGGGTCGGTGATATAACACTCTGATTGAGGCTGGCGAACTTAATGATATGCATTGGAGCTTTTGTGCCTATCTATCAAGCTCTAGCTTACTAGTCAGGGAGTTGTATCAAGTCTATGTCTCATCACGGGTGAGGGGGTGGCCCTGTGGCGAGAGAACGATACTCAGAGTGTCTGCTCTCCAGTCCACGATATCTCCTCAGGAGCGGGAAGAAGTATTTCCTAAGAATAGTTGCGTATCTTCTCGCCAAGCTTTTACTTGACGTGGATTAGCTGTGTGTGATGATGGTGACCTGACTTCAATTAGGTCATCAAATTTCCCTACCCCCTTGTAACCTTTCTTGAGTCGATCAGAACAGGGAATGAGAAATATGAAGAACGAAAATGTTGAACCACTCTAAGCAGGCACACGCTCCAATGCAAAGTGACGTGCTTGAAATATCCAACAAGTGTCGGTTGCAGTCAGTGTCGAGTGAAGTCTACACTATATCTTGCCGAACGTCGCTCCCAATAGAAAAAATCCCGGTCTTAACAGTTATGTTTTTATACACCCTTGTGTTAAAAATGAGTTGACTATATTGAGTAACAACAGTTCTTAAACACGCACAGGTGCTTAACCTTGACCGATAAACACACATGTGTTAAACCTTACTTCAACACAAGAAATGTTCACGACTTCGCTGCGGGCTTCCAAATCTATATGACAAACATTTTCCAACATTGTTCCAACGTTTGATGATGAGTTAAGTCACCTGTGGTTATACTGTATCCCTGATATACACAAACGTTTGAGAGTTTGTTGCCTAACTTATTGCAATGTCTTAGCAACATTGAGATATCGTATTGAAAAAAAAAAAATATCGTTTAAAAATAGTTGGAACTCTCAACGAGACAATCAATGTAAATCCGTCGCGACACTTGTCCTTGCTTCTCTCTCTCTCTCTCTCTCTCTCTCTCTCTCTCTCTCTCTCTCTCTCTCTCTCTCTCTCTCTCTGCGTATGTGTGTGTTCTACAATATGTCTTTGTCGTTATATGACATGAGGAATCGGCGTTTAAATATGATTTTTTTTTTTTTTTTTGCAAAAACCTCTTAACTGATGTAAATATCATAATTATCAATACTTTCCTCGACAAAATAGACATCCGCCACACACTTTTCATTGTACCTATTACATTCAGTCTACAATGAGGCACTTTAAACATGATCACGAATGTTTTTTGTCTGCTTAACAATACATAACACACCTATAACATATGACATATGTCTCGGCAAAAAAGTTCACAACAATTGACGCATTCCATAGTCGTCTTTGTTTTTCATTCACCCCAATTGGCATAGCAATACATAACACACCTATAATACATGTCTGCAAAATCATGTCGTCGTACAAAACACACATCATACCGAACATGTCTCATTTGTTTGTTTCCTGCCTCTTTCTATATACCTCTCTCTCTCTCTCTCTCTCTCTCTCTCTCTCTCTCTCTCTCTCTCTCT
>BFEA01000121.1:729504-740543 GCA_003427395.1 Chara braunii
TCTCTCTCTCTCTCTCTCCCTCTCTCTCTCTCTCTCTCTCTCTCTCTCTCTCACACACACACACACACACACACACACACACACACACACACACATACACACACACAGACACAGACACACAATAGTCCACGATATCATATTCAAGTCTCACGACCTCTTCACCACCACCTTGTTGTACACCAAATCAAAGTACTATATGGAAATTCTAAAATATTGATGTTACAAACCTTCTAAGGCCTCTCCTCAGCAATCACCTCGTCACTATCTTCAAAAAATTCCAAAATTTTGTGATCATTCTTCATTTGAACGACCTCATATTTTGCATTCTTTCTGCCAGCAAATTGTCGTTCCCAAATATTCTTAGAACTTTGCACAACAGTTTTATCTCGATGAAGAGAGATTACATTTATAATCACTGTTTCGATACCGGTCTTGTAAGTTGTCATGATGGTTTTTTCTATCCTTTGCATTTCCTTGCTTGCTGCTGCCGTGCTTGCATGCCGACTTTTGTTGCTGATGTGACAATCTAACACCATATGAGCGAATGCGAGTTATTGAAGAGTGTAACCATTTCGACCTATTTCATTCCAATCTCTGTATAAAACTTCTCACATTGCATTCTTAAACTCAGTTGCGCCCCATGGCGCTTCGCCTCTCACTCTCCATGATGAATCTTCAACCATTTTCGTCCGCATCTCTTCTCGCTCTTTTTCAAAACGATCTTTCACAGTTCCGCATGGATAAGGCAGCCACGAGGCGCTCCAAAAAGCCCTGACGATGTCGTAAGTGATCTCTCCTCTGATGTTCGTCAACTCCCTTGATCCCTTTGTGCGAAGTGTTGTCGGTGTTGTGCTCTTCATCGACTGATCTACGACGAATCGTGTATCCGGGTCCAAAGATTCGGTGAGACCCATGAAGGCATCCACATATGTATCGACTGGCGGATACATCTCTGCATCCTTGGCTTGAGATAAACAAAAGGCCTTCGCTACGCAACGCATCAATTGCTTCACTATTTTGGAGTGCGCATATAACGTGTGGATGTTGTCACTAATGCGGTTGTTGACCTTTCTTTTCTCTGACGCATCCCGTTTTTCGCGTCCTCGCATAACTGCACAGACACAGAGGACGAGCAAACAAAGAGAAAAAAAAAATTGAGAATACAATTATAATGACGATGACTTTTACATGTTCGTTAAGAACGTACAAATCGTAAGCGAGAATGCATATACGAGAATCATTTTGAATGTTGTTCTCTTTTTATTCCATATTTTTTAAATGCTTCAAACAACTTCACAGGATTTCACAAAATGTTTTACCTATTGCTTTCTCGTTCCTGCAGTGTGCGTCATTCTCGTCATCGTCTTCACGAATCTCTTCATTATCATCTACCTCATCTTCATTCGATTCACGTTTACCAAAATCGTCGCTGTCTCTGTTGTTCTCGTCCTCTGATTCGTCCTCTTTCGTATTTGGTTCGTTTTGTTCCAGCTGCTGGTCCTCGCACTCTGTCGATGATGCTTGTCGACCTTGTTCCACATGTCGCTCCCCGTACTGAATGTCGCGACCTCCAATGTGTCTCCCTCCACTGCTCTCGCCCGCCTGACAACCACAACGCATGCTTCCTTCGATATCCTCACCGTTTCCTCCTACTTTTGCACTGTCTACATCAATCGCTTCACCCTTGTTGTGGTCCCGTTTGTTTTATGTGACATGCTTAGTTGGAGCAAGAGGTGTTGCACCACCCATTGTTTTCCTTCGTACCGTTTTCGACTTCGGTGTATACTTCGAAGACTCCTCCCTGCACCGGATGTCAATGTCCTTATCTCCCTTCTCCGTTTCTTCCATCTGTAATTTTCGTTTGCTCGCTTCGCGGTGCATTTCAACCAAATTTGTCCTTCAAGACTCCGTTTTTTTTCGTACAGTCTTCACTTCTTCAGATTTTGCATGTCGTGTCATATCTCGAATTGTGTTTCGTTCCTGTACGAGATGTGCACCAACATTCGTCTGATGTCGTGACACCTCTTCTTCTCGAACGCAGAGCATTCGTTGTGTCGATATCCTTGTCACATTTGGGCCTCGGCGAGTCCGTAATGTGTGCTTGTCCATTGGTGGCTTCATTGTGTCGCTCTATATCACTCGCCGGTTCTGTGATGAAGCATGAGACACATAACATAACACATTCAAAATTTGTCATCAGTGAAATTTCATCTGAGCAGCGCTGTTTTATCTCGACCCTACTTTTCTTTAAAAAAGTCAATATTTTCACATGATATATATAATGATAAATTTGTGGACTTATGTTTAATATTACACCTTCCTTGTGTTATCTTTTTCTTTATTTGCGCAGTTGTTCTTTATTTCGACTAACAAAATCTACGAGTTGCTGCATGTCCATATTTTTAGCTTACCTTTTGCACTGCGTCCCTAGGCTACCAGCCAGGCCGCCCTGGTCCCGGGTGGCCAGCCCGTGCAAGGATCAGGTAAGGTCCAAGCAAAAAAGAAGAAAGAAAAAAAAAAAAAAAAATCTAAAAAAACACCATGTTATGCAGAAAAATAAACTGAACAACTTTTGCGTAAGGGTCATATCGAAATTCTTCACCAAATTTAAAATAGAAAATAAAATTCAAAAATATTTTATTTATTTTTATTTTTTTTAATTATATTGGTCTGGCCGGGCAAGTGACCCCGGGCCACACTGGTAGCCTAGCTGCGTCCTTGATTATTTTATATGTGTCTTCCTTCTGCTTCATGCGAACTTCTTGAAAATAGCGTACATGTCGCTTGTTGTCTGTGTTGCGCATCCGCGGGGTTGACTCTGTCAAAGCCTTCATCATTATGTGCCGTTGCTCACAAGAATTTCTTGACGACAAACGTTCGCAAACCTTCGTCATTGTATCTTTCGTGAACTCCAAGTCCTCATCGTTTGCGATGGACATAAGAATGCTCTCAACATTCCTCAAGGCGAATACGCCGCAATCGTTTGAGTTCCGTTGTTGCTGACAATCAATGTCGTGGATGAAAGATACACCTTGCATCAATGCTTTCCATGTCCATTCTATAGTCGGGGTCGTAACTTCAACATCAGATGAATACAGTAGCGCCGTGTGCTCGTAAAAGAAATAGGCTAACAAAGGTTCAAACGGAGGATTGCCCATTCGTTTCTTGGAGTTTAGGTGAAAAATAGCGCAGTCTCTTGGTTTGTCGAGATGTGGATGTTGTAGCATGCATCCTATGTTGTTGAGCACGAGAATAGTAAAATGGTTATTGCATAGTAAAGGAACAATAATTACTTCATTTTCCCACAAACTCCTCATGCTTTTCACCCTCGACTTTGAACTCCGTGTTATCGTTTCCAGATCAGGCGGGCTGCTCAAACTCGCGTTCTTATGGAGCCCCTGTATTCCGGTGTACCATAGTGCGGACAAAAATTTAACGTGTGAGAGGTCAACAGCCTTAGGTGCGAGTGAGTCATATATGTAATGGCAGTAAAAGTCAACGATATTTGTCGTCAACCACTTGCCCGCTCCCAAACATTGGAGATTTCGTACTCTTAATGTGAATGGATCATTGTTCAAGGGGTTCCATGTGAACGGGAAATATTCATGAACTGTATCAACAGTTGCTGGCGCTAACTTCTGGTCCATAGATTGTGTTTCCTCGCCCTCCTCTGTGTCTGCATCCAAATACACCACTGCCCCGGTTCCTTCATCATTCTCTTGTGACTTGTTCAGGTCATCGTCATTGTCATAAGCACTGTTCCTTATATCCGACCGCATTGCAATGCTATGATCCCCCTTCCCTTCCATATCTATCATTTGTTCGTCATTGTTCTCTTCCACAGGTCTCATACAGATTGGTTGTGACCCTTCTCCCACTACTGCTTCCGCTTTCTCTTTTATGTCCGACGATCGCGGTGCACACAAGTTTTGCACAACACACCCTACAACCGTATGATTGTTGTGTGCTGGCTCCACGTGTTTCTCCTCAGAATGAAATGTTTTTTGCACACTCTGAGCCGATTGACATTCGTCCATCGCTTCTGTATTATATATGCGTTGCAATTGCTTTTTGTCACCATACTCTTTATCTTGACCTTGAAACTCTTGCGGGCTCTCTGGGTTACTTCCCCCTGACGTCTTTCCTTCGTGTTTTGACAATATCTCCATATTGTTAAATGTTATCTTGTCCTCCACAGCAATGTCAACCAAGCCTTCCACAAGACCCGAAGTCGGTTGGAGAGCAAGTCTTGCACAATCTGTCTCACCATGCTAGACTTCAATTCTCGTATGCATTTCACATTCCACCATCAAGGTCGGCTGTTCATTTGTTTCCACTCCATCGATGTTCGTCTTTGCCTCTTTTCGATCTTTTGTTGTCATATGCTGACTTGTTGTGGTGACTCTCACTTGGAAGTCTCCTCCTATCTCGTCAATTGCAGATGACTCTAACCACGGCGTGGTCACTGCTTCATCGTTCTCTGTTGCATTTTTTCTGACTGTGTGCACCAACTTCTCTGTGCTAGTGAGATCTTCACGTGTTATGGAGATGCTTCTGTCGTTTGTATTCTTTGGGTTTTTCTTCTTGCACATGTGTGAGAATACAAACTTGATAGCATCTGCTCCTAGATTGACCTTTTCAATAACTTCTTTCCCCGCCTCCCATCCCTTTCTCTCTTCCGTCCCTTTCGCTTTCTCTCTCAATCTCAAAGACTATTTATCGTGTGTTGCTAATTTCTTTTCATGCCCCATATCCCGCAATGTCTCTTTCTCACTGTCACTTTCTGACATCCCTCTATCGTATTTTCTTGGTGAATGAGAAATAGTAGCAATAGGCAACGGTATGAGATTCCAGGCAGTTACCGACAATGACATCATAGGTCTGTGGTACATCCTTTGTATCGTCTCGCCCGTCAATGTCTTCCTGAATTACAGTACCATCTTCTTGGCTGCCGTGAAATTCCTGACGCGTTTCGATTCTTCAGTTCTCGACATTGAGGCTTTCTCTACACAGCCTTGAACTTTGCTTTTTGACATTCCTTTTTTTTTTTATTGCTTGACCGTGATTGGAGGTGGTGTGCTTGCGACCCGTTCTGCCTCCTTTCCCTTTCCACGTTCTCGATCGTGCAACTCCTTTGTTTTTTCCCATATTGTTCTCATTCCTTATACATGTTTGCGGTTCACTTGCACCGTCTTAAGTTTTCGGTTCAGTTGTTACCCTTGTTCTTCGACACGGTATATTGTGTACAAATCCGTCTGCTTTCTTCTCATTTATTTCACTATTTTTACCTCATTCAGGCAACGACGTCACGATTGTACAAAAATTACACATGCAGAATAGGGTGCATGTTATAACAACAACGTATAAACCAGCAGAGCAAAACTTGGAGACAGTCTTATATAATTGTTGTGAACCGGTTGACAAAAAAAAGACCTTCCTCTATCGTTGCTCGGTCCACATCATGAATAAACGTCGCACGTTTGAAGTACGGTATAAGATGTTCTGGTTGAATTACTGTGTCTACATCGATGATGCTACTAATTTGCACGCCTCTGTTCCTCTCCCATTCCACCAATTTACATGATGTTCGATTTGTGAAGTTCCCTTATGCAGTCTTTGTACCACTGAACAAATGCACATCCCGTCTTCAACATTTGTCCTTCTTTTGTGGTTTGAAGCACAACAAATATTACCACAGAAGCGTATCAAATGTCGTTTTCGAGACCCCTTACACTCACATCATATCGTACCTTACGACAATGATACGAGTTTGTCGCTCTAGCGAGTCGCACATCTGCTCCTTGAATAAAATCATCGTCTGTGTAAGCAAGTGCGACATGCGGTCGGGGACGTATGACAGTGTGGTCGTGAACTTCACCGAGGTTTTGCTCCGTCACGTATGAACGTAAACATTGTTGAAATTGAAGTCGTTGTGGAAGGTTTAGCAGTAACCGAGCAGCTTTTGGTGATGTTGGCCTTACGCTACGAAGAATATCGTCATCACTCAGTGCAAACCACCCCAATCTCAATACGGCCATGTCGGTTGTGGCAATTACATTATGACATGTTTTCTCTGCCTCCAAGACCGCTGACCAATGTTCTTCCTCTCTGTTTCTCTTTCTTCTTACAACGGATACATGTTCTTCTAAAATATTTGCTCGCACAACGTGCTCCACTATTTGCTTTGAAGGATCTCTTCGATTTGATGCTTTATAAGAATCTTTGCAAAAACGAATGTGATTGTGCTCCTAAATGTCCGCTGCAAAAGTGTCCGGGAGCCCTGATTGTTCTACAACCATTCTGAATTTATTCATATCATGCATTTTTACTATGTTTTAATTTGACTTCTGTAGGTGTCTGAAACACATATTTGTATAATTCATAAACTCTTCGAGGAGAGCATCACATCTGTCTAAGGAATGCTTTGTGTGTTTAACAACACGAAACATGCTTACGTAGTATTCGAGAAACATCTCACACCACTTCACAAAATCATGTCCCTCTGCATTGCCTAGAAAATTGTGCACAATGAACAACAAGATAGTCATCACGATACGATTTTGCTTAGCTTCAAACAGTCCCTCGCGTGTGAAATAGTCTACCCCCGTTGTTACCGGTAATATAAGTTTTTGAAACGTGGCATACCCTCTATTGCTTACGCACTTTAAACAAGCCTCGAGCTTTCCAAGCATTCCAACGGTGTTCCGAAATGATTTGCATATATTCTTCAAAGCTTCAACAATATATTCAAAAATATCGTGATCTATTGTGTGCATCCGGTCAGGTTGCAGTGCGTAATGGTAATCTAACATTAGAATGTCACTACAAGGACCTTGATAAAAACCTCATAAACTATTTACTATATCGTCCCTATGCATCCCCAAGTCCAACGTTTTTTTCGCGGCTGCCACACGAGCGTCAGCGTTAGAACCATCATGAACTCCCTGTAATATATCGTGATCCACATTTTCAGTCCGTACAATCGTGCTGCAATCCATATGTTCATGTAAGTTCTCGTTCGGTACAATGCAATTAGGACATTTGTCGTTCTTTACAAGTGTAAGAAGACATCTCTCTGGATGATCTTGCACATAGTTCAACAGCAACGGATGTATTGTAACTTCCCCGTATCGCGGAAGGTTAAGTTCCATACCGTCATGAGAGACATTTTTTGCATCCTTCAATATAATAGGCAGACTATCATGGAATACACGCCTTTTACGACGAACAAATGCAGATGAACTATGAGTCCAACCTCGTGTGTGCGGCAAAGTCTGAAGCTGGGTAGCATCCCGTACGCGTACGCACTGCGTACGCGTACGCGTTCGTATTCCGGCGTACGCGTACGAACCCAAAATCGCGCGTACACGTACGTAAAAAAAAAAAAAAAAAAAAAAAAAACCCTCGAAAAATATGAAACAAAAGTATGTTGTGCAAAATAATGATACAAACAACATTTGTCTAGGAGTCATACCCGAATTTCAAACGAAGCTCGATTTAAAAATCAAAAACCTTAAGAAAAAAAATATATTTTTTTTTAAATTGTTTTTTAATTATTATGATAATATTAACTTTTTTTACTTTTTTATTTCTAACTCGAGTTTGGTTAGGAATTCGGGGATGAATCCCGGGTAAAAGTTGTTTGTATCATGTTTCTCCATAACATATATTTGTTATAGAAGTTTGTTTTTATTTTTTTTTGTTTTTTTTCTAGTTTTTTTTTTTATTATTTTAATTTWTTTWTTTTTTGTGTCTTTGATTTTTAACTCGAGTTTGGTACAGAATTGCGAGATGAGTCTTGAAAAAAAGTTGTTTGAAATATTATTTTGTCTAACATAATTTTTTTTCATAGTTTTTCGATGACTTTTTGTTTGTTTGTTTTTTTACGTATTCCCACATACGGGAATACGTGTACGAGCGTACGTGTCGCGTACTGGAATACGTGTACGTGTGTACATGCAACCCGCGTACACGTACGCCGTGCTACCCAGGTCTGAAGAATTGGTAAGTATGCGAGCAAAGTTGCTCATTCTGGCTTATCAGCGAGTGACAACATCATACAATACGTGCATGTTTTCATGCGATCGTCTACATTCGTTTTGTTGGAATACAAAGTAAATGGCAGAACATATCTTATGCGTCCATTTCGATCTAATCCTTTGTCGTTTCGAACTATGTTCTGTGCTTCTCTCCAAAACCGTGCCGATTTTGCATTCGTGAACATCATGTTTTCTTCATCACATGTTGTGTCTGCCTCGAGCGTATAGTTAATGTCGTTCATCACTGCGTCTCGAATCACAGTCTCAAATGCGATATCCCATTTCCGCACCCAAAGTCGAGCCTTCGCTTTTGCAGGCCAATCATCTGTCCTCATATCAATGTGCTCCCAAGATTTGTCTTCATGCTTCCCACGTAACCAAACTTTTAATGTGCGAGAATTTTTATATGGTAGTCGACTAACATCGAAAGAAGGGTGACATATAACGGAAAGCAAGGCATTCACATCTGCATCTGACAATCCCAACCCTCCTCTCGCAGAACATATCACTGCAGCGAGACGATAATCTGATGGATATTCATTTTCGTCTATGTTGTTTGCATATTCTGCAATGTCATGAAAGATTGGTTCGGCATTCTCGTGCATGTCCATATTCACTGCATTATCATTTTGTTCGTCCTCTGAACCCATGTCGTTAGCATCACCATTAATTCCAGCATGTTGTATCTCAACTAAGCACACCCTCGATCTGTGCGACTCCATTAAGCTTGTACAACTGAACATGCGGCCGTAATCGTAGCACGACACAGTATTCCTGGTGTACCTTGACATTTGCATATAATATGATGAAGACTACGCCACAGTTATCTATCTGAAATACAACTGCTTCATTGATGCAACAAACATAAAATTGACCGTCACATATTAATTATTTACTTTTTTCACGAGGGACGATCATTTGCTCTTCACGTCTGTGACAAGAGGACGAATTCACAATATTTTTTATGCAATTCATGCATTGGTATGTTTTCAGATTTGCATGGAATTACTTCTACTTTTCCTGCTTGAAAAATCAAAAAAGAGTCATTCATAGATTTAATTATATACGAAACACACCCTTGCTTAATTATCAAACAAATTGTCAATGTGTCCTCACAACATACAAAATATATCGGCAACCGCATAATAAAAAATCACCATTGTGAAAAAAAAACAAACAAATTCCTTCACACGGAAGAATGGTCACTTCAATCCTATTAGCAAGCACTACTTGCCTTTCTCTTACCCTTAACACGTACGCCGCTCTCTTTTTCGTGGCTCGCCAAACCTTCCATCACCACAAGATTCGTAATCTGCATCCACGACATAAAGTCATCACTCTTTGTTTTCTCTTTGTAACCATGACAAAAATCTAACTCTACCTTTGTGAGAAAACTTGCCCTGCCGTCGAAACTTTCTGATTCGGCAATCGCCAATTCTCTATTGACTAACACTTGCCAATTTTTCCCACCTTTCGAAATAGCTTTGCCTTTGGATGCAAATAAGAAAGTGTCGACAAAAAATCATACTGTAAGTGTCCGTCTGTTATAATGTCCGTACAACAAATCAGAATTGCTGATGGATATTCTTCAAATGTCAACGTGAGACGGAGAGCAGCGAGACACCATCCTTTTTGGGGATCACATGAAAAGTCCGCGTGATTATCCCAAAATTTTCGCAGGTTGTCATCATTGTCATCGTCGTCCATTTTGTCATCACAACCCTCTCCCTCATCCTCACTTTCACCAAATCCCATTGCCTTTGGACCTTGATATTTGTAATCCAAAGCAAAATTCATACATGTTAGAGGGGTTGTCCTTCCGCTGTTTCCCACGACTATGTTACCTGCTCCTTCATTGAATTTCAACTTCAATGTTTCATCCCTTGCGCTGCATTCTGCAACCATTAGATCCCGACACTCTCTCAAAATTTGCGGTTCTTCATTCGAACCGGAGTTGGCAAGAGCCTCCAAGGACTTCACAATAGCCTTATCCGCTAGAGACTGTGACTGTGAAGATTCAATCGCATTGTATTCCAACAACTCTTCGGCTCCTTCTAATATATCAACAGTACTAGCCAAATAACTAAAACTCATGTGACCACGACTCAATGATGGACACAAATTAGTCCACTGCGACAACATCACTTACTCACCACCATTTGCAACCACATGTGGCAACTCGTACACAGATTGCACGTCCTCTTTCTCAACAACACTACGCAAGTGTAGAAGAGCAAGCAACTTTTCTAATCCGGGTCTAAGAACGTCACGACGATGAGGCAAGAAATATCCGTGAGCTAACGCTTTCCTTTTCATATTCCCCTTCCAAGTGCGTTTGTCATATACTCCGGATGTCCGTGATTTCGACTTGTCTATTTCGACCTGCTCATATAACCAGTCGGCCAGGTCATCAAACTTGTAACATACAATGTTTTCCTCCAAGTCTGTTCGAACAACCTCTATTTTCAATTTCTCATTGCTTAGTTTCTCCAAAAAAACAAGCGCATGAGAGATGTCATCAACATGTTGTGCCAATGTCATGTCGCGGTCAATGCACACATCAAAATATGGAGGTATACAATTTCGTAAATCATCGAACTCTGTTTCTGTTGTGCAGTCAATTCCTTCCTTTGCGTACTTGAGGACCATCTCCATAGCTCGTGTGCATTGTTGATGACTCATCTTCATCTGTCATTCATGAATGTCGTCAAAACCATTGTTCACAAAAACTTGTAAGAAAACGTATTGAACGATATATCATGGCATGAGTATATTTTTTTAAATACAATCCACAGACCAATGCCATGGTTTCCACACTTTGTGGTCGCCATTTGAGAAGGGAGCATGACCACCTTTCCGTCGTTTATTCCCTCGCCAATGACACACATGCACAGATCAGGGGTGGGGGGGGGGAGAGTGAGAGAGAGAGAGAGAGAGAGAGAGAGAGAGAGAGAGAGAGAGAGAGAGAGAGAGAGAGAGAGAGAGAGAGAGAGAGAGAGA
>BFEA01000121.1:767930-794913 GCA_003427395.1 Chara braunii
TCGATTGATTGATTGATTGATTGATTGATTAGATTGATTGATTGATTGATTGATTGATTGATTGATTGATTGATTGATTGATTGATTGATTGATTGATTGATTGATTGGATGGATTGATGGATTGATGGATTGATTGATTCGACGGATTGATTGATTGATTGATTGATTGATTGATTGATTGATTGATTGATTGATCCGATGGTGCTTTTCAATTTATTTTTTTTTTCATCAATCGATTGACGGAAAAAAAAAACAGAAAGTTAATCCGGGCGGTATGGGGCCGAACGCGTGATAGGTTGGACTGCGAGAAGGAGGAAAGGGCCGAGGAGGAGGAGGAGGAGGAGGAGGAGGAGGAGGAGGAGAGAAGGAGGAGGAGGCGATTGGAGGAGGAAGAGGAAAGAGGGTCGGCGAGGAGGACGAGGAGGAGGAGGAGGAGGAGGTGGAGGAGGAACATGACGAGGAGGAAGGATGACGAGGAGGCGGAGAAGGAGGAGGAAGGATGACGATGAGGAAGGAGGAGGAGGCGAAGGGGGAGGAGAACGAGGACGGATGATGAGGAGGAGTCTGTTTTGCAACCGGCTGCCCCTCCTCATCCTCCTTCTCGTTCTGTTTCTCGTTTTTCTACATTGATCGGCTAGTCAAAGAACAAAAACAAAAGTACACCAATCAATCAATCAAGCAAGCAAGCAACCATCCAACCAACTTGCCAATCATTCAACCAATCAATTAATTTATCGCTCAATCATCCTAGCAAACAACCAACCCAATGTGGATGTTGTTTTTTCAATCTCAGCAGGTGATGGATGCTCGTTTCACTTCGAATGTTGATAGTGCTCCATACGAACATAGTTAGAGAGAGAGAGAGAGAGAGAGAGAGAGAGAGAGAGAGAGAGAGAGAGAGAGAGAGAGAGAGAGAGAGAGAGTAATGTCCCAGCGTGGATCGCGAGGGAGATTCACCCAACTCCCGGATGGCGACGTGCCCTTTCAAGAGGCCGATGAGGCTCGACAACGATTGTTACAAAGCAAGCACGCTGTGCGGGAATGGGTTCGTCAAGGGCAGGAGGTGGGAGTGCGGGGGAAGAGGCAATACAAGCTATGTTGCACGTTGTGCAACAACGTTTTCCCTGTGCGTGGACAAAGGCTATTGACCACTTCACCCACCCGTCTGCACATTGCAGATTCCGTACGAGAGAGATCCTGTACAAGCTGATGAGGGACGGGGTTACCATTAGTGAACCTGTGGGGAGGGCAATGGCAGCCAGGCATCTCGAGGTCCACGAGGAGGAGTTGGAGATGGAGGACCTGCAAAGGGCCGAGGAGGCAGCTGCCACAATGACAGATATGCCGATGCATGACGGGGCTGGTGGCCGTGGACGGCAGTCAATTGCCCAAGGGACGCAGAACATTACGATGGATGAAGAAGGGGTCGATGGTGGGCCTGTGGACGACAAACTGTCTATCCTCAGAGAGAGGGTGCTTGTCCTTGAGGAAGAGCGGAGGTCGACTCAAGTGCAGAACATTGTACAACAATCTTCAAGGCAAAAAGCCAACTTGTCATGGCTCAGGACAGAGGGCAAACGTGCACCATCAGGTTTTGTTGTGCCCCACGATCGTCGTATGCTGCAGACGAGATTGGACGGTTGGGCAAGGGGAGGTCGTCTGCAGCATTATGAGAGGTTGTGGGCTAGAGCCTTGTACAGGGCTCGGGTGCCATTCACATTCATACAACTTGAGACTACTCAAGAGCTGCATGACTTCATGGTATCATTGATGAGGGTCACGATTGGGCCTTCTTTGGTCCTCCCCTCATACACTTACATGCGCACGCGCCTCCTCGACGAGATTTATCACGAGATAGCAGAGAGGGTCACTCCGAAGAAGGCAAAGTGGAAGTTGACGGGGTGTACGATGATGACGGACGGAGCAACGACAAGGTCATACAAGCCTATCGTCAACTTCGTCGCGGCAGGCAAGGACGGGCCCGTTTTGATCACCACCGTTGACATGTCGGAGAGAGAAAAGACTGGACTGACCCTTGCAGAGTTGTGGGAGGAGGTCATCCGCGATATCAACGTCACGCGTGTCAATGCTTATTGCACTGACAACGCTTATGCGAAAAAGGTGGCTGCACAATGGTTGCAAGACCATGCGGACAAAGACATTTCCCGGATCCCTTGGCTCCCCTGTGCAGCCCATTGCTTGAGTCTCCTCCTGCGTGACATCACATGTTTCTCGTGGGTTTGCCCAATCTTGAAGAACACACACAAGGTTATGATGTTCTTCAAGAACATTCACAAGGCTCTCTCGTATCATCGGTCCTTCAAGGAGCAGGGGCAGCTGGAGCTGATCCGACTATGTGACACACGATTCGGGTCAGCGTATCAGATGGTGGAGCGACTCACCGATCAGGAGAGGATATTGCGGATGGTCGTGGGTAGTAAGAGATGGCGGAGCACCCTCTGGAGGGGCAAGGCAGGGCAGGATGATCGCCCTGTTCGACAACTTGTGTTATCGGCGTCATTTTGGGATAGTGCACACCGCGTGCAGGACGTCATGAGGCAAGCTTATAGCCTGTTGCGTTCCATGGACACAGACGGTTCCTCCCCCACCACCCTTTGGGCGCTTGTCGAGAGTATCGAGGCGAGTGTGCACGACATGGGCCTACCAGAGGCAGACGAGACTGAGATTATGGAGAGGGTTGGCTACCGTTGCGTCATGATGCGCCGGCCGGCGCATGCGCTCGCATACCTTGTTGACCCACGACGGCGTGATGTGAGTCTCCTCGCTGACACTGACAGTGCATTGGTGCAGAGCGCACTGCACCATTTGGGAACATACTCGGACGGTGGAGCGGGGTCAGAGGAGCATACTACGATGTGGTACGACTTGTACTTAATCCACCATGATGATCCCCACGCGGACCCTAGGCCCAAATGGTGGACAAACCCCGTTGCGATCGCACAGGCGAAGCACGGGGTGCACCCCGCCTGGTGGTGGTACTTGCATGGTGGTGACTTCCCGCGGCTGCAGGAAGTCGGCATCAAGGTGCTTGCCATGTGGTCCACTGCCTCTCCATGTGAGAGGAATTGGGCCACATATGACTCAATCCACACGAAGAGGCGCAACAGACTCTCCAGTGATAGTCTGCGAAAACTCGTGTTCATTCTTTGGAACAAGCAGCTTTTGAGAGCACGGTCGACTACCCGGAAGGGGTATGCGGATGTGTGGGCGGATATGGTGGAGGAGCCGCCAAAGCCAGCGGTAGGCGATCCTTCAGAGGAGGTGTACGCCGAGCGCATGTCGATTCCTGAGGAGGTGGAGGCTGACATGCGCACCCGGCGCAAGGAGGGGGGTGATCGTGCCAGTGCGCGCCTGTTGCAGGCGCAAGATGATTACGATGTGGAGGATGAGGATGTCATTTACGATGCGGATGATGTATGGGCAGGGAAGGACATGATTGAGGAGATTGCAGCCGTGGGGAAGGGGATGGAGAAGGTGCACGATGACCCGCTAGTGTCTCGTGTGTGGGATAGGTGGGGAGGCCTTGATGTTGTGGAGGACCTGGAAGGGCTCCTGCATGGCTCCAGACACACCCTTCATATCATGAAGGATATTGAGGAGTGTCGCAGGCCGGAGGGGGGCAGCAGACAGGTTGATGAGGGTCATTATGTGGACACAAGCTTTCATTCTATTGTTTCTGACGGCGAGGCAGATTGAAGTGTCACAGCCACGGGCGCAGGGTCGACACGGACGCCTCATATGTTAGTACCCCCCCCAGCACTCCGTTGTTTGGCATGCCTCTCGATGATGGGGCAGCCAGGCGACCTTTAGAGGGACCTCTCCTACAGAGTGTAGCAGAGGAGCCGTGTCCCGATGTTGGGGAGAAGGAGGCATCTCATGACAGGGAGGAGGTGTGTCCTGGTGTTGACAAGCAGGAGACAACTTCTGACATGGACGAGCAGGAGGAGGGTGCCATGACCCATGAGCAGCCTTGTCTCATTTCAGAGGACATGGGGATAGGTCAGACCGAGCATGCCTCCCCTGCACCCACCATCTCGGAGATGACACTAGTTGTCGGGGAGGGTGTGAGAGGACGTCAGCCCGATCACCTGTGCGACACGGAGACAGGTACAAACGCAACTGCCGCACACCCACGGTCTACAGCGGGGCAAGATGTTATGGCCCAACAGGGCAGTGAGCCAGACACAGTGAGAGAGGTGCAAACTTCAGTACAGCCCCCTCCCATAGCCGAGCACGTCGCTCCCGCATCGGCAGTTCCCCCTCCCATATTTGAGAGCATAGAGGCACATAGAACGTTGACGACAATGATTGGAGAGAGCCTTGCCACTGCGGCGTCTTCCGGCACGCTTCGACCCACGTCATTCTATACAGCTCCTCCGCTGCCCGTCTTGCACCGATATGTTGTGGTGCGAGGACCCGGATTGGCTATCCCTTTCCACTCATCTTCTCATGTGGCCACGGCTACAGTCGGACGATTATCATAATCCAACAGCAGTGTAATTGTACGTTCACACGATGGCAGTGGTGGTTCGTCGATGCCTCCACTTGCTCGGGGTCATTCACAGCCTGTGCGCAGGGGATCGGTCAATTTATCTCCGATTCCTCCACTCCCCGCCCGAGTGTCATCGGTCATTGTTGACAACACTGCGACAAGAGGGAAGAAGAGGAAAACTGTTGATACATGTGCGGTAGAGCATTCACGAGCACAGAGACCTCCAGGGCGAGGCAGACCACGCGGGCGCCCCCCCAGGGGGTCGATCTCGCAGGGGTAGAGAGAGGCAGGGTGTCGCTGGAGCGACGGAGAGGCTGTTGGGATCATTGAGTGCCATCGGTGGTGGTTCGCAATCACCCATATCCGTGGACAGAGTGAGGACTCGATCTCGTGCTGTTGTGGGGAAGAGGACGCATGCCGATGTTGAGGATAAAGATGACACTGATGAGCGAGCCAACAGTGACGGGTCTCAGAGCGAGTATGAGGCAACACCATAGGCCTCATGTGATAATGGCGACGATGACGATGATGAAGACGAAGGGCATGATGATGATGATGCCATGGCAGAGGACGATACACTGGTTGATGGGTGCTGATGTATTTTTGAGAGAGAGAGAGAGAGAGAGAGAGAGAGAGAGAGAGAGAGAGAGAGGAGGACGAGAGAGAGAGACAGAGAGAGAGACAAAGATAGATAGATAGATAGATAAATAGATAGATAGATAGATAGATAGATATATATAGAGAGAGATGCGGGTGAGGTTTTAAAATTAGACAGACAGACACACACGCACCACCTGTGCATTCATACGTCTTTCGTTGTTGACATAGTCACAGTGTGCATCATGTGATCTGCCTTGTTCATATTGGTGATTCGATTATGCTTCTGGTGTGTTGATTGACGATGGTCTGGTGAAGTTATTATATGCATGTGTGATTGTGTGTGTGTGTGTGTGTGTGTGAGTGTGTGTGTGTGTGTGTGTGTGTGTGTGTGTGTGTGTGTGTGTGTGTGTTTCCCACCACCGCCTGACGCCCACCCACAGCACCCCAGTTTGTTCATCGCCTTGGAGGCCAAATCATGAATAACACACAACCACACAAACACTGAATGAAGTTCAAACTGCTCAATGGACAGTCGAATGGGAGTCCAATGTGATTTTCGCAAAAAAACTGTCATATTTGAACATGTTGAAGTGCGAGTTCAGCACGAAAAAAAAAAAAAAAAAAAAAAAAAAACCTTTTTTTTCCGGACATTTTTCGGTTTATCCGGAATTCCGGATAAACAGGGGGCCGGATAATGCGGCCGGATATTCCGGTCACTTAATCCGGCCGGAATTGATAAACAACCCAGGCTATTTCAACCTTGGATCTGGCTGAGATCCAAGGCCAGCAATATTTTGAGCTACCCCTTGGTGATCCTTGCTTCAAATTTGAGCCCCAAAGCACATATTTTCAATTTTTTGAGCATTTGGTCCTCCGTTTGGGTCAAATGTATCTATATATATATTTATTTTTCTTTTGTTTCTTTCCATTTTGGGCTGCCAACTCATTCCAGAGTTGGTGGTTTGAGTTGACCTCATAAAAAACGGCCATATTTCCTCCTCCATGGATTTAAATCTCATATTCATTTCCCAAAAGAAAACCGGTCATTTTCATTTTGCATTTTTTCTCAATTTTTCCATTTTAATTCTGATTTTGTATATTGCCCCAAGGGTTATATCTCTGCAATCTGGATTGCCCTCCACTAAATCAAGATGGAACACGTCACAGTAGGGACGTGCCAGTCCCTACTGTATCAATCCCAATAGGTCGGCACATTCTCCTCCGCTCTTTCTTCCTCCTTTGTCTCATTCTCCTTTCATTTTCTCTCATTTTTCTTTTATTTTCTTTTAGTTCTAACGTGACAAGTGTCAAGTGGTCGTTGAGTCTTTTTCTAGGCCATGAATCCTCATCTATGGCCAGATTCAGACTCAACAGTTAACCGTTATATCTCGAATTACAATAATGGCACCCCCATGCTCATGGGGGACTCCATTTTGTCGCCGTTAGTTTCAATTTTGAGCCCTCCTTGCTCCGATTTTCTTTTGACAACCTTTTTTCTTAGTAGAGCCCCTTGCAGCTCTATCTTCACATGTCTAGCTAGTCCGAGATATCTCGGACTGCTGGGCAACCCTTCCATCATCATTGTTTTGCTTTATTTTCTCTCGCGACTCGCCCAGTTGATCCCACTAGTGCTATATTTTTCACCGTCTCGATCCTGATCTCGACGGTGCATGTTTGCTTTGCGTGACCATTCCTCATGTTGTCTCGTGGTTTCCTTGGGACATCTCAAGTCCCCTCCACTCTCCCCGTACTAGTTTCATTTTTTTGTCCCGCCGAGAGTCTCTCCGGTGCATGTCTCATTTTTCAACTATTTTATTTGGGCTCATTCAGTCCACGACATCATCCTGGATGACGTCTCATTGTTTATTTTGGGACTTCCTTGTCCTTGTTAGTTCCAATATCCCCTCCTCAAGTGCCCCATATCCGCCGATTATTCTTGGTCGCGAGATCCTCATCTCACGGTTGTCGTTTACCGTCTCTATTTGCCTCATGCCGGAGTCACTCTTTTCTAGCGTTTTGGGTTTGTCATGGCTCATTTTTCCCTTGGCCTATGCATCCTTATATAGTCCGTTATTTCTCAAACTGCAACTGTGGTCATTTTCCTAGTCCCACAGCCCCACAAGTTGCCCCAAATTAAAAGAAAATGAAACACACATTTTTCAAGTCCATCCGGGCTTAATATTGGCTCTGAATGCAGTTAAAACATGTGTTTTCCCTTCCCCATGCAGTCCGTTGTAACTCGGACTGCAATGGGGGTTAATTTTCAATCCCCATTGCCCCACAACTAACCCACAACTGAAGGAAAAAGAAACGACCAACTTTGAAGTGCATCCTGGCTCAATATTGGCTCCGGATGCACAAAAAATATGTGTTTCTCTTCCCCCATGCAATCCGTTGAATCTCGGTTGCATGGGGCCTTAATTTTATTTTTTTTCTCTGCAAAATCAAGAGAAAATCAATGCCCTTTGCAACCGCTATATTCCAGAATGTATTTGGTCACGGGGGCATCTCACCAAGTGATCGTTTTCGATCGTTGAGACTTTTTTTTTTTTTTTTTTTTTTTTTTTTTTTTTTTTTCCTCCTTTCTTGGACAGTAGGCACCTGTCACTCCCTACTTGTGGCAGTCCCTACTAACGGCCAACTCACTCATTCCCTCTCACTCTTTTTGTCTTATTTTCTCACATTTTTCTTTTCTTTTCTTTTTTTTCTTAGCATGCCAAGTGTCAAGTGGTTGTTAAAGCTTTTTCTAGGCCCTTCCTCTTAGTTTTGGCCCTCCCTATGCCCATGGTGCAATCCATTACATCTCGGACTACAATTGTGGTTCCCTCATGCCCATGGGAACCTCCCTTTACCTCTATTTCTCCCACACGGTGACCCCTTAGAATCCGATTTTCTCGTGGAGACCTATTTTTCACAAGGAGTCTTTTTTTACTCCATTTTCTTAAGGGAGGCTGATCCGAGATTTTTCGGATTGCTCCCATGTCTCCTCCTTCATGTTTCTTTTCTTTTTCTTTTCCTTTTGGTCTCCCTGTTTGCTCCCAGTAGCACTTGCACTAGTGGTGCCAATATTCTTGGCCGTTAAGATCTCGATCTTGATGGTGCATCTTGCTTTAATTATTTTTCCCTCATGCCGCTCAGCAGTTCCTCTTTAGACCTTCTCATGTCCCCGCCACTTGTCCCATGCTAGTCCTTGCTTGGTACTTGTCCCGCCTAGTGGTCCCCAACACTTTGTCCCGTCGGTGGTCCCCGACACTTTATCTCGTCGGTGGTCCCCGACACTTTGACCCGCCAAGGGTCCCCGACACTTGCTCAGTTCATGGCCACCGGTCGTCAAGGCCACCTTCCCGTATGACCTTGGCACCCTGTTGTGGCCCGTACTTTCTAGTGTTCCGCGGCCACCAGGGTTGTCCACCTTTCGGCTTCACTATTCTCTTGTCATATGTCGCGCCCCACTTGCTCAGTTCATGGTCTCTCGGGTCCTTGCCATGCCGAATTCGAATGGCCCTCCTGGCCCCATGCTATGCCCCTATGTGCCCATGTCCTGTCACTCACTTGCTTGCCATTGTCGGGTCTTTCACCCTGCGGTCTCATCCTAATCTTTTGTCTTTTCTCTCTCTTTGTCTCCTTTCTCCGGATTTCTCTCTGGTGCACAACTTGGTTATATACCGGCTCTCAAGTGTCGGGACGTCATTCGGCATCCACAGATCCCGATACATTCCCCTCACTCATTCGCGATATCCTCATCGCACACCAGTCTTTTATCTGTAGAAAGGTATGGAGTCTATGGACAGATAGACAGAGGAGAGGGGGTGAAATGTAATAGGTAGTTAGTTTGTCAGGGTTTTTTTTTGTCGTTTATTGTTTCTTTTTCGGGGTCTCTTCTAGTCTCCGCTCCTTGGGATGAAAAAGGTTGCGTGGGGGGTCGAGTTCTCTTTCAGGTATTCCTTCAAGCTTCTTACATCTCATTCATCACCCTTAGTATATCAAGCCTTTCGTCTGATTCATCACCTTTAGTACATCAAGTCTTTCGTCTCATTCATCACCTTTAGTACATCCAGCCTTTCGTATTATTCGTCACCCTCAGTACATCCAATATTTTGTGTCATTCATCACCCTTAGTACATCCAGTCTTTCGTCTTATTCATCACCCTTAATACATCCAACCTTTCGTTTCCCGCCTCTTGAAGCCCTTGCTTCTCCCCCAAGCCTTGTCATCCCTAATGCCCTCGAATGATCTGCCTTCTGTCTCGTGCTGACCATGTCCCCTTTCCGACATCTGTCACCCTAAGTGCCTCTTCTAATCGTCTCTTCAACCCATGAAATCCATGCTCCTTGCCACCTTTTTCTTAATCTCATGCTCAACCAATTTTACACGCATTTCGTTCTGGATATTTTGCCAGACCTTTCTCAAGCCCTAGCTCACATGCATATTTTTCTAGACATCTTGCCAGACCTTTCTCAAACCCAAACTCAATTCAGAACGTTTTGCCAGGCCTTTCTCAAACCCAAGCTCAATCAATTTTACATGCATTTTTCTTCTAAACGTTTTGCCAGGTTTTTCTCAAGCACAAGCTCAATCAATTTTACATGCATCTTTCTTCTGGACATCTTGCCAGACCTTTTGCAAGCCCAAAGCCAATTAATTTTACATGCATTTTTCTTCTGGACGTCTTGTCGGGCCTTTCTCAAACCCAAACTCAATCAATTTTACATACATCTTTTCTTTTGGACATCTTGCCAAACCTTTTTGAAACCTAAGCTCAATCAATTTCACATGCAAAGTTTCTCGAACTCATGGTAACCTTATCTCTTTGACTGTTGTTCTTTTTATTGCATTTTTTTTCATCGGTAGATGACACGTCTTCCCCCCACTTCAAATGTGATGTCCCCATCGTAGGAATGGTTCACACTCGGAGGTACAACACCTTGGCCCTCCAACTGAGTCAAGAACGTCGGTCCACCTGCTCCTAGAAGGAAGGGTGATCGGTTCCTCCTCGACAGACAACACCTCATCCTTCTTCCTATTCCCACTTTTTGCTATTACGAGACCAGTGTCATTGCTGAGGTACCACCTCACTTTAGGCATGTATGTCAAGTCCAAACCTCCAAGGACCCCGGCTTGCCGTAAAGGCATCCCTCGCGAATCGTTCCTCCCGAGTGGTATTTTCTTGGATCCGGCCTCTTCCTTTCAAGAAAGTTGGGGCTCTCTATTAGTATTGGAGTGCAGTTACGAAGACCTCCCGGTTAGTCCCAGAACGGTTGTAATGATCCGGCAGGGCGCTATGTAGACCCCCGTACGAATACGGGGTGTACGTACATACGTACGTGCTCATGTGGTAGTACGGGCCGTACGTACGGAAAAAAAATTAAAAAAATTCAAAACATTCTGAAAAAAAAAATGTTATGCAGAAAAAGAATCTGAAAGACTTTTGCCTCAGGTTCATATTGAAATTCGTTACCAATTTTGAGATAAAAAAATAAAACGATTTTTTTTTTTTTTTTTTTTTTTTTTTTTTTTTTTTTTTTTTTTTTTTTTTTAGTCAAACAAAAAAACAAACAATCAATTAATTGAATTAATCAGTCTTTTCTTATTTTAATATCTTAAACCCATTTTTTTTTTTTTTTTTAACGGGGGTGCGCATACGGCCGTACGGCCGTTCATACGGTCGTACGTATGACCGTACGATAGACCCCCCGTACATCGTACGGAATGTTACACAGGCAGGGCGGTGTCAATGTCGTATGATGGGTGCGGAGTCCACCCGGTACATCACCTGACCCCTCTCTTTGGACAGTGCTGCTCAACTTAATGCGAGCGACCTTGGTCAATCCCAAGCGGTCACGCCACCCCTCTACGGTATGGCGTGTGGTTGGGGAGAGCAAATCAGACTAGCAAAATAATGGTACTTCAACCATTTCGTTCCTCACCCTTTGACGTTTAGGTTCTCAACATGAGGCGCAGTTTGAACTCCCCGACATGAGCTCGTTGTCGGAGTTAGTTCAAGGTCGCGAGCACCAATCAAAGAGAGAGATGCCTTGGTCCTTTAATCCTTATCCTTCTTCATGAGGAACAAGTCGTGCTGAGACTTTCTCTTGGAGGGTAGAGGTCTTGGGGCCGCGGTGCAAGCACCGTTATCTCCCTCTTGCTGATGCCTGAGACTCGATAAGAAGAAAAACTCATTCCAATGCTATTTCCATGTCTTTTCCAATCCGCCTAGGGCTCCTTGATATGTAATGCAATTTCCAATTCTCAAGCAATTCCAGAGTGCAAATAATGACTGGCGTCGGTTCGAACTCATCTTCTCATCTGAAGAACCCTTCTTGTGACCTACTTGTGGAGGGTCGCCCTTCTTCTCTAGGCCTTGAGATCTCATCTGTTTCATCACGATTGTTAATCTCAATGAGCTCCTGCACTTTCTAATCCTCGTCCTCATCCTCTTTCATTCGTACGGGGTTGAACTCACCCGTAAGGTTTTCAGGGTCCAAGTTATAGGGAATATCCGCCCTCCTTTCGTGTTCCCCCCAACGCCCATGTATCCCTTCTCACAACTGTCGTGGCCGCTTCGTTCGTCATGCAGGCTCTCTCTTTCTTCCCCCCTTTTTCACAAACGTTATTCGTACCTTGTTTTTTTCGTCCTCCTCGTACCGTTGCTCATGATGTTTACAGTTTTCGGCCCCCTCCCCAGCGAGGTTCTGACCCCTTTCTCTTCCCCATATATCCCTCTCTTCCACGCTCATTCTTTCTTCCTCGCTCCCACTCCCTGATGCGATATATATCCCTTTCCCTTTTTTGATAGGCGAGGGCCCTCTGCATACAAGTTTTCTCACTCCTCTGCCCAGTACTTGTTTGGATAGATACCCTACATATAGTTTCCTATTTTTGGTTTTCTGCTTCCCACTAGGTCTCGTTCCTTCTCTCCCGTTGGGCCTGTTGATCCATCTGCCGTCATTTTCGTCACCGAATTTCATTTTTGCTTATAAGATTTCTTTCTTGATCTTGTTATACATAACAAAACAACACCCACCAAGCCCCTCATACACACACTCCCCCAGTTTGGTAGAAGATACTTCCCAAGACTGCTCCCCACATCCCTCATACAAAAACATATTACACATCGTCTCCCCATACGGATGCCACGGTTGCAACGACCCCATCATTTCCCTACAAAAGCTATGGTACAATGCTTCAGGCATCCTTTCCTGATACCATCCACCCCTCACAAAAAAAAAAATAAAAAATGGAACAAAGGTTCCAAGGCATCCCACGCCCATTGTCAATCAGCCCAAGCCATTATCCCCTCCCCCAAAAAAGAAAGCCTCACAGACGTAGTCCGAGACAAACCATAATATGGGCAAGGCTGCCACCAACTCTCAGTTTGTGGACACCTCAGTTTCCTTATCTCGGGCCTCCTGAAGCCATTGTTCCACTAGATCCCAACTTAGAAACCTGACCATACGCTGCCCTTGGAAGGGTCCTTTAAATCAGTTTCATCCAAATATTCCAATTCATAGGTATTCAGTCCCACACGCTTCGTGACCCGGTAGGGGCCTTTGAACCTCCTTCCCAACTGTCCATACTACGTGCTTTCCAGTGCCGAGTTCCTGACCAGTACCATTTCCCCCACCTGAAGTGGCTCCTTTCGGATATTCTTAACCTGGTCCCACCTTGCTTTGTCCCTCATCCTGCTGTCCAGTACCCGGTTGGCAATATCCTCCATGACCTCCTCGTTTCGAAGGACCTGCTGACATAGTGCCTCAATCAGCTCCTCCGTGGTCATGTGCGGATCGTCGTCTAGCCTGTTCCATGTGGGTATCAAGGCCTCGACGGGGAAATTGATCTCTCTTTTGTACCATAGTTTTGTCGGAATACATCCCGTTGTCCTTTTTGGCGTCATGTTCTCCGAAAAGACAGTATGCTTAACGTATCTAGGCCAGCTCCCAAGATCGTCAGCCGCGAGCTTTGCAATAGTGTTTTTTAAGGTTCGGTGCCCCTGTTCCACAGACGCATTAGCCTCGGGGTGGTATAGCTTGATGAGCTTGATAGGTACGCAGATCCTCTAAAGCATACCTAGCACCTCCTGGTTCACGAACTCAGTTCCGTTATCTGCTATGAACCTTCTGATGAAGGGATGTCTTAGGTAGAGGTCCTCTATCCAATCCACTACCCTTTTCCCGTCCTTTTCTTGAGAGGGACTGCTTCCGCAAACCCACTCAAGTTGTCCCTAGCATCCAAAATGTACCTGTATCCATCTGTTGATACAGGCATGACCTTGAGGTCGAGATGGACCAGATGCCCTGGCCCTAGCACCCGTGTTGGTCTAAGTGGCTCGAAGATGCAGACCGAGCTCCGCTTCTGGTAGATTAGACAGGTCTGGCAGTATGTGGCCACCATACTCGCCATACCTGGCCAATAGTAGAGAGGTGCTATCTTTGTACGGGTTCCTTTGGACGATCAATATCCCCTAGCTAGTTCGTCGTGCATTGCCTGGATTACGTCCAGCTGCCTAGACCTCCCGCATACGAGTCTCCTAGGCATAACGACTTCCTCCCTCTTGAACAGGTGGTCAAAGATGACCTCGATCGGTTGCTTGTTCCCTACCAGCAGCAATCCGATTTCTCAAAAGATCCCCTCATACATCTGAACATAGAAAAACTTATTTCCTCTCTGCTCCTCGCCCTGCCTCTCCTACATCTGGCTCACCAATAGCTGCAACTTTTTTCGTTCCCAAGACTTTACCAAACTCATCACGAATTCTCAGCCTCCCTCAACAACCATTGCTATCAATTCCTCCCTCATACCCACTATCGCTTCCCATGAATCATTTTCATCTTTGCGTCCTTGTGTGGTGACCGGTCCTTCCCTGAGCTCTGCAACGACGACAGGTGCCCCTTTTTCCAAGGTTTGAATCAACAATTCCCCCGACACCCATACTTCGCTCATCATTTCGTTATCACTCGCAAGGGTTCCTCCTTCGTATTTAAGGAATGTGTTGCTAGGTTCTGCATCCTCCACTCCTTCGGGTATGATGCAGACCCGACTTAGCCCATTGGCCTTGTTTCTGAGTCTAGCAATTCGTTCAATTTTGTAATTGAACGGTTAGTTGAAGCCTACCCATATCCCAACAGTCGGATCTATAGGCTTATAATTTTTTAAAGCCCCTACGACATTGGTTGGATCGATCCTTAGGATAAAAGGCCTTCCGAATAGGTAGGCTTGGAAGGTCTTGAGACAATATAGAACGGCGTAGACCTCCTTTTTGAACCTGGAGTATCGCCGTTCCGCAGAGTTCAGGGTTCTACTTTCGAACCTAATTAATTTTTATTTCCCTTCCTCGTCTTTCTGTATCAGAACCGCTCCTACAACCAAGGGTCCTCCGTTTGTTTCAAGGATAAACGATCGTCCAACTTCGTCGTTAAAACAGGGCATTGCCAAGGTGACTTATTCCAATGTCAGTATGTCCTTGAGGGTCTGGACGGCTGCCTCCCGCTCCTCAGTCCAATCCATGGTTCCTTCCTCTCCGGTCATGGCGGGGTAGGCTCGACAATTTTGGCAAAATTTTTAATAAATATCTTCCTAAAGTCGACTACTCCTAAGAATGCTCCTACCTCGTTGTCGTGCGCAGGGGCGTTGGCCATTGAGATATCTTATCGGTTTTTGCCGGGTCTGGCTTCCTCCCATATGCCCCACAACGGAATTCCAAAATGGTCACCTCCGGAACTGTCAGAATACTCTTTGGTGCGCTGGCAGTAATATTGTATACTAGGAAGCGGCGGAGTAAGTCCTTGATGTCCTGTAGATGGTCCCACACGGATTTTCTAATTTCCTGCTGAACTTTCGTCTCGTCTTTCTCCTACGCGCCTTTGATCGGGTTGTCATCGATGTAGGGTTCACATTTATCTGGGAACATGTCCCCTAATACGACGAGCATCCTTCGTTGTGCATCGGCCACCGAGTTTGCCCATAGGGGTTACCTGCATCTGCAACTGTCCTATAGGAGTATGTATTGTGGTGTATGGTTTGTCCCGAGAGTCCAATGGGAGACATTGGGAGCTGATTGTACCCTGAATACAAGTCTACCAGAGAGTAAATGCTCTGGCCGGCGTGGGACTCTGCGAACAAGTCGACCTTCGATGGCGAACCGACATCCCGGATGGTCACTGCATTCAACTTTTGCGGATCTTGAATCCACCTCAGCGTCTTGTTGGGCTTTCAAAAGACGAATAATCTATTTGCATACGGAGATACGATAGGTTGTGCGACAAAGGAGTCCATTTTTGCTCTAAGTAGGTCCGTCACTTCTCCCGCTATCCCAAACTCGTAGGGCGACCCTTTGTCATTCCAACACTCATGGTCTACCGTGTGGATCCTAACGGGAGAGATTAGCTTGGCATCTAGCCGCCCTTTCTGATGGTCATTAAAAGCGAACTTTAGGTGAAACTCCTGACACGTCCTTTTGATCATAAGGGTTTCTTCTTCTGTTCAAAATCCCTTTATTCCTATCTTCATAGTGTCAGTCACCTCATCCGGTATCCGATGTCCTTCCATCACCCGCCTTTCTCAGATTACTCGAAGAACTTCTTTCTCTTTTTCCATGGCATCTTCCTTAGATGTCTCTAGCAGTATTGAGACCGACTTAGCTTTCTTCCCTATTGGCTATTGCTTTATACTTTTGAACACTTCCTTCCGGGATCTTTCTCCTAAAAAATGAACGGTCGGGATTGCCCCTATTGTCTCTGCGACCCGTGGTTGAATACTTATTATCTTTCCATTCAGACAATATTTCTTCTGTACTTCCTCTTCAACTTTGGCCAGTGTCCTCGAGTCCACCCCTATTCTGTGATATCTGATAGCTTTGATGAGCTGTAGCAAATCAGGGATTTCGAGCGCGACTTCTGATACCACCTTTTGTACTTCTCTCTGCTTGGGCAGACTGACCCCGAGTTCAACCTCTGATTCTTTTTCCGCTACCATGACTCATAAGGCCTCGTCCTCCTGCCTCCTTTTCTTCTGAGGCAGGCCCATCTTAATTCATTCTTGCTTACTGAATGTCTCCTCAATCATGATTTTCACCCTCTCTCTCATTCCTTCCATTCGAGCGAAAACCCCCTTTCGAGCGCTATCTTCAAACGAAGGCAACCACATGGTCAGTTTTCCCTTAGGAGGGTCTCCTCCGATCCCAATGAGTCGGAGGAGCTCCCTGCGGCCAGTTACCGGGTCCTCTAAGTCCACCATGTACGTCCCGTCATGCAGATGCATCCCTATCATTTCTACATTGGCACACCATGGTCTTCCGAGGATTATACAGTCATCCATTGAAATGACCAGATCGACTCTCGGATGCCCACCTTGAATACACATTTGGTGATGTATCCTGAAAATGGGATCTCGCCATCGGTCCCTCGGATGCTCCCCATTACTTCCTTGTTAACTACGCAGTCGGTAACTGTTGCGAAATTTCTCCTTATAAGTGTGATTTCCGCACCTCCATCTACTGGAGCATCTGTGTGATGAGTGCCGATCTGCACTTTTAGCTTTCCCACGGGCAACGCATGGAAACTAAGCTTTGTTCCTCGCGACGCTCTCATAACCTCCCCGCCTTCACGATCCGGTAAGCTCAAGTGGATGTCTACGAAAACCTTTTCTTGATCTTCTACGTCTCCAGGGATCCTTTGAAGGTTAGCGACTTCTTGTGGAGTCTCCTCCTTCTTTTCCTATTCCTATGATTTCGGATTTTCGTCTACCTCCACTCGTCAGCGAGTCAATAGTTGTTTGAGCCCTTTGAGTAGTTTGGGCTTGCTTGCAACATGTCTGAAAAGATACTGATACTATGGTTCCCAGCAACTTGGTAAGAGTGTCATCGATCTTGCATAATTAGGATCAGGATTTAATACCTGAATTTTTTCTTTGCATCCATGACCTTGTCCGTATGTTCCTCTTCCCTAGGTTTTCCGTAAACTTTCTCCGGTTCCCCGGTTTCAGAGTCTTCTTGGACCGCGGTGCCTTTAGCAACCTCCTTCATCGCTGTATCATGGATAACTCTTCTTCCTTCCGTTCCCAGTCGAGTAATCGCGTTCACCCTATCGTGCCCGTCACTTTCTAGGATAAAGTTAATTTATGCCCCGTTCCCTCGGGGTTGGTTCCATACGATATCGGCTACTGGCTCGGCTGCTACCGCTGCTATTTCTAGGTCATTGAGGATGATCACGGCACGCCGCATTCCTCCAGGCGAGTTCCAATTCACTCGCTTCCCCCGAGACCCAAATATTTCCTTATTTAGTGACCTGGTGCATCCTTTTCTCATGATATCGTGGTTGAGCTTTGGGCAAGCTCGCACAAAGTGCCCACCTGTTGTGCAGTATCCACAATGCTCATTGGCGGGATCTCTCCTATTAATCCCCAGATTGGTCACTCCTGCTGGGATCACGTCTTCTTAGTGAGTGCAGTAGGGTTGGGATACTTGCGTCTGCATTACCATTAGTGCGTTCTCCACCCTCTCTATCTTATTTTCGACTTCGTATACGCGTTCATGTATGTTTTCTACCCCTCTTTTCACCTTATCCCGTGTTTTGCCGATCAAATTTACGACTTCTCCTTCCTTAAACAAGGCCAATGACTCGATCACTAGCGTTTTCTCGGCAAGGTCTGTTACTGTACTGAAATCAACATACCTCGTGTTCACGAATTTGCTCGACTGCTGATACGCTGATAAAATCTTGTCCTTATCGAGCTAAGAGAACTGTCTGAGGAAATACTTACTCATTATTCGGTCCGTTACCCCGGGGATCCTCAATGCTACTAGGGTAAATTCTCTCAGGAAGTCGTTGTATGTGGCGAAGTTTTCCTTTGTATTACCACTAATCCGGTTTCTGTTGCCATTTTCTCCGCTGCCAAGTACTTCCTCATCATCATATCCCCGGTCTCCTTCCAAGACCTACTCGAGGCGACGATAACCATTAAGTCTCGTCCTAGGCTCAACGACACATGCTGCCCTAAGTGTTCCATCTTTTCTTCTTCATTCCATTTTAGTAACGCAGTCAGGTTTTCGTAGTCTATTAGAAACTCGGTGATATTTGCCCTGTCAAACGTCAACTTCTTCTTAGCGTCCGCGAGGTACCCTTGGTTCTTGTTTAGTGCCCGTGTGAGGGAGGACACCATCTTCTTGAGGCCACCCTCGAAGCTGTTGGTATCGCTGGCCGTACTAGTTCTCTGCCCCTCCTTACCGGTCCTTTGTCTCTCTCAGGCTTTTGCAGTCCCTTCCGGATCAGACCACCCCAATACCCTTTCCCTAAGGCTCCAGAGTCCCTCGCACCCCCTCAGGACTATTGGTGCGGCTGACAGGCGGCTAGCCTTGCTATCTATGGTTGGCGGATTCGTAGCTTTCTCCGCTTCTGTTCCAGGAGAGTTCCCTCTCTCTTTTCCTTTCTTGTTGGGCATTCTTCCGAGATCACAATGCTTACCCCTCTACCTGATTCCGCTTTGGCTAGCCCTCCATTCGTCATGCAACCGTTCCCTCGGGGGCTCCTCCTCACTTCCGATCATCATTTCCTCGATTAGTCTCGCCTTGTACTCCGAGTTTCTCTTCTCTATTTCTGCTAGCTTGCGTCGCGTGTCCGTTCTCACCTTCTTTGATACAGCACTGTCCAAATTTCGTGGGCTTGATCTTTCTTTGTTTCTACCCTCCCTGGTTTCATGAGTTCCTCGCTTGCTTCCCCCGACTTTCCCCGAGCTTTCTCCTGAGGAGATCTCTTTCCTGGTTCCCTTGCTCCCATCCGGATTCATCGATTCTCTGTCCTTCTGGCCCTCTTCGCTTTGTACGGCGCTACCTCCTACATATGGTCCTCCTTCGCTTCTACAATTGCCTATCTCATCCTCCGTGGCCATTTTGCCTAGATCTGCATAAGCGAGAGGATTTTTCCGCGACACAGGCCGTTCGGGATTTTTAGGTACCATAGACCCCAATCTTTTCGGTTTGCCTTTTTGCCATTCGCTTGTTTCTTGGAAAAAAAACGTAATTGGTCCGCTCTCCTATCGAACCAGAGGATAGTGCTCAGCTTCCTGCTGTGACAGGCTCGCTAGAGCATTCTAATACGCCTTACAGGATACGCAGGATCCCCGACTGTATGTCTTGCTAAAGAGGGTTCCCGCTCCTCCTCAATGTCAGCGTTTTCTTTTATTGATTTTTTAGAAGGGTTTCAACCTTTCCGGCTACGACGGTCATCGTGGTCTTATCCCCGCATTGGTTTTTTCAAAATGCGAGTTCGGCTACTGTTACTTCCCGATCGACGAAAGCGCACCAGTGGCAGGGGTCTTTCCTAGAGATCGAGACTTTGTTCGGTATTCAGGAATGTCCACCCTTCGCCATGGGTGGTTAGGCAAGGTTTACATTTGCTATGGTCGATCTGTCTTGGCCGAGCACGCCCCTTCCTACCTTCCAGACTACGACGTTTTATTGTCTTTTCCTCGTTTTGTAGTGGCGTATTTGGTCGTTTGTCTCTGACAGTCCTCTCCCATTTCCATTAACGAGCCCCTACATGTGATAGTGTATCCTATATTCGCTATAAAGGGGCTTGTTTCGTGGTGCTAGTCTTACTCTCGTCTCTGTGGCCCTTCCAGTTCCGTAGGTTCCTCGAACAGTTGATCCACCCCTGCTAAATAATTATCCCCTATCTCGATTTCTCTCCGAATTGTGTGCTCGTATTCCGCATAGGCTAACCGCAGTGTCCCGAATATCAAAATATTGACGACCTCCAGTAGCTCTTGGGCCTGGTTCCCCCAAAATGGTCCGTGCTCGACGGAGATATCGTAAAACATCCTGATGGCTTGAGACGTGAAGTGGTCTACCCACACTGTTGCTAGATCCTGTACCCTTGGAAGGCTCCCAAAGATGAGGTCTATCATGAATCGGGGGACCTGGCACCTCAGCGGGGTTGCTGGTGCACTGAACCCTCGCCAACTCCTTACTTCCACCCTGGTCCGTAAACCCTCGTTCCTCCTGCCCCTGATTGCCTGACCTATCCTTGTCAATACCCAAGCGGCCCTCCGGAAGACCGGGGCTAGCTCGTGACCCTGTGCTATTCCGATCCCCAGCCAGTGTCACCCAACTTCGGGTAAGTACAAAGTCCCAGTTACTTCCAAGTTCGAGTATAGGTCCTCCCCAGGCGCCCGGTTAAACCGCATCCCTATCCAGAAACATTCCACCATCACGAAGGCTCAGTCTCTTCCCAAGGTTACATCGCACCATTTTACGTCAATTCCTCGAAGCTTGTCGGAAGAGATACTTCCCACCCCCTACCGTTATTCCAGGGTGGGCCGGGGTACAGGGGTTGGCGTGCCGTCTGAACGTGTTTTTCTGTCATCGTTGATCGGTGATCTCCTGCATAGCCCAAACAGAGAGGATTACAGCCTTTCCTCAGCAACAGTCCGTCTACCACATCTTTTTTCCTTGTATGCCCTCATTCTTCTTCCCTGGCTTCTACTTTTCTTCCTTTCTTAGTTCTTTCAGGGGGCAACGTCTTCCTTCGACAGCTCGTACAGCCGGTACAGATCGTCTATATAAGTCGGGCCCCGGCCTACCTCCCGTCGAATGACGTCCTATAAGACGTGGTCATTGATTAGTGGAATCCTTGGCCTCGTCATCAAAGTTGCGTGTAGTACGCGTAGTACCTTATACCTCTCCCTGCTGTCAAACGGCCCTATTTCCAGCAAGATTCGGTAGTACTCCTTGTAAGCCATTGTTTTTTCGAAAGTTAGGTCGGCCAGGGCCGCTACTGCCTGCCTGACATGCGTCTCGCCACCCATCCTTTGTAGTATAAAGGGCGACAACCTCATTTATACGTTCTCACTAGGTAGACTAAAGGTTCCTACCATAGCCACCCTTAGACCCGTCGTTACTTCGTCCCGCTCAGGATCGGCGAACTCGAATCCCGCCTGCCATACTAGCTGTCAGGCGCCCTCGAACATACCCATCGGGTCTCCTCCTGATGGTAATGTGACCCCAAAGGTGTGCCACCCATCCTTCGATAGGTACAACCGCCCCTTTGTACGTACGTGCCCTCACGGATCCGGATCCCATCCGCCCTACTCCCCTTCCGCATGCCATTCCACTTCGATTACCAGGTACCCAGTGTTCTAAAAAAACTCGATTCCGACCCAGTCCACTACAGGATTCCGGATTTCGTTCTGGGTCGCCATACTGATTTCTATGTCGCCTTCTCATTCCCTTGGTGGCTCAATTCCCAGTGGGCAGTCTTCAAGCAACGCCCTTCTTCGGGTCACCTCGTACTGCCCTTCTTGTCTTACTTCCTTGCCTACGATCAGCGGTTGTGCCCACAGTAGTCGGGCGCCCCTCCCATGTTTTAATCCTCATGCGCGCCCTGCTTAGCTAATGTACATGCCTCCTACCCTACGTTACCCCTTAGTTTACATACACCCCCCTTTTTTTTTGTTTCCTCATGGTTTCCGAGCTCCCTGTCTATTAGTCGAACCACATTACCTCAAAGAGTTTAAAAACGTCATCTATGTAGGACAGAACGGTTGTTGTTTCCCAGTTAATTATGGCATCCCAGGTTTCCACATCCACCTCTAAACGATCATACTTACTTATTCTAAAAATGGTGAGGAGCTCCCAGGCTCTATCGCCGTAGAAGGGCTCGTGGTTCAACGAGGTCCTATAAAACTCCTCGGTTAACCAGGCACATTCTATGTGCATCCATTCCATGGAATCAGTCACGCTTAAAATGTGGTCAAACCCCCCAAACCAATCGACCACGAACCCCGACACCCAGACCATTGTTCGTAGGCGGGGAGGCTTAAGTTTCTTCCATCCTCCTATCACGACCCTTCTACTGACTTCATCCCACCCTTCACTAGCGAACCTCTCGCCCTCCTTTCGGGTCCTTGCCTCCGCATTTCCAATAAGTCACATCGGATCATGTCCTGCTGCTAGTGCAGTGTAAAACAAGTGTCACCCTTTCTCAGAAAGAACGATCGTTCCGACTGATTTCATCTTTCCTTCCGTGATCTTGTCTCATCCTTCCTCTTCCCTTATCGGGTTTCAGATCCGTTCTATCCATAGGTATGATAGTTCCGGGGCAACTTCAAACTCAACCCAATCGCACGTGGTTCCTCTCCATTCGTTTTCCGTTGGTATAAGCATTTTTATCGCCTCTCTGAGTTGCCTTGGCTTCCATCCTTTGAAAGGGCAGTCCATCAGCAATTGCTCTTTAGCCATCATCTCTTCCTGCACAACGTCGGTCACTCGTTTCCCTCAAATAAGTTCCTTTCCTTAGAAATCTCAGTCCTCTATCTTGTTCCCTTCATCGTCGCCACTGAGGTTATCCTCTCCGTCGTATAACAATTCTCTCACCCCTTCCCGGAAGGTCCCCCTACTGCCACATTTCTATAAACTATCCCCCCGTGTATCGGGCTAGGGACATAGACATTATCTATACTAAGGCAATTTAACATCTCGGCTAGTTCCCTTGCTCAATTTCCTTCAAAGGGCCCCATTTTCACAGACAGCTGGAAGAACTCCTGTCTGGCGCACTGGTACAACTCAAGGTTGGTCATGGACTGACATATCTGCACCAACCTACTCTGGATCTCGAAGACTGTGTCCACCAGAAAATGAGGTAACACGCATCTCATTGTTTTGACGGGCCATCTCACATTCTCCCTATCTCCGAGTTCCACTCGCACATCTACCCTTTCCATTTTCATCTCCGCCCACTGACATGCGGTCTATATAACCTCCCTCTTTGCCTTCCTAAACAGTTCGCCCGGGGCGGTCTCTAGCACCAGATCCACAACCATAGCATTTTCCCAATCCTAGGACAAGTAGACCCACCCTCGGGCTTCCACCATCCCACGGAATTCCAAATCCATCAAGCTTCGCGACAATCTCATTAGACTTACCTTAGTCCATATCATCTCTATCTAGAGGAATGTGTCCCCCTCGTCCAGCATTACAGTTTGGTAGGTTGGCTCTAGGTTTGTCCATGTTCCTTCTTCCGGGAGGACGACCGATACCCCGTCCTTTACATCTACCGACATTTTCGGGCCGCTGGAATAGATTGGAGACGTCAGTCAACGCACCATCTTGTTTTTCCAGCACCCGATTCCTGTTTTCATAAGAGAGCACCGAACTGACCCTCGGTCAGTTCAATTTACGTCCTAGATGAGAATTATTTCAAACCCCTAATCCAGATATCCCTAATCTACCTTCCCATTCCTAAGTGCCACATTCCCAAAGCACCTCCGGTCGGCCATCATATCTTACATTCCATCTCTTGGTTTCATTCCAGCTGACCTCTATCCTCCTTGCTTTCAATCATCTCTCACTCGTATAGACATAGGCAGGGAGGTGGGAATAAACTAGGATCATTGCCCCATCCAGCAACTCAGACCTCAGCTAACCTTTACAGAGGGGGAATACAAAAAAAAAAAAAAAGTCCAAGCAATCTCACATACAGATCGGTCATTTTCTCACCAACCTTCCCCAATGTGGTCTCTCCGCTGGTTCGGTAGAGTTTTATCCCATACCTCAAGTGCAGCTCAATCGTCACGAGCGCGGTACTCAGGCTCCAGGCAGGGTGATACCCCTCTCCATTCGCCCAAAATACCCCATCCTGTTTTGTCGCTCTTGCATACGCTCGTTGGCACCGGGAATCACCCTGCGCACCCCGCTAGGAGCAAAAGTCAGTCGTTCGGGCATTCATTTTCATCGGTCTGATCCCCTGCCGTACTATGAGAGGCTACTGATTGTCTTTGAGGCCCCCTCCTTGCCCCACATGCAACGGTCCTCTTCCGTCTGTTGACAAGCAGCCGCCCCGCCTGAGGAGACATTTCTCATCTCGTCTGGGCAAGGTGTCAAGCCATACTCGGTCCGCCTGGGAGGGAGTGCTACTAATCAAACGGCGAGGCCGACTCCTGCCTGACAGCCCGGTGGCCCAACCTCCCACACATGAGACCCGACGACACTAGAATAGAAACAACTTTTCGCAACCCGCCCCAGCTGGTTCAGACTCATCCTTTCCTTCCGAAAGGCAAGATGCTCAATTTCCTCTCATGCAGATCATTCCCAAGTGGGACACATATAGTACAAGTGTTTTTCCCTTGGTGCACCCAACGCTTCCTACTCATTCCTCACGGTTTTCTCTCAGGACAATGAGTGTCATTCCCCTCACTTCCATACACATTGGTTGGTTCCTTTTCATGAGTGTCTTCAAGGGTGAGCTAGTTTTCTTAGGAATCTTGCAACTCCCTTCATTCCTTTTTTTTTTGTTTGTTTGTCCTTTCATAGGGCAGGATTGTTCCTTCTTGATGACCTGCTGTGTTCATGTAGGTTCCTTTAAGTATCTCAAGTGTATAGTGCATGAGTCTGCTGGGCTTGGAAGAAGAAGAGAGAAGAGCACCCAATCGGCCGGATCACTCCGCCGCGGGATTTTCATTGGACCCCGGCCGAAACCGAAGCATCAACCGCCTGCCAGATAACTAGAGCCCTTCTTTTACACGAAAAGGAAGGGTCGACTTGCGACTTGTCTGAGGCTTCCCCGGATTGGCAAACCTTAGCACCGGAGGAGGGGGGTATAGAGCCACTCCACAAAAAAGTGAGTTGATCAAGTGTGTAGCATGCATGTTATACCATCAGGCCTGACCATGCCATGCGCCCAACCACTCTCAAATTTTATTCTCTCTAAGGAAAGAGCAAGCTCAAGTCCAATTTCTTTCTCTTCGGTTGTTTACACGGTCACACGTAGGGCGACCCCCTCCGGAATCACAAGGTTCAATTTAACCCCATACCCGGCACCTCCACCATTTTTTGTAGGGCCGTACCCTGTTAAACTTTCGAGTCTGAGTCGACCCCACTGCGGATCCCTGTTAGCTCTGCTCTGCCTGCACTCATGCTTAGGCCATGAAGCGTTCGTCTTATGGCCACCTCCACCTAGTGTTTTGAGATGGATGGGGATGGGTCATTTTGCGAGAGAGCTTTGACATTGGGGATGAAACTCCGCCCTCTTGCCGGATGGTAGTCTTCCTAACTTGTTCGTCAAAAGTGGTGTTTCTTGATGCTTTGAGGTGTTATCATGCAATTGCTTCTTCCAATACTCACGCAGTCCCAGGAGTTTATTGAGATTTTGTCTTCTCTTATGTGTAGGCCAAGCATTCTCCTTGGGCCACACATGCATGCACCAAGCGGGGAGTCCTCACAACCTCATTCAGCCCGCGACCGCGCTTCGGCTCTGGCCCGCGGACCATGTCTCAAGGTCCCCCTACGCCTCCCTAGGGCTTTTGCCGCTCTCATTTTGGCCATCCTACTCGTGCCTTTCGTGGTCGCAAACATCATGCACGTTTTTCCTTGGTCCAACCTATGCATTTGTCTTATACACGCCTTAACCTTTTCGGGGCCCCATCCCGCATACACGCCCAAAATTTTCATTTTTAATCTAGGCGGCCTTCTTGGTCACCTCATATCTTTGCAATTTGCTATAGCTGACTTTGCTTTGCACAAACATGCTTAAGAACTTATTCAAGGGCAAGGGTTAAGTCCACAACCCGTTTTACCTCAGTCCCACTTTCTCTTTGCCGCGTGGCATCCCTGAGACTTATTCCCGCTCAATGACTTTTTAGGCTACTTACCTGCACAATCAACACAATTTATGCGAAGCATCCCCCACGTGGGGTCAACTCATAATCCCTCCCACAAGCCTAAGTTCACTTTTCCTTAGCCCTTTGTGCTTTCCTTTTCCTTCCTCAGTCCAGACCAATCTCTTCCCTTAGTCGCTCAGTCGGGATAATGGCTGAGTCAACTGACTTTACTTTAAGTACCAACTCTTTTTTGTCCTTTTTCGGACTTGCCTCCTTCCAATTTCTCAAGTGTCTTTTCCTTTCCTTTTTGGCGGCACAAGGGACCGGCAGCCCTCCCCTTGCCCCCTTTCTCCACCAAGTGAGACAACTTTCTTTCACTGTTCGTTCCCTGACAATATAACAAGTGAGTGGGGCGAACGGTTAGTTATATGCCAAGAGGGAGGAGGTAAGGTCAAGTTTTTAGAACGTGGGAGAAGGATGACGACGGGGAGAGGGAGGCGGCGGTGAAGGAAGAAGAAGAGGAGGCAAGAGAGAGGAGAAGAAAAAGGAKAGRGARRRRGAGAGAGAGAGAGAGAGAGAGAGAGAGAGAGAGAGAGAGAGAGAGAGAGAGAGAGAGAGAGAGAGATSAKRMTCCTRATCWMMTKGTMCMTWASTKRTCCYRSCGWYCTWCCWMAGGTTCCCTTTTTATACCGTGATTCTTCGTGCCTTTGGTCATGGCCTTTGGTTGGTGAACGAGATGAAGGAGAAAGGGGGTGCGAGGCGGTTGGATATGGCGGATGGTTGAGGAAGATGGAGGAGGAAGATGGTGTGAGGTGGTTGACTAGGACGGATGGGTGAGGAAGATGGAGGAGGGAGATGGGGTGAGGTGGTTGGCTACGACGAATGGGTGAAGAAGATGGAGGAGGAAGTCGGCGTGAGGTGGTTGGCTATGGTGGATGGATGAAGAAGATGGAGGAGGAAGTCGGCGTGAGGTGGTTGCCTATGGTGGATGGATGAAGAAGATGGAGGATGAAGATGATGGGATGCGGTTCGGCTATGGTGGATGGATGAAGAAGATGGAGGAGGGAGATGATGTGTGGTGGTTAGCTATGGTGAATGGGTGAAGAAGATGATGTGAGGTGGTTGGCTATGGTAGATGGGTGGAGAAGATGGAGGGAGGAGGAAGATGGTGTGAGGCGGTTGGTTACGGTGGATGGGTGAAGAAGATGGAGGATGAAGATGATGGGATGTGGTTCGGCTATGGTGGATGGGTGGAGAAGATGGAGGATGAAGATGGTATGAG
>BFEA01000121.1:801166-813666 GCA_003427395.1 Chara braunii
AAAATACATCAGCACCCATCAACCAGTGTATCGTCCTCTGCCATGGCATCATCATCATCATGCCCTCCGTCGTCATCATCCTCATCGTCGCCATCATCACATGAGGCCTGTGGTGTTGCCTCATACTCGCTCTCAGACCCGTCACTGTTGGCCTGCTCATCAGTGCCATCATCATCCTCAACATCAGCATGCGTCCTCTTCCCCACAACATCATGAGATCGAGTCCTCACATCGTCCACGGATATGGGTGATGGCGAACCAACACCGATGGCACCCAATGATCCCAACAGCCTCTCCGTCGTTCCAACGACACCCTGCCTCCCTCTACCCTTGCCAGATCGACCCCCTGGGGGGCACCCGTGTGGTCTACCTCGCCTTGGAGGTCTCTGTGCTCGTGAATGCTCTATCGCACATGTATCATCGGTCTTCCTCTTCTTCCCTCTTGTTGCAGTGTTGTCAACAATGACCGATGACACTCGGGCGGGGAGTGGAGGAATCGTAGATGAATTGACCGATCCCCTGCGCACAGGCTGTGAATGACCCCGAGCACGTGGAGGCATCGACGAACCACCACTGCCATCGTGTGAACGTACAATCACACTGCTGCTGGATGATGATAATCGTCTGATTGTAGCCGTGGCCACACGAGAAGATGAATGGGAGGGGATAGCCAATCCGGGTCATCGCACAACAACAGACCGGTGCAAGACGGGCAGTGGAGGAGCTGTATAGAATCACGTGGGTCGAAGCATGCCGGAAGACGCCGCAGTGGCAAGGCTCTCTCCAATCATTATCATCAACGCTCTCTGTGCCTCTATGCTCTCAAATGTGGGAGGGGGATCTGCCAATGCGGGAGTGACGTGCTCGGCTATGGGAGGGGGTTGTACTGAAGTCTGCACCTCTCTCTCTGTGTCTGGTTCACTGCCCTCCTGGGCCATGACATCTCGCCCCGCTGTAGACCGTGGGTGTGCAGCAGTTGCATCTGTACCTGTCTCCATGTCGCACGGCTGATCGGGCTCACGTCCTCTCACGCCCTCCCCGATAACTGGTGTCATCTCCGAGATGGTGGGTGCAGGGGAGGCATGCTCGGTCTGACCTGTCCCCATGTCCTCTGAAATGAGACAAGGCTGCTCATGGGTCATGGCAACCTCGTCCTTCTCCTCCATGTCGGGAGCTGCCTCCTGCTCGTCAACACCGGGACACACCTCCTCCCTGTCATGAGATGCCTCGTGCTCCCCAACATCGGGACACGGCTCCTCTGCTACAGTCTGTAGGATAGGTCCCTCTGAAGGTCGTCTGGCTGCCCCATCATCGAGAGGCATGCCAAACAACGGAGTGCTCGGGGGGGCGGTACTGACATATGAGGCGTGCGTGTCGACCCTGCGCCCGTGGCTATGGCACTGCAACCTGCCTCGCCAACAAAAACAGTGGAATGAAAGTCTGTATCCACATGATGACCCTCATCAACCTGTGTGTTCCCCCCCTCCGGCCTGCGACACTCCTCAATGTCCTTCATGATATGTAGGGTGTGTCTGGAGCCATGCAGGAACCCGTCGAGGTCCTCCACAACATCAAGGCCTCCCCACCTGTCCCACACACGAGACACTAGCGGTTCATCGTGCACCTTCTCCTTCCCCTTCCCCACGGCTGCAATCTCCTCAATCATGTCCTTCCATGCCCATACGTCATCCGCATCGTAAATGACATCCTCATCCTCCACATCGTAATCATCTTGCGCCTGCAACAGGCGCGCACTGGCACGATCAACCCCCTCCTTGTGCCAGGTGCGCATGTCAGCCTCCACCTCCTCAGGAATCGACATGCCCTCGGCGTACACCTCCTCTAAAGGATCGCCTACCGCTGGCTCTGGCGGCTCCTCCACCATATCCGCCCGCACATCCACATACCCCTTTCGGGTAGTCGACCGTGCTCAGAAGCTGCATGTTCCAATGAATGAACACGAGCTTTCGCAGATTATCACTGGAGAGTCTGTTGCGCCTCTTCATGTGGATGAAGTCATGTGTGGCCCAATTCCTCTCACATGGAGAGGCAGTGGACCACTTGGCAAGAACCTTGATGGCGACTTCCTACAGCCGCGGGAAGTCACCACCATGCAAGTACCACCACCAGGCGGGGTGCACCCCGTGCTTCGCCTGGGCGATCGCAACGGGGTTTGTCCACCATTTGGGCCTAGGGTCCGTGTGGGGATCATCATGGTGGAACAAGTACAAGTCGTACCACATCGTAGTATGCTCCTCTGACCCCGTTCCACCATCCGCGTATGTTCCCAAATGGTGCAGTGCGCTCTGCACCAATGCGTTGTCAGTGTCAGTGAGGAGACTCACATCACGCCGTCGCGGGTCAACAAGGTATGCGAGCGCATACGCCGGCTGGCGCATCATGCCGCAACGGTAGTCAACCCTCTCCATAATCTCAGTCTCGTTTGCCTCTGGTAGGCCTATGTCGTGCACACTCGTCTCGATACTCTCGACAAACACCCAAAGGGTGGTGGAGGAAGAACCATCTGTGTCCATGGAACGCAACAGGCTATAAGCTGGCCTCATGACGTCCTGCACGCGGTGCGCACTATCCCAAAATGACGCCGATAACACAAGCTGTCGAACATGGCGCTCATCCTGCCCTGCCTTCCCCCTCCAAAGGGTGCTCCGCCATCTCACACTACCCACGACCATCCGCAATATCCTCTCCTGATCGATGAGTCGCTCCACCATCTGATACGCTGACTGGAACCGTGTGTCACATGGTCGGATCAGCTCCAGCTGCCCCTGCTCCTTGAAGGACCGATGATACGAGAAAGGCTTGTGAATGTTCTTGAAGAACATCACAACCCTGTGTGTGTTCCTCAAGATCGGGCGCACCCACGAGAAACGCGTGATGTCGCGCAGGAGGAGACTCAAGCAATGGGCTGCACAGGGGAACCAAGGGATCCGGGAAATGTGTTTGTCTGTATGGTCTCGCAACCGCTGTGCAACCACCTTGTTCGCATAAGCGTTGTCAGTGCAATAAGCATTGACATGCTTAACGTTGATATCGCGGATGACCTCCTCCCACAACTCTGCAAGTGCCAGTCCAGTCTAGGAGAGGAGATTAACATAGCCCGTTCATTAGTAAACGAATTGAAGGGGGAGGGGTGAAAGTGAGGCCTTCAGGTGGTGCGCCCCAACAGGAGGTTCAAATCGTGGAAAACGGGCGGATTCAACGATCCAGATAATGAGAGTTGAAGGTAAGAAACGGGAGTATGAACGAGAATGAATCCAGTCGCCTTTCGGCGAAAGATTCACTCCCAAACCGTATTTCTTTTCAGTAACGATTGAAGGCGGAAGGGGCAAAGGCAACTCAGAAGGAGGAAACAAAAAAAGGTTAGAAGGAAGGTTGGGAGAGTTGGGGCAGGTGGGTACTTACCATACAGGAGGAGTCGGGTGTATTTGCCCGTGTTCCAGTGGAATGTTCCTTCGAGTTTTGCCCATTCAATTGTGGGAGAGTAGCGGGAAGCAAGCCGTGGAGTAGAAGACTTACTCGCCCTCAATCTCCAGGCGCACACGGCTGAACAACGATGTACACTCCCAGTTTAGCAGGAGATTTGCTCTCATATGGCGTGTATATCTCTACGTGGCCTAACGGGAGAGTCGAGCATATTCTGCCCGTTACGGTGAACGACCAGCTGAACCAGGAGGGGTAGGGCACATACTTCGGGGAGCTGGTGATGTGAGGGCGCGTACCTGGTATTCGCGAGGGTGTACAAGGTCGACATCTTCGAACACTTCGGTTGTTATTGCTGGCGCCGGCGAGATGCATGGTTAGTTCCTAGGCTGTTAGTAGCTGCGAGATAGTGATCTGAGCGTTGAAACACCACGCAGAATTGAGGGTTTACCTGTTGATCGATGCGGCACCCACAAGTTAGTGGCACATTTGACTGAGGTTGCGGAAGCTTGCTGCTGGTGCTGGGCCGCACTGCAATAGATGGCACGGAAAGGGCAGAAGGCAAGCAGATCGAGATTGCAGGCTACAGAGGCAGACTGCTGCGGACCTAACAGGCGGCCTAGGATTGCCATCCTTTTGCTGATATCCAGAGGAACAGGTTGCATCTACTATAGTTCTTCTTCCGCTGCTTATTGCCACCACATGCGGTTGGCTGGCTGCCCCCATTGCTGCATACTGTGGGGGTGATATGCTGCTCGCTCTATCAAGCAAGGTAGTAAAGGACAAGCTGCGGGTCCCAAGACTACTGCAAAGACGGCTGCTGGGCGCTCAATCTCACTATTCTAAGCTACTACGCGCTGTTGTTTGCTGTATACTACCGCCGCGCCTGTGGGCAAAGTGCGGACTGTGACTATTGGAGGCTGTTGTCGTTTCTATAGACTACCACCGTGTACAACTGCTACTACTGTTGGCCAGGCACTGGGCCCCGACTGCTGCTGCAGACTGCTGTTGTAGGCGGCTGTTACTATTGCTGTTGAGTGGGAGGCGTTTCTGTGGACTGTGTGTGGGTTGCGGCGGCTAGCAACTGTCGCTGTTGCTATTTGAACGCTGCTAAAATACTGCAGCTGCATCCGGAGGCTGTTGCACGCCACTGAGTGACCACGATCGGGCAAGGCTCGGAGAGGTGGTCAGGCTGGACAAGTAGAGAGGTTGGTACTGCAGTTTAGGAGGTCGGCAGAGGGTTGACCGTGACAGTTTGACTTCAGGGGCTGACCAAGTTGTGACATTGACTGCCATTGCGGGGCCCTCAGGAGCTGAAGATTCCAAGACCCTCTCCAATGAGTTTGAGAGCACCCCTCTTGTATCTGAGAGTCTCAAACCGTCTACTTCTACCCTTCTTATTCAGAGAGAAGGTTAATAACAGTCGTATTTTCATCACCACTTCAGGACACCCTTCACCACCTCAGGATGCAGCCTGCCTAAACAGGTGGTTTTTAGGGTCTTCGGACGTTTCCTGAATGGTCCTGAAGTGGTGAAAGCTCCGAAGACCCTGAAAACCACCTGTTTAGGCAGGCTGCATCCTCAAGTGGTGAAGGGTGGTTTTCATGGTTTTCGGACCTTTCACCACTTCAAGACTATTCAGGATTTTCAGACGGCCCAAAACTCTCACTTGACCACTTCAGGACACCCTTCACCACTTCAGGATGCAGCCTGCCTAAACAGGTGGTTTTCAGGGTCTTCGGACCTTTCACCACTTCAGGACCATTCAAGATTTTCAGACTGTCGAAAACTCTCACTTCAGAATTTTCATTCTTGAATTTTCAGCTACCCGATAACCGCTTGTGCTTATTCAAAGTCTGGTCCTGTTCTGAAGGGAAGGCGGCAGGCGGGATTGCAACCCGTAGGACCATATCAAGACTCTGTGGGGAGTCAACCCACCGATTGCGGGAGCTCTGCCGGAACTCAGGAGGAGTTCTGGAGGCAGGGAACCGACAAGTAATAATTGTTGTCCCCTCTATAAACCCAGATTATAACCCCTGTTCTGTATTTCTCATTACATCTCTAATTGAATACATGATGTGCAGCCCTACTTTACTCTTTCGTTTGACTTTCAGGACACTGAACAAGACTAAGTAAAGGAATGTCTGTTCAAGTTTCAGTTTCAACTTTAATTGATTGTATGAATTCAGATTTTTGAAATGAACTGCATCTGGGGAAAGGCAGGATGGAGGGTTGTTTTGCTTGAAAGTCGACTGGGTCCTTAAGGCTGGGAGGTCCCCATAAGTTTGGGGAGACCCTGTGCTTTGTTTATTCTGGTTTTGCATGGAGCAGCAGACCCTTCCATAGGTTTAGGGGGTCTGATTGCTCTGGAGGCTGGGATGTCCCCATAAGTTTGGGGAGACTTGGTGTTGTGGCTGTGCATGGAGGGTCAGGCTGTTCTATAAGTTTAGGTGGTCTGAATGCTCTAACTTGCGAAGGGTCTGATTGTGCCTGATTTTCAGGGACTCGGGGCATTCAATAAGTTTTGGTGCCTCAGGTTGCCTTGTTTTCATTAGGGTTTTATCTGTTTTTTTTGTGTCTAAACGAGGAGGTCTGAGTTGTTCTATAAGTTTAGGTGTCTCATCCTCTTTCTGCTTTTTATTCTGAAGAAGTAATCTTGGAAAAAGGCCAGAGCCTTCTGTAAGTTTAGGGGGTCTGACTCAATGCCACACACATGAAGATTCAGAGAGAAATGAAATTGGCAGGGAGTTGGACCCTTCTGTAAGTTCAGGGGGTCTGGATCAAAGCCTCGCACATGCTGGAACCCAATAGTTATAATTTGGCTATACTTTACTATTATTCTATCTAAGAACGAGCTAATCAGACTGTTCTATAAGTTTAGATGGTCTGACTATAGCCGTATCACAACCTGAAGAGAGTACAATTAAGAATAAAATTGGTGGTAAACTGGGGCAGGCTGAACATAAGTTGGTTCAGTCATATGCAGCCTTAGAAGATAAAAAGGGAAGACAGGTATATATGACTTGGATACTTTAAACAGTTCAGGGCGACTAGAGTGATTTAGTCATGTGCCCAAAGAAGAGAAAAGTAGTTGTGCCCTGTGTTTGTGTATACTTGGCTAAGTCAGAATGCTCTATAAGACTAGGTATTCTGACTCTAGGCCTGGCTAAGTTGGGCACGCTCTGTAAGTTCAGGTGGCCTGGCCTATGCCTTATGTAAAGATGGGTATAAAGGGTTAAATCATTGAGAGATCATGAACTATTGTTTGTTCAGGTTGACTTGGGATAGTGATAGTACTTACCTTTGTGGTTTGGCCTACATGTGACTGAGTGAGACTACTACTTAGTCTAAGTTTCAGATTGATAGGTAGTTGCATTAGTTGTTCGCCACGTGCTAGAGTCATAGGAGTTCGGGTCAATTCCTGCATTTTCTGTAGTAACTTTTTTACTTAGGTCAATTCTTGCATTTTCTGGGGTATTTTCTTATACTTGGCTTTGTATAAATCTTGGCAAGCTACTTTCTCTACGGGAAGCGCTACTGAAATTTCTACAAATCCAAGAAGTTAGTCAAAATTTAACTTGTCAAAAGTTCAACTTTGTTTTTTCTTAGATCTGACTTAGTTAAAATTTGGGAAGTCTCCTTTTCTAGAGAGAGTGCTGCCCAAATTTTTTCTAATTCAGGGAGTTAGACAAAATTGGACTTTGAGAAGTCAAAAGTTACTTTCAAATTTTGGACCTAGCCTTGTATAAATTTTGGAATAGCACTTTTCTAGAAGGAGTGCTGCCGAAATTTCTGCAAAAATAAGGAGTTAGTTAAATCTTGTTTAAAATTGAACTCGAGTGTGTTTTGAAGTTCATATCTGACTTAGTTAAAATCTAGGAAGTCTCCTTTTCTAAAGGGAGTGCTGCCCAAATTTTTACTAATTCAGGGAGTTAGACAAAATTGGATTTTTCAGATGTAAAGTTTATTTCTGCTTTCATATTTTGACTTATATAAATTCTGGAAAGACACTTTTCCTACGGGAAGCGCTGCCGAATTTTTCTTAGCTTAAAGGAGATCGATTATATTTTGACAGGTGGCGATTTTGATAAGTCCACTCTGACTGAAGGAAGATTTTGCCATATTGCTTAGAGGTAGGCTTAGACATAATTAACTAGGATAATTTGGGTAAGGTCACGATATGAAGATTGTTCTCCATGAACTTATAGGTTCAGCCTGGGACATTGACTTGTCATGTGTTACAGACCCTCTTGATCATTTGATTCAAGATCCGGACTAGATTCGGCTTTATCCCTCAAGGATCATCATCTGTTATCAATGATAACAGGTCGGTTGCCGATTCGTTGGTCTACGACTCAATTCCAACTCACCCTCCACACTCAACCTAAAAAGCTTTAGCCCTGACCCCTGGTGATTTCATTGTTTCATTAAGGTTTTACCCGGACTTTTATTGAATGGTCATTTAACAAAGGTACTAAGTATTTAATTAAGGTTCGTTGGACAGTAGGCTAGGGCTGGCATGGCTAAAGCGAGGGGTATGAGTGTCGAAGATGATTGGGGTTGACTCCGTGTAGTGCGTGGGTTGTTGATTGACTCGTTGGTGTGATTGCAGGTATGTGCTGTGAGTCAGATTCTGGATTTGGTTGCCTGCGATCACATATATACGTATGGTTGTGAGGGACCCCAATGAGACTGTGAGAAGTGATCGTCACATACTTTCTCCTTTATATATGTATACATGGGTGTATTTGGGGCGAATGTCTGCATGGGTTAAGGGGCCCCGTACCAAAAGCCTACTTAGAGGGTAGGACTGAGATGCATAGGGTAGGCCCTTCCTTGTATTTATTTTGCTTCTTAGGGGTTTTCTTAGTCGGACGTTGGTCCAGGGCCGGGATTCAAGGTCCTTGTCCAGGACATCGCAAGTCCTAGACTCTGCAGGGGAGGGATTCTCCCTCGCGCAAGGCCTATTCGCATTGCCCGTCGAGGAACCCCACCCTGAAGGCAGAAATGTCGCGAGGGCCGAACGACATGTTCTTCAGCTGTTCAATACCGTGTGGGGTAACCCCTCACAATATATTCCTTCAGCTGTTCAATATCGCGAGGCCGGAGCCGCGATTACCACGTATGGTTGGCATCGTTTGGTTGGTATGAGACTGACCCACAGCTGCGCGGCTTTATATTAGAATCCCGCGCGTGATGTTTCGCCGCCCTAGTGTTTAAAAGTTATGGGATCAAAAGGGGCCCGCACATACACGCGAACGCTTGGGATTACTACAGGCCGCTGACACTACCCGAAAAGGGAAGAGTATCCCAAGGTTTTGTTTGCTTTTGGGATAAAGGGGGTCTTCGGTCTATTTGTGTTTTTTAAGATTTATAGTTGGACGTTGTAGTCCGTGGCAGCCGTCAAAGTCAAACCCCTTGACATCTGCCCAGGCCTGGAGAGGGGCTCATCTCCAGGGCAGTAAGCAACGACTGTCACCACAGGTATGGACCTGTGTACCACCCGCTCTGCACAGAGTGCAGAAGAGGGTGTGTGATCTTCAACCGCGCTTGGCGGTTGTCCAGCGTCGAGAGATTAACCCTCAAGGCGCATGCCAGCCGACACTTGAGTGTCGAATGCGACCCTCGAGATTAACGAGGACCACATGAGTATGGGTACTACATAGTATGCCATTATTACGACTGCTTGCGTACGCTTGCATTGCAAGTCGATATGAGTTAGCCCTGCGTTCACGCGGTTTTATATTAAGTCTCGCGCGCAACGCCCATCCAATTTCCACATTGAAAAGTTATGGGTTGGTTACCGAGGGGCTAGGAGCGTTGTCGCGTTGTTTGTGTTGTGTCGTCTCGTATGTGTGCGTGTGTGTGTTTTATTTTTGTGTTTGTTAGAGTGGTGTGCGTGTGGTGTGTGGGATGCGTCCTAGTTGACCGACGTCGAGTCGCACTTGGGACCTCAGCCCCCCCAAGATGTCGATTCGCGTGCGGGTCCGATAAAGGCGTAACACCGCGTGTACCCCCTATGCTACAGCGAACGAGAAACGCCGTCGGCTGGTCCACCTCTGCGATTGCAACTGATCAACTTTCGTATTGTGGATTGGTAGCTCGGCGGGGATACGCCCACCGAAGGGAGGTTACAGCTCCCATAAGGTGGAGGTAAGTCGTGCCTCGCGTAGGCCCTATCCTATCGTAGGGGTTCGTGAGAGGTATGGTTGGCGCACTTGGCCGGAGCGGCTTGTGGAAGCTCCACATGTATATTTGCGACGAAGGATTTAAACCAACTCCTGCGTGACGCGGCCGGGAGGGTCCCGCGCTGCCCTGTGCGGTGCCGGACCGATGCGCTCAATAGGTGGTGTCGTTGCCGGGGATAACGGAAGCCTAACGTTGTCCCTGGTGGAACGACATTCGGGTATGCGATTGAATGGGAAAAGGCATAAAGGAATGGCGAGAGGGTAAGGAAAAATAATGAGTGACTAAGTATAGGTGAGGAAGGCTTAGTGACATTGTACGTCCGTCCTGCCTACCTACCTGGGCTAGGAAAGCTATGTGGGACGGCCGAATCCGTGTCAGATAATAATATGATGAGGAAGTTAGAAAGGACATACAGGATAGACCCCTTTGAGATAGGATGCTGAATAGGTGAGTGCCCTTGTTTTTCTTCTAACAGGGAGCTTGAAGGGAAAGGTCTGTCAAAATGTCGGAGAGCGGTGGTATATCGGATGGCACCGGGAAGGTCCTGACGCTCGAGGATCTTATTGCGGCCATTGATCGGCATGATAAGACTCCAAGCAATGTCCCTAAGGTCGACACTTTTCACTTGAATGGAGAGAGAGTCTCGGACTGGTTGGATCGGGTGAAACAAGCAATGGTGGGACTATCGGATGCAGTGAAATTCCAACGGATCATGAGATATATGCTTTATGGGCACCATCAGGAGGTGCAGAGGGTGGTCAGTGACGCCAACGGCGATTGGGCCAGGTTTAGGGAGGGAATGCAAAGGAAGTACAGGTTGGGCGATGGCCTGCTAACCACGGCAGACCTGGAAGCAATGAAGAGGGCAAGGAAGGTCCACGGGATCTCAAAGGAGACACAGTGTGTCATCTTTCTGGGACTACTTACTGGGTCGGAGGCCCAGGAATTGACAAGTCATGGAGGAGGGAGTGCTAAGCTCACCTGGGCCACCATTGACAAAGGAGTGGAAGATGGGAGCTTAGACCAGGTGGAGCAGCACCAGGTACGGCTACAAAGACAAAAGAGAAAGGAGAGGGATGCTATGCCATCCGGGACTCCAGGGGTAAGGAAGATTATCGTCGACATACTAACAGAGTTAGACCCGGTTGATAGAAAGAAAGGTGGCAATGACGATTCAAGGAAAGGTCAAAGAGGCCGTGATAGAGGAGGCTGCCCAGGAAGGGTGGGAAAAAGAGGAGACGGTGCCTCCGCACCTCTCGAAAGTGCAGTGTAAGCAACGCAATTTGACGCAAGGGGGGCAAGGTTCGGGAAAGGGCCAGATGCCCCAAGCGGTGGTAGCTGCCTCCCCGAGTGCGTCGGCACCTTCGAGTAGTGCAGGTCCTTCGCAAGCGGCAGTACCACCTTTCGGGCAGTGGCCATGGCCCGTGATCAACACCTATGTGCCTTGGGGAGGGCCGACGCCTTCTGGACAGGTAGTACCCTACGCTGGGCCGCAAACGAGTATGCCCCCCCCTATCTATCCTGCAGCCCAGGCCCAACCTATGGCCCCACCTCCATCACCCGCTCCTAGTTCGCAAGGGAGCGTGGCTGGAGGTGGGAACCAGGGTTAGGGCAATCAAGGCAATGGAGGAAGGGGTGGTGGAAGGGGGCGAGGCAGGAATGGCGGCGGTCGAGGAGGATAATGGAATAGCCAAGGCCAGGGGAGCCAAGGCCAGGGGAACCAAGGTCAGGGGGATCAAGTAGGTCAAGGGTACGGAAGAGCCCGCTTTGACTGGAAGACGACTATCTGCCAACATTGCGACCAGCAAGGCCACACTATTAGGTTCTGTAACATAAGGCGGGAGGATGAGAAGAACGGGCTGATTTCCTCCACCATGGATGGAAATATCTATGACCAGTTTGAAGATTATATTGACAGGAAGCTTGGCGGAGTGAAAGCGGAGGCCCAACGGAGAGCGGCCGCCGGACCGCCACCCCCTGCCACGTTCAAGTTATGGCAGGAGAAGGAAGGACCACCAATTGGGGTAGAGGAAAGGGAGTGATGAGGAAGTAACTCAGGGGCTACGAAGAGGAGGTAAGAGGGAAGAGCCCATAATTATCGAGTCGGACGACGAGAATGAGGAAGAAAAGATGGAACCTCCGTCCGCCTTGTTGGGGAAAATGGAGGACCTGTTGGACAAGATGGGGAGGTACCAACGGAAGTTGGTGGACCTCTGTGAGGGGGTAAGGGAATTGAGGTCTAACGTCCGCAAGGTGTTCCTTTATGATTTTGGCCCGGAGTCAGCGCCCGGGCGACCCAGAGTGAATGTAGTGGGGTCGGGTCCGCGAACGCGGACGATGATGGGACCTCTTACCCCGCAGGCCCGGCTGGCACAGGCAGCGTGAACGCGAAGTCAGGCCAAGGCCAGTGCTAGCCAAAAACCTCCCCGGAAAGAGCCTAAGCTGGGAAGAAGGAAAGAGGCAGTGGAACTGGAGGATCATGACGACGAGGAGGAAGAAGATGAAAGGCTGCGCCAAGAAGAGGATCAGAGGGCGGAGCAAAGGGCTAAGAAAAGAGAGGCCAGGTAAGGAGTTGAGACGGTCTTGCACGATGTGCTCGAGCAGCCCGACGAATCGGCCTATGTTTCCTACGGACCGTCGCGGTAGCCGACTCTTCACCCATGGACTTGTCTTCGGACCCCCGTGTGGTGCGGTTGCTTGACGAGTTCGCCGACATCTTCGAGTCGCCTGCCAGTGTGGTGCCGGATCAGCCGATCTTTCACGAGATCATTCTTGAGGCCGGTGCCGTGCCGCCGAAAGGTTGCATTTATCGCATGAGAGAGGAGGAGCTTACGGTCCTTCTCGCGCAACTCGATGACTGGATGGACAAG
>BFEA01000121.1:837500-855681 GCA_003427395.1 Chara braunii
TGAGCAAAAAAAAAAAAAAAACTAAAAAAAAAAAGAAGAAAAAGAAATTCAGAGGTGCAACCATTACTGATAGGTGACCACTAAAAGAAAACTTCGGCGAAACCACAATGACTTCAACTTTCGGCAAGGAAAAATGATGCATTACAAATGAGTTACCTTCCAATTCGCCACAAATTCAGCGGCGAAGAGACACAACAAGAATAGTAGTGGTTATGGAACAACCAAACTTCTTTGATGAAACACAATCCAAAAAAAACCATCGCTAAAAGGAAAATCCAATTCTTTAACGAATTACTTAAAAACTTCGGTGCAAGCTTCAGTGGAGCATTCGCTGAAGATTTTGGGGTCTGTTGACCACGACTGCAGACCACCTAAACTTATAGAACAGTCTAATTAGCTCGTTCTTAGATAGAATAATAGTAAAGTATAGCCAAGTTATAACCATTGGGTTCCAGCATGTGCGAGGCTTTGAGCCAAACCCCCTGAACTTACAGAAGGGTCTAACTCCCTGCCAATTTCATTTCTCTCTGAATCTTCATGTGTGTGGCATCGAGTCAGACCCCCTGAACTTACAGAAGGGTCTGCACCTTTGCCAAGATTACTTTTTCAGAATAAAAAGCAGGAAGAGGCTGAGCCACCTAAACTTATAGAACAACTCAGACCTCCTCGTTTAGAAGCCAAAGAAACAGATAAAACCCTGAAAACAAGGCAACCTAAGGCACAAAAACTTATTGAATGCCCCGAGTCCCTGAAAATCAGACACAATCAGACCCTTCACAAGTCATAGCAGTCAGGCCACCTAAACTTATAGAATAGTCTGACCCTCTACGCAAAGCCACAACACTAAGTCTCCCCAAACTTATGGGGACATCCCAGCCTCCAGAGCAATCAGACCCCCTAAACTTATAGAAGGGTCTGCTGCTCCATGCAAAACCAGAACAAACAAAGCACAGGGTCTCCCCAAACTTATGGGGACCTCCCAGCCTTAAGGACCCAGTCGACCTTCAAGCAAAACAACCCTCAATCCTGCCTTTCCCCAGATGCAGTTCTTTTCAACAATCTGAATTCATACAATCAATTAAAGTTGAAACTGAAACTTGAACAGACATTCCTTTACTTAGTCTTGTTCAGGGTCTTGAAAGTCAAACGAAAGAGTAAAGTAGGGCTGCACACCGTATATTCAGTCAGAGATGCAATGGGAAATACAGAATAGGGGTTATTATCTGGGTTTATATAGGGAACAACAATGGTTACATGTCGGTTCCCTGCCTCCAGAACTCCTTCTGAGTTCCGGCAGAGTTCCCGCAATCGGTGGGTTGACTCCCCACAGAGTCTTGATGTGGTCCTACGGGTTGCAATCCCGCCCCTCGCCTTCCCCTCAGAACAGGACCAGACTTTGAATAAGAAGGGTAGAAGTAGACGGTTTGAGACTCTCAGATACAAGAGGGGTGCTCTCAAACTCTCTGGAGAGGGCCTTGTAATCTTCAGCTCCTGAGGGCCCCGCAATGGCAGCCAATGTCACAGCTTGGTCAGCCCCTGAAGTCAAACTGTCATGGTCAACCCTCTGCCGACCTCCTAAACCGCAGTACCAACCTCTCTACTTGTCTAGCCTGACCACCTCTCCGAGCCTTGCCTGATTGTGGTCACTCAGCGGCATGCAACAGCCATCGGATGCAGCCGCAGTATTTTAGCAGCGTTCAAATAGCAACAGCGACAGGTGCTAGCCGCTGCAACCCACACACTGTCCACAGAAATGCATCCCACTCAACAGCAATAGTAACAGCCGACTGCAACAGCAGTCTGCAGCAGCAGTCGGGGCCCAGTATGTAGTTATGGTCTGTGCCTGGCGAACAGTAGTAGCAGTTGTACACGGTGGTAGTCAGCAGAAATGACAACAGCCTCCAATAGTCACAGTCCGCACTTTGCCCACAGGCGCGGCGGTAGTATACAACAAACAACAGCGCGTAGTAGCTTAGAATAGCGAGACTGAGCGCCCAGCAGTCGCCTCTGCAGTAGTCTTCGGACCCGCAACTAGTCCTTTACTACCTAGCTAGATAGAGCGAGCAGCACATCATCCCCACAACGTGCAGCAATGGGGGCAGCCAGCCAACCGCATGTGGTGGCAACAAGCAGCGGACGAAGAACTATAGCAGATGCAACCTGTTCCTCTGGATATCAAGAAGAGGATGGCAATCCCAGGCCGTCTATCAGGTCCGCAGCGATCCGCCTCTGTAGCCTGCAATCTCGATCTGCTTGCCTTCTGCCCTTTCCGTGCCAGCTATTGCAGTGCGGCCCAGCACCAGCAGCAAGCTTCAGCAACCTCAGTCAAATGTGCCACTAACTCGTGGGTGCCGCATCGATCAGCAAGTAAGCCCTCAATTCTGCGTGGTGTTTCAACGCTCAGATCACTATCTCGCAGCTACTAACAGTCTACGAACTAACCATGCATCTCGCCGGCGCCAGTAGTAACAACCGCAGTGTTCGAAGATGTCGACCTTGTACACCCTCGCGAATACCAGGTACGCGCCCTCACATCACCAGCTCCCCGAAGTAAGTGCCGTACCCCTCCTGGTTCAGCTGCTCGTTCACCGTAATGGGCAGAATGTGCTCGACTCTCCCGTTAGGCCACGTAGAGATATACACGCCATATGAGAGCAAATCTCCCGCTAAACTGGGAGTGTACATCGTTGTTCATCCATGTGCGCCTAGAGATTGAGAGCGAGTAAGTCTTCTACTCCACGGCTAGCTTCTCTCTACTCTCCCACAATCGAATGGGCAAAACCCGAACGAACATTCCACTGGAACACGGGCAAATACACCCGACTCCTCCTGTATGGTAAGTACCCACCTGCCCCAACTCTCCCAGCCTTCCTTCTAACATCTTTCTGTTTCCTCGTTCTGAGTTGCCTTTGCCCCTTCCGCCTTCAATCGTTACTGAAAAGAAATACGGTTTGAGAGTGAATCTTTCGTCGAAAGGCGACTGGATTCATTCCCGTTCATACTCCCGTTTCTTATCTGCAACTCCCATTATCTGGATCGTTGAATCCGCCCGTTTTCCCCGATTTGAACCTCCTTTCGGGGCGCGCCACCTGAAGGCCTCACTTTCACCCCTCCCCCTTTAATTCGTTTACTAACGAACGGGCTATGTTAATCTCCTCTCCTTCCTCCTTTCTCCTCCATAGCTCGCGTGCAGTACTTTTCTCCTGCTAGCCCGTAATCTATTTACTTTTTACTCAAACTAACAGCATATTCTAACTCGCCCGGTCAAAAAACTTTAATCTAGTATCTTTATTTGTCGAAAACGATCAGAAAATGAGCGAGTTACTTCAATTTCGCTCTTGTTTCGTCTTCTTTTCCGACATCCTCCACGCAGCACCTTCCTCTTCTACCCTCATATCTACTAAACCACTGCCGAAACTAACCTTATCAACAGATTCGCCCTGGCCAAAAAAACCCGGAACGAATCCCTCCTTGCCTAAATCCGATCGAAGACAAGGGAAATAAGTGTTTCTTCATCCTCCCTTGTCTTCACTCCCGCCATCTCTTCACTTCGGCCCACTGACTCCTCTTCTAATCCTCTAATCTACTAACTTCTAGCCTAATCTAACTGCAGATTCAAGGTCGTCCGTCCTAGAAACCTCCAGATTGCCTCTTTCCCCGCCTATTCTTGTCAAGGATCGGGCGGATTACAACTTCCTTCCCTGTTTTGCCATAGTTGCGCCTTCCACTTCGCCATGCCCGCCCATATGCACCCCGCGCGGTTTCGTGGCCAGATTCGGCCTCCCTGTCGCAACGCTCTGCCTCCTGCCTGCTTCACTCGTCCTCACGGTTTTCAGCCCGACAGTGCCTCGTAGCGATCAACCCGTCGCCCTCTGGCTCGCTGCTCGGCTTCCCTTTTTCCGATCAGACAATGTCTTAGCGCAATAGCTCGACCGACAGCGCTCGCTTACTAGGGAAAGCTTCGGAGGGAGCCGGGTAGCGGACTACCCGACAACGCTAGCCACCCTGAGAGAAACTTCGAGAGAAAACTGGCCGCTAGCCGGTTCGACTAGTCATTTGCTCCTACGCCACAGTCCGACGAATGATTTGCCCGTCAGTATCGCAGCGCGCCTCACTCCCAGCGCCCGTGGCCTGGCCCGTGTGAGGGTTGGGTCGACCAAAAGGAATAACACAAAACAACCGAAGCGAAAAAAAACCCACAGGGGTTGTGCTAACCTTCTCTGTATCGATCCAATTTTAACAGATGTTCCGAAGGACTTTTTACAACGGCGGCGCTTCTCGACATCTCCGAAGGCCGCTCCGCCCCCTCTTCCTAACCTTTTCCCATGCGCTTGCCCCCCCCTTTCCGTCCGGCTTCATCCCTAGACCTACGGGCATCAGTCGGCCCCCAACGACCAAGCTAATCCTCTATGTTTCGTTCCAATTTTGACGGATGTCCCGAAGGACTTACCCACAGTAGTGCCCCACAGAGTTGCCGAGAGGGAGCGCAAACCTCTTTTCCAGAGGCACCGGGCCCTACTTCGAGCCCAAATTCGGTTTTCCCCGACAACCTCACTTCTGCACCGCGAATAGCTTGGCCCGTAGCCCCCATGATTGAGGTGGTCATATACCCTACGAGCGAACCAGCTACCTTTCTCCACCGTCCCATCTGCCTGATAGCCTTCAGTCACTCTCCCTTCTTCACCCCTAGGTCGAAGCCAGCGCGAGGTTAGCGCCCCGGGTCTGAACAACGCGGAGGCCAGGCTGAACGAAATGTTAAGCAAGCAAACGAACCAGATAAATCCCGCCTTCGTTATTATGGGTATTCCGAAGGACAAACGCCCGGGCGATGCCCACAGCAACTCGCCACGATGGTTTTACCCACCGGGTTCGACCACGGGCCTGTATTTCCAACGGTTCGCGGGCGTACCCATGGCGTCTTTGCGTCCACATAAGGACGCGATAAATAATAATAACTAAATAAATTTTAGAAATAATATATGTACAGTTTGTCACAGCCCCTCGTTTGTTGTCCTCTTCTCCCTCTCTGCCTACGGTTTATCGGGCAGTTCTATTTGACGATATATATACATATAAAAACAACAAGCGGTAGCCGGGCAGGGACCACGACACCCCTCTCAGCCTGCCGGTCAACCCCACGCTCGGCCCCGCGGTAGCAAAAGGCGAGGGGGATAGTCCCACAGACCCATCAACCCCTCAAGCCTTTTCGCCACGCTCCTCCGCTCCCTTGCTGCATACTGTTGGCCTCGATCCCTGTGTCTACTGCGTACCAGTCAAGTGTTGTAACCTATAGGGCTAAGCCCAAGCCTGGTACTAATAGGTCCGACTCACCTTATAAAGAGGTAGCGCACGGCCCTTGGGGCCAAGGAAACGTCGTATGCCACTTCCCGGCCCACACTTGCACAGAGGACCACCAAAAACTCACGTCGGCCTAGCCAAATCCATCAGGTCCCATCATTTGGATTTTCGCTAAAGTCCATACAGGCTCATTGGACTGTCCACTGTACCATGCGGAACTAGAGAAAAGAGCGCCTATAGGTTAGTCAGTTTAATCAAAACAAACAATTTGTTAAAATGAAGCACGCCGACCGGAATCCACACCGCGTTTTCCATTGCGATCAAAGAGAGAAAAATCACGCACGTCTCAAACCTGCGCGCCCACACACTTTCTAATCCTAGATGTTACCGCCGAATCTTTAGTCTGCGCGCCTACGCAACTCGCGCGGTCTTCCCATAAATTCTGAATCGACCCATTTCTCTGTCAACTACAGAAACCCAGTGCGAGTACCCTTGCAAGGGTATTCGCACCGACTACCGGATCATAATAAGCGACGTTCCCGTCGCTTACCGGACCATATCAAGCGACTCCCTCGTCGATTCGCGAGATCGAAAAGTTATCAGATTACCCAAAATGCTGACCAAAATAGGAAACAATCCGATTAGCCGACAGAACCAAGGTGGAGGATCCCATCAAAGCATGCCTTTGCAACTATATGCTGCCAGGGTTCCAATCCGGGTCCCCATTGCCGCTGTCAATAGGATACTGACTGCATAAGTTTCAAAGGCTTTCCCAATTATCCTCTCACCCTGGCCCTAGACACCCTTGGGCTTCTCGTTGGGTGTCCCTAGTCCTGGCTAAAACTACGGACGCGGGCCCTAATCGAGACCTTTGAAGGCACGCTCGCCTTCCTTCCCAAAAAGTTCCTCACAATCAAATACACATATGTATATATACATAATCTCCACTCTGCTCTTTCTGCAGTCTAGTACAGAAAGGCCAGATCTCCATCTTGGCCCACCATAGCCTGCCTGATCAGACCACCCACCGCGTTGTTATTTAGCGGCAGTACCCTCGCTGGTTGCGCAACGATGAGCTTTCCCCTAATAACCATCCAATCAGGGCTTCCAAAGAAAAAAAACTCGACTCTTACCCCGCAAAGCAATTTTCCCTAGGGCGGGCAACTCCCCGTAAACTCTTACTCCGCGGTCCCGCAGCCAGGTTGCGCAGGCTAGCAGCCATCCACTGGGGTTGCGCCCTAGTGGCGCTAAACTTCTTTTCCACTAGCTTGGCCTTCCTTCAATATGTCTCGGAACTAGCACAAGTGGTTAAACAAGACATCTCAAAACAAAAATCACGGGCCCACTGCGAGGTTACGCAGGAGCCTGAAGGCATTTACCAGCTCCCCCTCAAGAGGCATGGCATCCTTCGCACAATCACAAGCATAACCACCAGTAGGTCCACAAGGCCGTGACCCCTGACTTGATCGGAGCCAGCAACCACCCATTTTGAGACATCTCTCGCCCTGTACCCATTGCAACCTTCTCAAACACTTCAAGCAAACATGGCCCTTTTCGTCAGACTTTATCACTCATCAGACAACTTATCATGCCATTAATCAGTTCACCCATCTTTAGGGGTGATTCTTTCAACAGCCCAAACTACCCTCTTTTTCAAAAGTCCAAGGGAATTTCATCACAGAGCAAAACACCCCCTCCTCCAAAATCACGAGAGGTCTCATCATAAAGTCAAACATCTCCCCTTTCCAAAAATCTAAGGGGGCCTCATTATGGAACAACCATCACTGAGAGACCATCTTATGGGTCCTCATCACAGCTTAAGCAATCAAATATTCAACATGATAAAGCATTCGGGTCTTAAAGACCCACAAATCCCTTAGGATCCTCACGATCATTCACAAACAGACTGTACTCCCCCTTCTTATACTCTGCTCTATCCCCTGCCCGTACGCAAGCCGCACGAGTATACCGAAGAGTAGACAGTTTCACATAACTCACATCCATTAAACATGAGATGCATTATGAACATCTCTCACACAAAACCATCATCCATTAAACATGTGAGTGTGAGAGTGATCGTCATACATAAGGAATAGTCTTTAGGAAAAAAAATCTTGTTTGAATACACACTCAGGGAAAGAAAATGCCCCGCACACAAATGTGTCCAAGCCATAGCTCACTCACCTCAAACAAACCCAACTCACACTAGTACTACCCTCAAAATACATACTGGGTTTGTCTCTCAAAGGTCAGGGTGTAGGCCACCTAAATATGTACACGCCCCATCTATCACGTCATGGCCCCCAAGATGACAAGCCCAGTAGAAGTCCAAATCCAAACCATCAATCAGATGCAAGTGAACATCTAAGCCTAAAAGATGTCATCTAATCCTAAGCTCAGGTCCTACGTACAATATGCCAACCATATAGGTAGACCAGTCCTACTCGCTCATCTCCTCCTGGTTTTGCCTATATAGTTGAGCCTTACCCCCATCTGCCGATCTTTCCACTCTCCTGCCGTGTCTATCATACATCCTGCCATCTTCCTTTGTAACTTTCCCCTCAGCCTTGTCCTTTAGAAATTTAGGACACTGCAAGGCTCGATGACCTTCCTTCGTACAGAAGAAGCAGGATGTATCAAACCACTTCCTTGATCTCTTCTTCCCCCTTTGGGATCCTGGCGATGATGGCGCTTCGTTGGCCTCCCTGCTCAGCTCATGGCTCTGAGGCATATCCAAAGGCTCCTCTCCTGTCTCCATCTCCTGGGTACTCGGCCCTGGTCGATCCCCAACCCCCTCTGGCCCATACTCAGGCGTGTCCAGTTTCTGGGGCCTGCCCTCAATGACACCCTTTGTCTCAATCCCCATCTCTCTCTCAAGAGGTTCCTCTATCCTCTGCTCAGGCCAAAACAAACTCGCCTCCTCCTGCATAGTATGCACTGCCTCAAGAAGCCCGTCCATGGATCCCTCTGCCGAGCCTTGAGCTGGCTCACTGCTGGATGGTGGTTGCCCCTCCTCAACTGCCAATGGCACGACTGGGCCCGCTGCTATTATAGGTAGCGTCGCGAGTTCAGTAGGGGCTCTGAACTCGAAGGCCTCTCTCTTTGCCTCCCTCTGGGCTCTCGCCTCCTCTGGTTCCAGGATAACTCTCCCCATAGGTGGGTCCTGGCGGGGCTCCGCTGCAGATGGTTGTCCTGGCAACCCCTGTCCTGGCCGCCTCTGCTCTCCTTGTCGGCTGCTCTCGGCCTTGTCCGCTCCCCCTTGACGCTGCTGCCTCAAGTCCTCGATAATGGTAGCCTGACTAGCTACCAGAGCTCTGAGCTCTTGGATCTCTACCTCCATCGTCTCTAAACGTAGCCCATGACCCTGTTCCTTCATCTTTTTTCCCACCAGATCGCTTTCCACCAACAGATACCGATTGAAACTGGTCTTTGCTAGGAATTTGATCTTGCGATCCAGCCTCTTTTCTGCTTTCCTTGCCACCTCGAATCCAGCTCTTGTTGGAGAAGGAAGCCCTTCCGCCCTTTGCTCCCAAAAGTCTCTCCTCATCTCTGGGATTTCGGGGGCCTTAGGTGGCGCGCTGGGTGGCTGATCCGGAAGTGTCCCTGCTGCCTCCAACCCCTGCCTTTCCTGCTGCTGCTCCGGAAGTGCCCCCACTGCCGCCAACCTCTGCCTTTCCTGCCATATCTCTTCTATTCTCCTGCTTCTTCTCGCCCTCTTTTCCTCAGCTGTCTCGCCAGCTGGTGCCCTCTCCCTCGTGCGATGGCTGACCCTCTTTGGGATCTTTGCCTCCACCTCCTTCTCAGGCTGGCATGACTCCTGGCGTGGCTCTGCAGCTGCTGGCTCCTCCAGGTCTGGGTGCTCCAGGGTATGAGCTGCTAGGTGCCTGTCAATCAAAGCCAAGGCTTCTCTCCTTACAACTGCAATCTCTCTCTTGCTTTCTGTTCTCCTCTCTGGCGAAGGAGCCTTTTCTGATGAGGGCAATGGGGCCTCCTCTCTCTGCAATCCCTCTCCTGCCTGGCGAGTGCTCCCTGGTGCATCCCCGAGTTTAAAACCCACCGCTGGAGTCTGAGGGGGCGTGTCCTCTCCAACCTCTATCACTTCCTTCCCTGCACGTCTCCCCTCATCGCCCAGCCCTCTCTCTCGCTGAGTATCTCAGACCTCCTCTCGTGGTATCTCCTCGCGTGACTCCTCCTCACGTGGCACCTCCTCGCGTGACTCCTCCTCACGTGGCAACTCCTCTGCCTATCCTCCACGCTCCTCGCCTCGAGGCGACGTCCCCCATCGAGAGACGTCCAGATGCGCCTCCAACTCTCTCAGCGGTCCCTCAGATGCTGGCGCCTCCTCCTGTGTGCGCACTGGCGACCTCCTCAATCCACCCTCGGTAAAATGATGGAACTCCACCGGCCCCAGCCCACACTTAGCATACGCCCCTCGCTCCTCTCCCTCAGGCTCCGACTCCTCTTCTCTCCTGGCTAGGGCCTTCCGTCCCCCTCGAGATGGCCTTGCCTCACTGGGCTCAGGGTCCCTCTGCCTCCTGATCCTTTGGCGCCTCTCAACTCGGGGCCGAGGCGACTCTGGCCGTCGAAAGGCCTCCCTCAAGTGTGCCCTGCAGCTTTCCCAATCCCGGGCCATATCTCTGATCTGCCTAGCCAATGGTCTCTCCGCCTTTCTGGTCAAAAGGGGTAGCGTCCTCGCCCAGTCATCTCTCGGTATACCCTGCCCCTGCATGAACCACTCGAAGGCGAGGATAAAGTCCGCCGCGTTTCCGATCTCTAGGCGAATCGGCCTGGCATCAGGTCCCACAGGCGAGGGTCGTAGCTCCTGCATCCTCATCTCCACCTCCGGTCTCGTCATCGCCTCCCTACGGATCCGGGCAATGAGCTCCTCGAATCTACCGGCTCCCCCCAATCTCTCAATCGCTTGGGCCACGGTCCAGCCCATACGCCTGGCATGGTCCCAGAAACTGTCCAGGAATAGCTCGATGTCCCCATCATCGTATACCGGAGTACTCTCTCGATGGCGAGGCCCATGCCGCTCATATCCTCCTGATGCCCCCAACGGCCTTTGTGGCGGCCGTGTCCCCTTCCCTCCTCTTGGCATGGCCGTCTTCGTAAAGTCAGACCTGCACAACAGGCGAAGGAGACAATAGGCACACATTGGGGTAAGCAAACAGGTGATAATCAAAGCAAGCTCAGACAAGACCATACTAATGCAACATGCAACCTATCTAACCTACACATCTTATCGCTTTTACTCTAAGGGAAGTCATATCATCTCTTTCACCTCTTCTCTCGCCACAAATTTCTTCAGCCACGTTCCAGATACCCAGTCCTTCTATTCAGTCCCATTCAACTCTTCAATCTGGTACGCTCCAAAATCTCCACACCGCACGATCCGGTAGGGACCTAACCACCTCTTGTCGAGCTTCCTGGACCATTACTTCTCCAATGATGAATCGTACAGGAGCACGACGTCCCCAACTGCCAAGGGTACTTTCCTCACTCGCGCTGACTGATCCCAGCGAGCCTTATCATCCATGCGGCTCCTCTCCACTTGATTGGACGCCTCCTGGATCCTTTCCTCTATCGCCCCCACCTGACGCGCCCGAATATCGAGTAACTCTTCAAAAGACAGGTTGACTTCTAGATCCTGGCGCCTCCAGGTTTTAAGAAAGCTCTCGATTGGGAAGGTGGCATGTCTTCCATACCACAACGTCGCCGGTGCGTACATGGGGGATCTTTTCACTGTAATGTTCTCGACAAAGAATGTCGCCCTTAGGTACCTTGGCCATTGATTAGGCCTACCTTCCATCCACTTAGCCAGGAGGTTCGAAATGGTATTATGCCCTCTTTCTACTGGAGCGTTCGCCTGGGGGTGCGCGGCCGTTGTGTAGTTAGCTACTACACCATACCTTGATAGCAACTCCTGCACCTCCTGGCAGGTAAACTCTGATCCCCTGTCTATTACGAACTCCCTGATGAAAGGATAACGCAGGTAGTACTCCTCGATGCAGCTAACTAAGACCAGCCCAGTCTTCGTACGAATGGCACGTCCGTCTACGAAGCCAGACAGGTTATCGCGCGCATCGAAGATGTAGTTATAGCCCTGATCCCCAAGCGGCGTGAAAAGTAGATCGAGGTGCACTATAGCCCCTACCTCTCGCTCTAATTTTGGATGTAGCGGCTCTCCTTGCCTCAAACAGGACCTCTCCTGGCAGGGCACACAAGATCGGCAGAACTTCCCAATCATGTCCATCATTCCATCCCAGTAATACAACTCACTTATTTTGGCGTATGTGGCTTGTATCCCTCGATGCCCTCCTGCAATGCCATCATGAAGTGCTGCTATAACGTCAATCTGACGATTCCTACCGCAGACGACTCTCCTGGGATTCCCCACTTCTCTCCTTACGAATAGATGACCATCTCGCACCAAGTAGCGCTGCATCATCCTTTGAGCCCTATCGCTCGCATCTCTAAGCCGCACTTCGCATGACAGAAGGAGTCCCAACTCCAGGTAGATCCCTTCATACTCCTCTGCACGAAAGACCTCTTTGATCTCACTCTCTTCAAACTCGTCGTCCTGGCTCTCGGGCACCTCGTCCTCATTCCCCGCCGGATTCAACGAGTCTGCTTGATCAAGGTTTTCCTGGAGTAGTGTGTTGACGAGGAGATACATTCCCCCCATCAGTTCCTCATGCCTTTCTACCTGGCCTGACCCCTCCTCTATTGCCCTCATATCTTCCACTAGGCTATGCGATCCAGCTAACGCCAACTTCATCATCCACTGAACATCTTTACCACCCCAGGGATCCTCTTCCTCAAAAGGCTTAAGGACTAGCTCCGCCTTTCGTTCATACCCGCTCGGCGCCTGCCGGATAGGATGGCGCACACAACTGGGCACTCGCGGCGACCACTTGTTAATGTGGAGACGGACATCTTCCTCTTGATCCAAAAATTCATCAACTGGGGGCGTATTCTCCACCGCCTCTCCTTCTTTACCATCCCAGTTGATACGACTCAGCCCGTCCGCTCGGTTCTTGTTTCCAGGGATCCGTTCTAACTCGAAGTTAAATATCCAGATGTACGTCAGCCACCTGACAACTGTTGGATCCGATGAAACGTAATTCCTTAGAGAGTAGGCCAGGGCAGTCGGGTCCACTCTCAATATAAATCTCCTGCCAAAGATGTAGTTTCGAAAGATTCGCAGACAGTGGAGGACGGCAAGGGTCTCCCTCTTGAACTGAGAATAGTTCCTCTCGGTCGTACAGAGAGTCCGACTCTCAAATCTCAAAGGCCTTTCCTTTCCCTCCTTGTCTCCTTGGATTAAAACCCCTCCTAAGGAAGTTGGTCCCGCATCCGTTTCAACAATGAAGGGCCTCGTTTCCGTGGCGTCATCGTTTGGCGCCCCCAACACCAAACCCCCTTCTCGGAACTCTTCCTTCATTCTGGCCACCACCTCTTCCTGCTCTTCGCCCCAAACCCACTCCTGATCCCGACGAACTAACTTTCTCAAGTGCTCAGTCTTAGCGACAAAGTTTTTGACGAAGGCCCTCCAAAATCCGCACGTCCCAAGGAAGCTTCGGACATCAGTTATTGAGTGGAATGGAACTGGTCACTCAGTAATCTTGTCCGTCTTCTTTACATCCGGTCGTCGGCTCTTCTCACTGCAGACGAACCCCATGATAGTAGCTTCCCTCATGCAGTGTCTGGATTTGGCCCCGCTTGCCATGAGGTTATGCTCCTCGAGCAGGCTCTGGATTTTCTCGAGGTCTTGGATATGCTTCCAGACAAAACGTCTTACCCCCGGCAAGACCTCGTCACTCTCCTTCACTGTCGGCCCCTTCACTGCCAGATCATCGATATATGGCTGCGTGATATGAGGGTTGACCGACTGCATGGCTCGTATCATGGTCGTTGGACCATCGCTACTGCATTGGTTCATCCTTGCGGAGCCACACTCATGTGGATTAATCCTCGAGGCGTATGCATAGCTGTCACTGACCTGTCAGGTGGATAAACCGGAAATTGGTCATACCCCGAGTAAAGGTCTATAAGCGAGATTATAGGCTTTCCAGCACAGGATTCTGACAGCGCGTCCACGTTAGGCAACCCTCCTGCATCTCGCACAGTCACCGCATTTAATCTTTGCAAGTCTTGCACCCACCGCAGCGTTCCGTTAGGTTTGATAAAACAAAACCACGGGGACGCATACGACCTACTCGAGTAGTCGGCGACATGCGTGCGTATCTTGTCGTCGAGGTAATCCACCACCTTCTTCTCCTCGTGAGGATTAGGATATCACGCCCCTCTTAGGTTCCACGGTTCGTGCGGCACGGTATGGATGCGGATCATAGGTATCTTGTCCACATCCAATCTGCCACGCTCCTCATCGCTGAACGCATAGGCGCGATGCCTCTTCTTCATTAACTCCACCATCAAGGCTCGTTCCTGAGGCAACAAGAAGTCGGGCTCTCCTATGATCAATTTCTCCTCGTTCCCTTCGTTGATGCGGCATAGCCCTGCTGAAGCTTTCTCCTTCATCCGTCGTATCAACCCCCGCTCTCGTTCATAGTACACCTCCTCGTCCTCAGTAACGAGGACAGGGACTGGGCGACACTTCTGGTCTACCGTCTTCTACGCCTTTGGGAACCCTGCTTGAGCCGCCCCCTAAAAAAGGCTGACTCACAGATTGCGCCTGCATCACCGCCGGGTTCCTCCTGCCATCCGGAAGACGATATATCAGCTTCAATCTCCATGCCTCGGGGCATTCCAGGACCTGCTCCCTCAATGGTTGGATGGCATCCGGATATGCCATCTCATGTGCGACCACCAACTCCATGACCTTCCTCACGTCCGACAAGCTGAGGGAGAATGCTTCAATCCTCTCCGTCTCTTCTGGGTCCGCCCGGAGTCTCCGGCGCTCGCCTTCCGACTCCTTGATCGTGAAAGACCCTGAATTGGGACGATTCCTTATACTTTTTGGCCCTGTATTCCTGCAGCCTGCAGGTGATGACTTCATAGTTTCCGCAGGCAGGGTCACACAAGAGAAGGATCAGAGTCCCGTCATGCTTATTAAATATCACCGTCTCTGTCCTGCTCAGAAAGGACCTCCCCAAAAGAATCCCGTGATCCACGTCTGGCATGACGAAGAAGCATGCCCTGGCCTTTACTTTCCCAACCTCGATGAACACATTCGAGGCTGTCCCACAGAACACGGCCTTGTAGCTTGCCCCGTGTAGAATGCCGCAGTCAGATCGGTCTATATCTAGTCCGAACCTGATGGCATCCGCCTCCCGGATGATATTCATCTCCGCCCCTGTGTCCACCATCGCTGTACACTTGGAGCCCTTCACTACCAAATCCACTGTGCCGCAGGCCACACACTTCCAGTCCATCTTCGTGCCCGACTCTGCCCACTCCGCCTCCTTGGGCAGGATCGTACCCAGATGGACGTTGGCACCAGACACCGCGACAACCTCCCTTTCAATCCATCGCGGGGCTTAGGGGCTGACGCCAAGATTTCCTTCAAGGTCATGAGGTCGTTATGGCCTTCTAACAACCTGTCGATCACCTTCTCTACGTCAAACCCTTCTTCCAGCCGGACCGCATATTTCTTCTTCAGCCGTCACCGCTTGGCATCGGATCGAAGGTTGAGGAAAAGGAATAGTACACGGCACTTCGACGCGGAAAGCGTCGCGAATGGTAGGAGTCCGCCGGTGGAAGTTGACTGTGTGATCTGCACTTGCAAGCCAAGGCATTCCCAAAATAATGTCGAAGTCCATGTCCAAAATGTCGAACGTCACCGGTTCGCATGCATGAGGTGCGAAATACACCGGTACGGCCTCGATGTAGAGGTCGATAAGTTGTTGCGTCCTTCCGTCCGCCAACGTTATCATCGTCAGGTTTGCCTTCCTCCGAACTTGTGTGCCGAGGCCAACCCTTTGCATAAAGGCTTGGCTCATGAAATTGCGAGACGTGCCGTTATCCATTAAAACGTTGCAGGACGCTTGCCCAACTTGGATGCAGACATAGAGGAGCAGTGCATTGTTGTCATCGTACCGCTGCTTGCGAAACTCGCGGGCCACCTTGGTAACATATGCAAGGATGTCCCCCACCGCAACTGCGTTATCCGAAGACGAAGTTGGTGGTGCATAAAAGGATAAGTACGTGTGAAGATGGGCGCATATACTGTGCATTGTGATCCCGGCAAGCGGCCCGTGGTGGGGAGAGGAAGTCATGCGAAATCCTCAGACGTGAGCGGGTCCAATACCTCTTTGTTGAACTCGCGCGCCGAATCCCGCGATGAACCACTTGAAGACGATAAGTCACTGCTGTTGGACAAAGAAGATGCCGCACACACGTCTTGTCCTTGAGCATGAGTACCCAATGTAGGAACGAGTCGGGCAGCATACTCCTCAGAAGAATAAAGAAGAGGAGGACTATCAACTTCCGCATGTGCCTCGGAACGAAGGGCGGTCACCCGCAAAGTGACTGGTTTCGAAGGCGTCGAGAGTGTCGTCGACTTACTCCGGGCGGTGCTACGTTTTCTGATTTGCCCTTGCCTTTCGGCGGGCAGCCCATTGTCTCGTGGAGATCGCTGTTACACCACAGACAATAACGAAATCTCGTGCGTGCCTTGTATGCTTGCTCTGAGATACCGTATTGGGACCATGGGGCTGGAGCTGTTGCACCAGGCCCGGGGCTAGATGTGGTGTTTGTCTTCGTCTTGCCGCGTCCTCGGCCTTTGTCGGGGCGGCCACCATCCCGGGCAGCTGCGAGTCTGTCCCCTTCATTGGTCGACACGGTCTCACTAGTTTGGTCGATTGGCATTGCCGCCACGACCACGACCACTTTCGGTCGATGCTGATCTCTGATCGGGCCTGTCGCAGACGAACGGTGGAGTTTCTTAGCCTCCTTGTTCGTGACAATAATCTCCGCGGCCTTGTCGAAGAGCTCCGTCGGTGTCGTCAGGGTGTCCTCGATGTGAGTCAAGGCATTGCCTAACGCCGGACACGACCTCGAGATGAAGTAGTGTTTGATGTCTTTGAAGCCCATTTCAATGTCTGGGACGGATGTCAAGCATTGGTACTCGGCAATCCAGTCAACACTCGGCAGCGTGCCTTGTTCGAAGACCATCAGCTTGTCCATTGCCTTGATCTTCGGCAGCTCTACTTGGAACTGCTTATGCCACGCTGCCTTTAGATCATCCTAGCTGATCTTGGTATGCAGGTCGGCAGCCACCACTCCGTATTTGGAAAGGAGATTGTCAAGTCATACTTGGCACGCGCCCCCCCAGCGGGAGTATAAGTACGCGTGACGCTTGTGCTCGCTGATGTAGTGTAGCTGCAACTTGAGTTCGAACTTACGGAACCACGGAATCGGGTCTGTCTTCGTCGAATCGCAAAAGATCTCCTGATCATCGAACCTTAGAGTTGTCTCTCGCAGTTCCGATCTCGAGTGAGTGGCGGCAGTACAGATCTGCTATTCCAACTGTTGTGTGGCGTTTTGTTGTAACTGCACGCCGTCCATGAGGGATCCTGCGTCAATCTCCAATGTCTCAAGGTGATCGGAGGTGTTGGAAGAGTTGGCATCAGGGGCGGCAACAGTTTGTTCCAGTTGCTGGAGGCGGTTGGTGAGTTGGTCAAACACCTGATTGTGTGTCTGAACCACGTTGTCGAGTTTGTGAATGTCCTCCTGCTATGCAATGCACGTGGCCAGGAGGTCCGTGCGATGGGAGAGGAGTAGAGCGATCTTGTTTCCACTCTCTTCCAGCTTCCCGTTCTCAACCTCGGCCCGCTAGTCCGCTGCCATTGTGAGCAAAGCTCGCTCTCTGCCGAATATCTTCTCGCGTCGTTGAAGTCGTTCTTCATCGGCAGCCTTTGCTACTGCCTCGTCTTGTTTGCGCTGCTGTTCAATTGCCAACAGATGTGCCTTTTCGACATCCTCTGCCTTCTTCTTTGTTGCGGCTGCTACTGCATCCGATCGTTGCTTGGCTTCGGTAATCAGAAGTAGCATCCGGGTCTGATAAGCCTCGCCCGTTTCCCCGGACATCTGGTCCATGACGGATGTTTGCAAGCGCGTAAGCATAGACCAGGCCGGGGGCCTGCTGACGTGGTACTCCCTGCTGCTGACGTGGCACTGCTGTCGGCTGACGTGGCCTGCTGACGTGGTCTGCTGATGTGGTCTGCTGACGTGGCCTGCTGACGTGGTTTCCTAACATGGCCTGCTGATGAGGCAACTCACCAATGTCGTCGCAGGGGGTACCCGGAGACAGATAGGGAAGGTAAGATCAGAGGGGGCATCAAAGTAGGTGGGGAGGGGTGGGTGGGGATAAATCGCCCATATAAGGAGCCACTAATCAAAAAAAGAAAAGTTTGAACTTTGCAACAAAAATTTCGAGAGAATAAAAATCCCAAGTTTTGCAAGTTCAGTATGTATCCCAACCTCCCTTGAAGTGCGAAATTATCAATGAGAAAAAAAATTCGAACTTTCAGACTGTCAATGATTATCAGGTAGCAAAAATCATAGAAATGTGAATAAGAAAAATTCCGAAAAGAAATAACATACAACAAATACTCAGGATTACTCAGATAAGAGTACGCGCAGTTTGGAAAATGGTACTGCAAGAGGGATTTCCCATACCGTTTAAAAAAAAATGAATTTTGAGAAAAAATATTTCGAACTTCTAAATAACGGGAAATTGCAAAAAGAAATCGAAATTTTTAAAAAACAGATATTCCGGATTTCCAACAATGAAAATTATGAAATTTTGAATTTTCATAAGGAAAACGAAAACAAAAAGGGCGTCGTTAAACAGTCCATATGAGTTCCTTGCGCCACAAGGAATTTTCCTTCTGGCTCGTAAGGGAATTTGGGCTCT
>BFEA01000121.1:855851-866682 GCA_003427395.1 Chara braunii
CGATCCAGATTCTCAGTTGTAACGTCTATCTACTCGTGTGCCCTCTCCTCTCTGTGAAACGCGGATTCCTTGTGCCCAGGGGACCTCACGAGGTCCCTTGGGCACAAGGAAGAAATGGTTAGGGCCACAAGGATGCCACAAGGAATTTTCCTTCTGGCGTTTTCACATTTCTTTTTCAATTTCGTCCCCAAGGACAGGTGGAACGAGCACGTCCTTGTGGATTTCACCTTCCCAAGGAGTGTCTAACGACGCCCAAACTTCAGGTGTTGCGCTATTGCGATTTTCCACAACAGAAATAGCGAGAAAACAAAATCCGAGAAAATAAAAAAAAATCGATTTTCGGCAGTGAGGTCAAAATCATGATTTTGCGAGCTAACTAGTGTGCTCTAATCAATCAATGCAGACTAATCAGCTACTTAGTCCCCGCACACGTGTCTGATCAGGTTGTCCTGATTCACGTGCAGTGTTCCGATACCAACTGTTACATGCCCAGTTGGGCGATGTACATAATAAACCGAGGATCCGCAATGTGATAAAAATGACTGAATGGACAATGCAGGACAAGTGGAATCTCAACAAGCAATGTGCATTCTGATACATACAAAATGGCGCCTTGTGGCATAGCGGATGACTTAGATACAAGTCCTGACCTGACCGGGACTGACCTCTATCACGTAGTGCAAGACAACGCAGCAGAATGCTAGGATAACAATGACTAGCCCAATCAACGTTGCAACACAGACCCAACATACATCATTCTCATCACAAGTGTGAAGAGGTCTGGCGCTATACACAAGGAGAAGGATCCAGGTCCAAATCATGCACAAACGAAGAGAAGGGGAACAAACTAAGAAGAGGGGGAGAGATGGGAATGTCGTCAACACCAAGTCTTTGTTACAAGTCCCAAATAATCCCTCGTCAAAATGTTTGAAGCCCAAATGTCGAGTCTGGATCCAAATGTCACCTAGCCCGCTCTCTCATAGTCTGCTGATGCAGTGAAGTCAGGTAGGGAGAGGGTGAGATGGAGATGGCGAACTGAGAAGAGGAAGAATAAGAACTCTCTTTCTATGCCAGGTACTAACCTCTGAGGTTGGCATTGTGTTGCGGGTACCTCGAAGGTGAAGCTGGATCTATGGCGCTGCAGGTAAGTATCCCTGGCCTCCACCCAATCTCTCTCTCTCTAGTACTATTGTAGCTCCTAAGAGCGCCCAGCGCTGAAGACTACTGCTAATGCTACTAGCGCCCAGCGCTGAAAACTACTGATAGCGCTACTACTAATCCTGCAACGCTCCTCCGGAGTCCTGCTGCCAAATCCTAAAGACTACCTCCTGCCTCCTGAACTGTACGTGAAGTGCCTGGGAAGTACCTAGGAGCTATCTGCAGCCTGCAGGGCGGGCCAGTCCTATATAGTGCTGGCCCGTCCAGGAGGTTGCTCTTGCCAATGCCAAAACGTGCCAGACCCTGGGGATGAAGCTCAATTAAAGATTGTCTTGAAAATAGGCCAAGAATGACCTGAGCTAAAACCCTGGTCTGGCGCCTGAGTTTCAGGGCAGGTCGATCTTATGAGGGCCTGAAAATGGCCCTTAGTTTCAGGCTTAAAAAACTCAGGGTCTGTAGGCCCTTGCTTTCAGGCTGAAAACAACACGGGGCTTGTAGGCCCTTGTTTTCAGGCTTTCAAGCTGAAAACAACACGGGCCTGAAAATGGCCCGTGCAGCCTGTTGCAGGCACAACATGTAACACTAATGCTGCGAGGATAACTCCGGGTGGAATTGTAAGGTCCCCGGGGCCAAGTCCCACTAGCACGAGTTTCGTTTTGATTCGTATATGGTGCGGCGGGGAGGTATTTTAAGCTAAATTGGTTGATGCTGCCACGGTATCTCGGGGTGGAATTGTGAGGTCCCCGGGTTCAAGTCTCACTAGCACAAGTTTCATTTTGATTCCTATACGGTGCGGCGATGGGTGGCAGCACGTGACACCATTTCAAATCTTGTTTTGAGGAATTCTGAAAACCGTGTAGAAAGGTCCTGCAATGTTGACAATCTCCCAGGAGTTTCGGGAGTGTCGGTTGTTGGGTGTCCCTTCATTTCATCAAATGTGGAAAATGAGAATGCATTTTTTGTCTGTACATGGGAATATACATCACCATAGTTTTTGACTGTCGCGTATATGGTGAGAAGCCCCAAAGGCTGTGGAGTGGACGTCCATGAACGAAGCATGTGCCTGTGCGCAGACACACATACACACACACACACAGAGGAGGGCGGGGGGGAGAGAGAGAGAGAGAGAGAGAGAGAGAGAGAGAGGGCAGTCTGCTCAGACTGACACACTCTTCTTACAATTTTTAAAAAATTATGACCCTTACCAATTTTTGAACTTGTTTTTATTCCTGACCCATCAAAACACCGGCCAGAAATGAAAACCCTTCAAACGATGAGAAATAATACCTCGCACAGGTGATGGCCAATGAGAGTGTGAGAAAGATCTGCAACAACATTAGGACCGTCCAATCCCTTTGCGATTTATGGCTGAAAAGCCTGTCACAAACACATAAGGTGCTCATTCCTATACTTTTCTGGCCACTAGTGGGACTTGGGGCCTCGTTCCACAGCACTTATGAATCCTTACAGTGTAAGGGCACCCTTACTGGCCGAGGGTGCGTAATGTACCCTAACTTCGTTTTTCGTTCCACAACCCGTAAGGAAGACCCTACACTTCCCCGCCCTTACATCTCAGGTGAGGAGGGTCGGGTGTAGGTCGGCCTCTCGGGCACGGACGTCCGTGAAGGAAGTATGATGGACAAGAAGTTGTCCAGCAGCTGCGGGGCCGTGGGACATGCAATTTTCGGGTCCGGCCCGTTTGGCCAGGCAGCCTACCGGGCGCGCGTAGGCAGCGTCCCACAATATTAAGTGCGCGTGATGGCCAAATTTTGAATTTGAATTATGCTGCACGTACGTGAACAGCGCGTGCTGGAAATATTCGTGCTTCCTGCCTCATTTAGAGGAAGGTCGCCATAGCCTGTGAGCCGATCAGTGAGCTGCGCGCGTGTTTGCAGTTTGGTAGGCAAGATGGATGACGGCATGGCAGATGCACCTGGGGAGTGGAGGTTGACGGCAAGGGAGAGGTCGCTGTTAGGGATGGCGTTGCTTGCAGTTTCCCATGACATGCAAACGGTGAACAACCTGCGGCGGGCCAGCGGAAGACAGACGGGCAGACGGGAGGCCGCCATAGCGCAGGCTCTGATGGACGTGCACTCCTCGCCAGGCCTATGGGATACGCCATTCTTGTCGTCGAATGCGATCGTGGTGGGTGTGATGCCGAGGGAGACGGCAAGGTGGTGGGTGAAAAGAAGGATGGGTGGAACATGGAGGGACCTGACCATCGCCGACGACCCGAGCGAGGACTACTTCCATGACAAACTGCGGATGACGAGGACGATGTTCAACGACATGCAGTCCTTTCATTCAGCGCAGACTGACTCACTATCGAGAGTGATTGCAACCTGACCATATCGTGGCTTACGTGTTGTACCGGTGGGCATCAGGAGGAACTTTCGACAGCGGCACATCGTCGTTCGGCATTGAGAGGTCGTCAGGCATCAAGGTTGTAGAAGATGTGACAAATGCCATACTGGCTCCATATCCGGACAACATAGCATTTACTACCGGCCGTCATCTCGTGCAGGTTGTCCGAGCATTCAGCGGTAAAGGTTTCTGTAATTGTTTCAGCGCCATCGACTGCACCCATATTTATGTGGACAAGCCTGCAAACGCGTCGTCCGAAAACTACTTTGATCGTACGCAACAGTTCTCAGTAGTGGCACAGGTTGTCGTCGACCTTGACATGCGTATCATCGACATCTTCGTCGGTTATCCTTGATGCGTCCATTATCAATGATGCTGCGAAACTCTTCACTGCTCAGGCGAGCAGAGGCGGGCGACATCTTCAACGCGGACCCCGTCGTCCTCCCGGGGGGGGTGAGGACAACATGGTACCTGTTGGGGGACAATGGTTATGCCCCGTGCACGTGGATTGTGGTTTCATATGGAGGGTCAGAGCAGACGGGGGACATCGCTCTTTTCGACACACGACAGAAGACAACGAGGGGGGTCGTGGAAAGAGCATTTGGACGGCTCAACGGGATGTGGAGGTTATCCTTCGTCATCACAAGACGAATATGAATAACCTCCCGTAGCAATTCACTACCGTGTGTATCGTCCTCAATCTGCTGTTGGAGGTCGGGTCGCATTTGACGGGCGTTTGTTGCTTGACCGCGACCGTGAAGAGAACACCGTCCCCATAGACCTTGGTTTGCAAGATTTGTTGCAACCAGTCTACCAGGCGACCGCCACGGAGGCTGCCCTCGCTCTGCACGATGCTCTGTGAAAAGGAATTGCATCTGGGCGATCAGGGTTGTGGACGAGTGAAGGTTCGTGGATGTTTTGTGGGTCGGGGATTTCCCTCTGCCCCTTTTCAAGTTTAGCAGTGATGAGTGCGGGGATCGATCCCGCCGTCTGATTGTAGTGCGGAGGTTCGGCCATCATTGTAGCCATTCGGGGGGGGACGGGGGGAGAGGGAAGGACGTGGAGGGGGTGGAGTTCGTTTCCTGGGGTTTGTTTTTGCAGTCCGATGATGAAAGCCCAATGGTCATTTCAGTTTGTATGAACTCTATCTTCTTCTCTTCTTCTCGCACCTCTTGTTTTCGGCAGATTACCTTTATTTTTTCATTGCGGTTGTTCATTTTCCATCGGGATGGAAACGACGTCAACCGAGGAAGTGGGGTGGGGCGCCCTGAAGATTTGTTGCCATACCCATCCCCCACTGCGCTGTCTATGTTGTCACTCGCAGACGTTTCTCCCACGACAGCCGACCCTCTTGCTTGGCCATCCGCCTCGCCCTCATTCGGTTGTTGTGGAGGCAGTCCGTCGGTGTCAAGCAAATTAGGCGGGTGTATGGCATGATTGTTAGGGGTTGTTGCGTGGATGGCATCATACAGCTGTTGATCCATCGCGAACGTGAACTCCAACTCTTCGCACTTCTTCGAGGTGAGCAGGAAAAAAGATTGCACGCCCGAGTTTTTCTCCCTGTCCCAAAATTTTATGTACCACCCGAAAATGTTTTCCCATCTCTTCATGCACGAATCCCCATCTCTATTCGTAACCCCCTGTTGGGCCATCCGCTTCGCTATCTCGTTCCATTTCCATGTCTTCGTCTTCATCCGCGCGAAGTTGCTGCCCTGGCTCGCCATATAATCGTCCAGGTCCCTCTTGCACCGCACGAGGACGAGCGATTCGTCCAAATGCCAATTCTGTCGCATGCTCCCTCCCCCACTCTCGCCATATGCACCCCCCCCTTCCTCCCTCGCCTTCGACCTCCCACGACTCTTGCTTGCCTTCTTCTTTCCGCCCTTTGATGTGACTTCCTTCACAGCAGGCTCGTCATCCTCCTCGCTCTCATCGTTGCCATCCATGCACTCCTCCGCCACATCCTCACCGTCAGCGTTGGCGTCACCTCCATCCTCACGTTCGACGTCCGTACGCATCCTAGAGTACCGCGCTATGATCCTCTCTATCACTCGTGGGGACTCTGCCGCAATCGCCGTCGTCACTCTTCCATTCAGGACAGTGTGGGAAACCCCATTGCTGACAGGAGTCGAGAACGTTGGCGGTCGGCTATGGCTGCTCGTGCATGCAGACGATGACCTCGGCGGCCACTGTGTTTGCAGTCTGTCTTCTCGGGCCTCCTGCATTGTCACCGACACACCGCCCTGTGACCGACTGTTGTGCTCCACGAGAACGGTTCTTGACGCATCCATCGTGCACGTCGACGATAAGTGCAGTTGCAAAGGATCCCCTCCCGCCCCCCGCCCTCCCGTCAACAAGGTGGACATCGGACCCATCCCATTGCCACAATCACCCGATCTGCCCCCGGACTCGTAGGAGGTCTGTGTCGCCCCCCATGCGAGAGGGAGGGTTGAAGGGGGCGGCACCCACTCATCATCTGGCAAGGGCTGCATGTAACTTGGCAGATGGGCGTACCAACGTGGGGTCGAATCGGTGACGCATTCCGTCGAGAACGCCGTTCATAGCACCCCCTCCATCCCATACATGTGCCCGACATGGAGATTATCATAGTCCATCCCCTTCCTTGCCCTGCCTCCTCCGCAGTCCTTCTTTGTTGGCTTCTTCCGTGGACGGGCCCGACTGTGCCTCAGCAACTGGCAAAGTTGCACCACAATGACGATCAGTAATGCAACAAGGAGGATTGCCAGCAGAGCAGTCTTCCTGAGGAGGTTTGCCATGCGCACGCGTGAGGCGTGATGAAGACAAGCACATCAGGAGGCAGTGCTGAAAACGACAATGCGTCTCCTGACACAGTGGCCATTTACATGGATCGGCCACCGCGAAGGGAGTGTTGTGTCCAGCCCTCTCATCTCAGCCCCGATTGCTGGCCGTTGGCAGGGACGGCGCTACCGATCAGCACATTTCGTATTCGAATGACCGCCAACGGCCATCCGGCCCCTGCCGCTTCCAGAACGACCTTCCTCCCCTCCCAACGGCTACTGTGGCCTCGCAACGGCACTGGAGACACCGGTACCGCGTCTCGCCGGTGCCAAAGTCCCACCCGAAGGGCTGGTCACGAACGCACTGCACCAGGAACAACCGCGTTTCGGCAGAAAAAAAATAAATTCGCGACAGCCTCCGTGAATGACGCGATCTGTAAGGTCCCACCCTCACATTTCAAGTCACCTCCGACGGCTCCCTAGAGATCTCCGTCGTTTTGCCTGAGCCGCCCTTATTTTTCAAGGGCGGACCCTACAATCCCAAAATGTGGAAACAGTCCGGAGTTCGTTTTCGTCTTCATTAGGGTGCTGTGGAACTATGATTTTGTAAGGATCCTTACATTTCAAGTGGTGTGGAACGAGGCCCCAAGGCCCCCGGCCTCACCTTTGAATTGGAAATTTGTTGAGTGCGGAAAAAAAAAAAAAAAAAAAAAGTGTGTACGGTCGCAGAGCTACCTAGTTTGCTCCGCGGTTATCGAAACGACCTTTCGAGACTGGGATGGCCAGCCCAAGACCTTCAGAGGATAAAACGCAGGCGAAGTGGCCAGACGAATGGAGTGAAAGCCGGAAGAAAATCGACGCTAAAGACTGCGTTTAGGAGGTCCCACTTTCCCTCACGAGTTCCCGCCAAGCCGCCGGGTATCGGGAGTTCTGGCCGAAGGGCAGTGGTCCCGTTTTGGCCATTCTGCTACCAGGCTGTAATGCCCAACGCCTGCACCTCTGGGGCTAGGTCCCACTTACACGAATTAAGAGATGTAGATAGCACAGATCAACGGTCAGAATCTCGTAATCCGTGCAAGTGGGACCTTGCCGCCGGGCCTCGTTTTGTGTGGTAACGAAATGAGCTGAGTTTTCTTGTAAAATAAAAATAAAAATAAAAACAAATTCTGGCCGAAGCCTCGAGCACGAGCATGATTTCTGACGCTTCCGAGGACAACAGAGGCGGGGCGGGGCAAGAGAGAGAGAGGTGACGTGGGCCTTCGATAACAGCTGCTGGTTCCTTCCGACCTTCGTTCGCTGCCTTTTCGTCTTATTACGGTCATATCGGAACGATCATGTTCGTCTTCTCTTCTGGCGCTTCTTTCAATGTCGGGCGAGGTAGCGAACGAGATGCAGGGTAGTCGCAGCGTCGGTATTCCCCCTTCGCGCCCCATTTCTCCAGGACTTTCTCTCTCTCATTCTCTCTCTCTGTCTCTCTCTCCACATGCAGACGTGCTCTCTCGCGCACACAGACAAATACAAACAAATACGAGCGGGGACGCATGACACATACAAACACCCCTCTCCGCAGACTATTTGGGCACTCGCGCTTCAGCTGAGCGGAGAAGTTCAGTCTAGCTGACGTCTGCGATTTAAAACCGGCACGTCGCTTCCAGCGTCGTCCTCCCACGTCACCTCGGCGTTCCTCTGCTGATTAGTTGATGAGGTGTTGGTTAATCACTATCATCAAGTGAGGGGAGGAGGAATGAGGAAACGAAGGGAAATGAGGCGGGCCAGAGAATCGTGGTGTGTCGAAGGGTGGGAGGCGATGGCCCAATACCTACTGAGGCCAAAATTTTCTGTTCGTCGTTATCCTTCTCATTCATTGTTACGTGTCTTCTCTCGTTAAAGTGAACGCTTCAGGTTGGCATCCGGATTAATCTACTTGACTGGGGAGGAGTGGGAGGAGTTTGAAGAGAATGCTTTAGCAGAAAAGAACGTGAAACAAATTATCTCTTGTTCAATCAGAGTGAAGAGTAAAAAGAATTTGATAAGTGATTTCTAGAGAGAGAAGGGAGCGAATCGAGAGAAGAGAGTGAATCGTTGTGAGCGGGAAAGGTTCGAGGCTGCAAAGAAAAGAGCCAAGAGGCACCTGCAATGGGTTTCAGGTGTTAAGGTAAACCCTGTGCTGGGCGATCGGCAGACGTCAATTAGCACATGGCCCTGGCGTAGCATTGATGTCTCAAGAGTAGCAGGTCCTATGTCTCTTGAAGCGACAGTGCGGTAGAAGTGGACATGTGGAAGGTAATATCACATTCGAACAGACGGGACAGACAAGTGAGGAGCGAAAACGGGGCAAAGACAAGGATCACAGTATTGTGGCTTGCTATCATTATTCGTAGTCCTACTGGGCGTGATTCGCAAACCATGACGAAATGAGTAGAGACGAACAGGAGACGAGCAGGATCTGGATGGAGAAGGTGCGCTAACCAGAGGAGGAGCAAAGGGGAGAAGCGGACGGCATAATCGGAACGGATTCTGTGCACGGTTCACACACAGACGCACAAACACACACACACACACACACACACACACACACACACACAAGCACACACACACACACACAGATAGATAGATAGATAGATAGATAGAGAGAGAGAGAGAGAGAGAGAGAGAGAGAGAGAGAGAGAGAGAGAGAGAGANAGAGAGAGAGAGAGAGAGAGAGAGAGAGAGAGAGAGAGAGAGAGAGAGAGAGAGAGAGAGAGAGAGAGGTGCGGGTTGGAGGGTTGGGGGATTACGACAAGGGAACAAGAAGATACGCGGACAAGATTCCACACCAGCCCTCCACGTGTAAGTCTAGTGGGCGCCAATTCGTGGCGATAATAAGGAACCTCCGTCTCGCTTCTCAGCTTCTCACCTCGTTATCCTTTGTTGGTCTGCCCCCTTGGCGTCTACCCTGTTCCAACGCTTTCCATATATGATCATGTCTACCTTCATTCGTTACAGAACTCGTGCTTTCCCACGTGTTGCTGCACTTGTTGTCTTTCGCTCCTGTACGTCCCCTTATCTCAGCGCAAATTGTCAGCCCGAGATCAAGGTATTGTGGCCCTTAACGCACTCTTGCCGAGCAAGCTCAGGTACGGGTATCTGCTGAGCCTCCTTGCACTGGAGGCCATTGGGAGTTATAGAAGGCGATTTTCTCCTTGACCTCAAAGGGTGTCAGACCCTTGCCAGAATTTATGTCACCAAGCGCACACACAAGCACGTGGAAGACTTAACGCACAGAAACAGGAACTCACTCAAGGTAGACACGCAAGGAGAGAGAGAGGGACACACACACAAATAGATTGATTAGATAGAGATAGATAGGTAGATAGGTAGGTGGGTAGGTGGGTAGGTAGGTAAGTGCGATAGATTAAATAGATAGGTAGATAGATAGATATATAGATAGATAGATAGATTAGATAGATAGGTAGGTACGTAGGTAGGTACGTAGGTAGATAGATATGTGTGGGGAGAGAGAGAGAGAGAGAGAGAGAGAGAGAGAGATGCCCGAATCACCGCGGTTGGACTCCGAAGACCAGGGACGTAAAATGCCGAATCGGATGTAGGGAGCAAGATTAGTCGGGGAGTTGCAATCGTGTGTCTGTTGGGCTGATGAATCTATCCCGAATATACGTATCAGATACCGGAAACAGGCTGACATGTTTCATGGGAAGACTTGATCCTCTTGCTGCTTTGGAAATTGCGGAAACACAGACCGACTTAATTCTTCTCATAGCTCCTGCTAAGGATTTTTCTTCCATTGGGCGAGTTACATCGAACACCAGGCAAAGATCACCGTGCACCCGCGATTGTGTAGACCCAGCCTAATGGGCGGAAATCGGTTTGGCGCCTGAGCCTCCCCATCATTTCAGTTTTCCGTGGTAGTGAAGCGTTTTGCACTTCCTTTTTCTCTTTTGTTTTCAATCCCAAGAAATACTGGTAGTCTGCTCCGTGCTGCAGGGACTGCATGTGCGGAATATAATAGAAGGATATGCATGCGCTTCGGTACGGCTTGCACCCGCGTACTTCGCCTACTCGATGCATTGTATCAACTCTATTGTCATTGTCATTGCTTTCAAGGTTACATGTGCAATTCTATATTTAGTTTATGTGCATGTTCTGCATTTTGGGGTGAAGGCCTCGTGGTGGGAAATGTGCATTGCAGTGGGTATTTTGTGGAGAGTCTATCCCAAGCTTGGGTTCTTGAATGAAAGTATTCTGCGCAAAGTGCATTCCCAAAAAAAACTGATGATGGTGTTGGGTGATACTGTATTGCTCAAAGAAAAACTAATGGGTGATACCGTATTGCTCATAGAAAAGCTAAAAGGAAGGGGATATCTTGTCCTGGGTTAGGGGCGGACAAGTCTCGCATGTGATCAGGTATGCTGCAGAAGGCGTCCAATAAATGCGCATTGCGCATGATGTGGTTGTCGCCGTTGTCGGTGTGCTGCGGCGGTCATATCGGCACTTCCGTTATTTTTCCCGCAGCATGTGTGTGTGTGTGTGTGTGTGTGTGTGTGTGTGTG
>BFEA01000121.1:866707-869207 GCA_003427395.1 Chara braunii
TGTGTGTGTGTGTGTGTGTGTGTGTGTGTGTGCGTGTGTGTGTGTGTGTGTGTGTGTGTGTGTGTGAGAGAGAGAGAGAGAGAGAGAGAGATTCCTTCCCGCGTGCCTATCAGCAAGCAACTTGTTAGTCGAAGTTGAAGAAATCGCTCTATCCTGGACTATGATGTCTTTGGGGATTCTAACTGTTGGCACTTGTGCTCTGGCTGTCTGTGCGTTTATTTGTGCGCGTGCTTGTGCGCCCCCGTTGGTGTGTTTGGGTATGTTCATGGAAACAGAAAGCCAGCAAGTCGGTTTAGCAATGTGTTCCTACGGGCGACCAGTGTTGTCGTGTTAATATATATCTCTGCGTGCGCGCTTATATCCCGACAGGCGCATCATTGGCGGGGATCGTGTGTTATTGCGTCGATGAAATTTGCAGTTATACACACAGGGAAAGCGAAAGTCCAAGCGCACGCGAGAGACGGATAAAGCGTGTGACACGCATATATTGAGAGAGAGAGAGAGAGAGAGAGAGAGAGAGAGAGAGAGAGAGAGAGCGGCAGAAGGGTGAGAGTCATAGGTAAGTGTTTGCAAGGGACGACTGAACCCCAGTTTTGCAAGCAACAGTACAGAGAGGGGATACAGAGCCGCACACTCCATGAGTTGCACAGGTTGTCGTGTGCTTCGCAAGGGCTGCAGTGAAGACTGCCCGTTGCGCCCTTGCTTGGCCTGGATCGAGGGTCAGGATGCCCAGGGACACGCCACCGTGTTTTTGACCAAATTTTTTGGAAGAGCAGGGCTGATGGGGTTTATTACCGCTGTCCCGGAGAGTCAGAGAGCAGCTCTCTTTCAGTCTCTTCTGTATGAGGCTTGTGGTCGTTCCATCAACCCCGTTTACGGCTCCCTAGGTCTTCTGATGAGTGGCCATTGGTCGCTTTGCCAAGCAGCCGTCGATCGTGTTCTGCAAGGCGGCTCCCCTGGAGATGTGCACAGTTCTGGCATCAATCCGGCAAGTGGAGATATTGTTCCGCCAACGAGGCTAAATTATCGTCACCAGCAGCAGATAAAGGCAGCCGGAGTAGAGGGAGGGGCACCGCAGCACGTCAAGGGCGGAGATCAGTGTAGCATCAGTCAGGCTAAGATTTCTGTTTCGAGCAACTGCACTAGCGTGAGACGTGTCTCTCGTTCTTCAAGCGGGACGAAGTCGTCAGATTGCGCTTCTGGCCCGTCTCCTCCGTGCTATCACTCTCCCTCCTTTTCGCCTTTCGGCATTGCGTCCCTGAAACAGTCTGATAGCAGCCAGACCCTCTCGGCCTGCTCCAATACCACCAGCGTGGGTGTGCCTCCTTCCTCCTCAACGGCAAGTAAATCTAACAGCGCCAAGAGGCTGCGCTTATACTGGCAAGATGAAGAGCAATATCAGCTTGGAGTGGAAGTTGGTCAGAAGAGCCACCGCCATCAACAAACCTCTTTCGAACACGATCAACGACATATTCACTGTCAGAACGAGGACCAACAGCAGAACTCTTCTGGGAACTCCATGTCTGGGTCGCTGGTCGAAGAGGGGGCATCGAGCGACGCTGCCTTCGTCGGGTTGGATCTAAATTGCACCCCAAACTCGGGAGCACCGGCTGTAGTTTGCTCTCCGCAGTCGTACGGTTCGTCCTGCCGATCACTGACTCAGAACCCGTCGGTCGGAAACTGCTTCGACAGCACAGACCTTTCCTATTTCTCCCACTGTGCGCCGAATGTCTCACCCACCCGGGTCTTCACTCTCCTTCCCTTGCTCGAATAACAATTGACTTCGCATGGGTCGATACGCATACCTGCTAAGCAGTCCTCCCACGCATTGTTTCCATGGAACACCGCTGACGCATCACATCTTGCATACAGTGTATTGGTGTTTGGCCTATTGATGCCATTCATCAGTGTCTCACCCAGAGGCTCAACCACGGATGTCACAGGCGTCGCCTCATCCAAGTGGAACTAGAGAGGAAATGTGGCGCATTGAGTTGAGGATGAGGATGGACTTTGGCCGCCTATGTTCTGTCCGATTTCTGTTTCTGTCTGTTTTTATCTTCCTGTGGGGGGGGCTCTTTCCCTCTTTTTCACACCGGACACGTGTACACACGCACACAAGACATGCACACAGAGACGCGCTCGCGCGCTCGTCGAAGCACACTGGCATCCTCGTTAGTACTAACAAAATGACACCGGCAAAGGGGCTTCGGAGGCAAGTCATTCTGTTGCTTCGAATTCCCAAGTCCTATGAGCACGTGCATGTGCAGGGAGCGCGAAGAAAGAAAAAGAGCGAGCGAGCGAGCGAGCGAGCGAGAGAGAGAGAGAGAGAGAGAGAGAGAGAGAGAGAGAGAGAGAGAGAGAGAGAGAGATGGGGGTGATCTCATGTGAGGAATTAGCCGCGTGCTGATGAATTGCCGAATCCGATTGTATTCTGTTCTTGTGAATGAGAAGGGAAAAGGAAAGATGGTAGGTGATGTTCAGTGGCAGTGATAAATAGCTC
>BFEA01000121.1:874207-884992 GCA_003427395.1 Chara braunii
ACCGTTGAGTCCTGAACTCGGGCACCTCTTAAATTGTTTAGTCTCAATTTATTTTATTATCGTGAACCTTTTAAAACTTTTGGATCTAAAAAGTGTTGAAAAGGACTAATTCGAGTCCATCAATTAGAGCGGAGGGATTGGAGTAGGGGACGATCCTATAAAAGAAAAGGGGAGTGACGAGGGAAAAGAGCGATAGTTATCTACTACGGCTCAGAGTGTTGGAGTGCAGCTATTCTGTGATGGCTGGTTTTGGCTCTCGAGTGAAGGGGGTGCCGCTGCTCTGCATATGCAAGCAGTGATACACATTGAAGCCTAGATTTCTCAATAGTCGGGGCTTAGTCTGTTTGGTAGTCTCGCGTACAGGCTAGAACGGGTTGAGCGTTGGCATTGGCTACTGAGGAGAACCCGACTATGGCACTGCATGGCTATATACCACCAGGCCCGGTTGAGACCCATGTCTGGGGAAGGGCCCTGGATCACAGTCATGCTCAACTACGATGGGGGAGATGAAGTGAAGATGAAGATTAACGTGGAAGGGGCAAAGGAGAAGGATATGCGGACGGATGAAAAACTGCAGGACGTGATCACGGAGGCAAAAGACCGTGCGGAGAGGCGCTGCAGGAGGGACGGAGTGACTGCAAGGTTGCAGGTAACGGTCTCATACCATGAGACCGAGACCTCAATGGACACAACGGACCTGGAACAAGCCCACGTGGACAGGGACTCAGGTGGTGAGAGTGAAATGAGCGAAGCGGGAGACCGGGAGACAGATCTCAGGTCTTGGAAGTTGGAACAGACCAAGCGAGATCCAGAGGCATCACTGGGCCGCGAAGCCGGTGGACGAGGGACCCGAGGCCAGCTTGCGATAGATGATGCCGAGGGGCCGCGGGACAGGAGAGAGACAGAACAAGGGGAAGAGACATGTGTGAGAAAGTGTGTGCGCGACGTGTGGCACCCCAAAAAAGATTGACGAGTGAGGTTGAAGGTCAAACAAAAGGGAGAGGCGGAGCAGATGAGCAAAGGGGGTGACCTTGCTAGGTACGGTTGATGCCAACCGCTGCGTCCACGCTCACGTGCGACATCTTGTGGCTGTCGAGCCGCAACAGGTCTTCATGGGCCAGTTTCGAGGTGCGAGGGCTGGCTCTCGAGGCGGATACGCGTGAGAGGTGAGCTACGTGGCACGGGGGCGAGAGCGCGAGAAGGGAGAGGAAGTCAGATATTCTTGGGGGAAGGTGAAAAATTTTCTGTTGACGGCACCTTTCTGCTCTGGTTGTCGTATTGTGTGACGGCGGTGACGCAGCCAGTGAGAGCTAGCTATGGTGCTCTGCAAACTGCAAGAGCGCGCAGCTGCAATCCTTGGAAATGCGCGAGGGTCAACCCAGCAGGGTAATGCACGTCAATAGCGGTGCGCGAGACGGTCACAGGGGGATGGCTGTGGAGAGAGATTGCGTGAGCAAAGTAGGATGCGGGCCTGCGACGTGCTAATGACGTCAACAGTTGCTCATAAGCTCATGTGACTTCCTTCTCCTACTGCAGTAGCGAAAAGGCAAGATCGTGCCAGAAATGACATGGGTAATGACCATCGAGAGAGAAGGTATTTGTGCAAGGTATAGGAGGAGCCGCCATGAGATCCGCCCACAGAGCGCCAAACTATGACTTCTTCATTGTCTTCTTCGACACAGATCGGCCGCTCTTCACTTGCGTGTGCGACTGTAGTCACTAGGTGGTCAGAGTGTAGCTGGTGAAAAGTTGAGTCAGTTTCAGTGCGGGTAACTTTATCAGAAGTCCATCGGAAGTTGACGTCACTCGTTCCATTTCCACCTGGTTCTTTCATCCTAGCTTTGGCGCTATCCAGACAACTAGATCTTCTTCTTCGAAGGCGTTAATCATTTCGGTCTAGTTTTCCTATACACGAGCAAGAGAGGACGCCCAAGAGCCTGAGATGGAGGACCAAGGGAGATATCCGGGGGAAAAGGGCAGGGCCCCTTTCCACCTTTAGTCGCAGATAGTGAAACAACTAATTGATGTTGTTCATCTCGGATCTCCGGGGCTTTCCTCAACAGTCATCTTGACTGAATATTCAGATAAAAAGCTTGTTATTACGAATTATTTTCTCTCCCTATTTCTTTTAATTAATTCATTTTATTTTTTTTTCCCTCTTGAGCAGGTTAATTAGTCTGCTTGATTAGTGCTGACTGTTTTGGTTGTGACGCAAAAGGGGTCAAACCGACTGCAAATTGAATGAACAGGTGATCGGTGAAGTTGCTCCTTTCCATAACCGTGACTTAAAGCCCACTAGTCCCGGAGAAAGTCCAATATACGAGTGAACGGTTTAAATGATTCTCGAGATTGAGGGAGTGGAGTTGTCTATAGATGGGCACGGCCTCACGCTCTAATGATTGGAAGCGCTATTCGTACAGATTTGAATACTCGACTGTCTGTCAATTCAAAGGGGGTATACGATTTTTGTACTGTGTGCCTTATATCGGGCTCGCAGGACGACTAATCGAGTTTGGTTCATCCTTTCTCTGCCATTTTACTTGAGAGCAGTGGGAGTAGAGACCACAAGAGTCGTCTGGATTTTTGACTCTCCCTTTTCCTCTTTTTATTTTTTTTTGTGAAAATAGGAATGCGTGAACGTGTGTGTTTACACGTGCACATCTGATCAAGCGCTTGCCAGCTAGTCCACAAGAGTTTGTTGTTATCAGTTTTTAACTGAGTGTGGGCGCGTGTGGGCATGCCCATACCCGAAGAAGATAAACGTGTAATAGCGCATTTGTTCGCAAGGCTGAGAACAACATCGTGTGACAGCATCGCGTGACAGCGCCGAGTGACTTAATTGCGTGACGACATCGCACCGAGTGACTGCATCGAGTGATTGCATCGCGTGACTGCGTCGAGCGACTGCATCGAGAGACAACACCGAATGATTGCATCACGAGACTTCACCGTGTGACTGCATTGTGCGATTGCACCGCGAATCTGCGCTGTGTGACTGCACCGGGTGACTGCACGAGTGCGTGAGAGTGTAGGCTTGCATGTGCTCACCTCATTAAATGGTTATCCATAGTGGCATGAGTTCGTTAGGTCCTGAGATAAATCGAATGCGAGACTATAAAACCTGAAAATACCTGTGAGGGCAGACAAATGCTTGATTGAATGCACTTGTTGGCCTGATGATTATAGGTAGGTATTTGGTTGAATACGCAGGCTTATTTTTGGGCTCATTGAGTGGGCTTGTATGTAAAAAAAGAAAGTGGAAATGATTTCCATTAGCTGGTGTTCTGTGCCTTGACTTTTGGTTAGATGGGGAAAAGAAAGGCAGTACTGAGAAAAATCTTTTATGTTCTTGCTAAGTTCCTACTTCATGGTGACTAAGTGTCTATCTTGCAAAGTTAGGGCAAGATTTAACTCGAAGAAAAGCGACCTGTACTCCCCGTCACGATCAACGTGCTCTTAATTATATTGTGAAAGTGCATTACTTACGTCCCCCCCCGCCTTCCTATTTTTGAAAGACTTGCCTTCAATTGACTCTTAAGTAGTCAGCAGTAGCATGAACACTTGGGCAATTTTCTCGGAGATTTTCCTCCCACTTGTTCCACGGAAATTGAGTACGGACTGGTCAAGTACCAGGGATCAGAAGTTTCAGGCAAAAAGCCCCAGCTGCGATCTCGATCTTTCACGGGATCAGAATGCGGACTGGGTAACCAAGCTCAGAGGAGTGGCTTGTTTTTTTATATATACTGGTCTATCACGCCTTAAGTAAACCTGTTGGGTGACTCGTGACAGGTTGGTTGAGCAGTCGTTCGCCCTAGTGTCACATCTGAATGAGGTCAGTTTGGATGGTCTCTCAGCACGGCTCACGCTCTGAGACTACTCCTGTATTTAGGACTTAAGTTGGAGAAAACTTGTCTGAGTCACATTTGAGATCCTGCGTGGTCATAATACTGGAGGGGAGTGCACATCACCTTAACAAGCTTGTCCTTACCAGACTTTGTCAGCACTGTGGAGGTCACGTAGCAGCTCGCCGTGTGAAAAGCAGGCAAGAACAAGCCTCGAGTGTTACCTCGTGCGTCAAAAGTTGAATGGAACCCAATGCTGGGTAAATATTAGGCAAACCCAACCCTAGCAGCACTTTGACTGATAAACAACTGGAACCTGACACGGACAACTCAGACCAAGCTCTGACAACTCGAATCAGACTTGAACAACTTGGATTCGGACCACACAAACCAGAGTTGGGCAGACCTAGGAACAAACCCGATCAACTTAACGCAGACTCATGTATTTCAATGCAGGATCAGACTATGTGGTGGAGATTTTGAGGACTCGACGCGGCATCAACTCATTTATGTTTGGTTTTGGTCAGCACGAGCGTTACTCAGCAGGAGAGCCCAGACTTAGCTAACTAAGTGCAGGCTCAGGAAACTCAGTACACATCCTGCAAGGCCAACACAGATTCCACCGACACTTATTCCTCCTCTTTTGCCTAGTTGCTCGGTTTCCACGACCAGTGGCTGTCAGTAGTCTACTTACTAAAAGAGACCAAGGAAAAGATCCTTTGGGACCTGCCTTCAGTGGACATCATGTTTTCAACGCACAGGGGTGAAAGAAGAGGTGTTATGTAGAGAGATGGAGGGTGAGAAAAAATTGAGGGTGACCTGTACACTGCATCAAGACAAAAGTGAGGGTTGGGAGGAGATAGTTATACAGGACTATTGTCGTCGGAAGAGGCTCATGATGGAACAGGCTCTAGAACTAGTGAAGAACCAGACACTTATTGAGTACACACTCTACATTCATGGATCGGATAGAAAGTTACACAGTACGGTCTCGTCAGTAGGGTCTGTTGAGGAGGCGAGGAGGGAGATTATCAGAAATTAGTAAGGGAGCCTAACCATCAACACCGAGAGAGGCAAATTCACCTCAGGCAAAGACAAGTTAGAGAAAACAGGCTGGTTTATGAAAACAATTCACAACGGAGCACCTAGTACACCGGCAGAACACGAACAACAATTGTATTAATTGGCTTTTGAGCAACAGTCAATCTGTTTTTTTTTTCATTCAGCAGTCAGTCATTTATCTAATCAGCAACCAATCTCTTTTCTCTAACCAGCAGCCATAGCTCTCGAAGCAGCAATCCTTCAGTCAAAAGCAGCAATCCTTCAGTCAGAAGCAGCAATCCTTCAGTCAGAAGCAGCAATCTTTCAGTCGGAAACAACAATCTTTTAGTCAGAAACAGCAGTTAGAAGTAACATTCGAACAGCAATTGGAAACAACAATTAGGAACAGCAGCACTCCTATCACAAACATAATTCAGAAACGACAATCAATGGGCAGCCAAACTCATTTTCCATGAGTACAGTTGAATCCTTTCAAGTCAGCGTGTCAGTGATGGCCAAACTCAATCAGATTTTATGCAAAGAGACATTCGACTATCAGTATGCTAGTGCCATTGGTTTCAGACAAGGAGATCTGTCAATCTTTGTAGTCCATACCAGTTTTGTTGATGGCACTATCCACGATCTGAGGCCCTATCTGAAGAAGGGCAAGGAGGCTCATGAGCATTTCGATCCAGTCTGGATTTCGCCCACGAAGTACCTCGAGCAGAGAGAGAGGTAGCTCGATTAGGGTGGCATTACGTTGATCCGCAACTTTGGACCAAAGCTTTATACTGACTATTCCAGGCCCCCTGTTTCTTCCCTCCTCACAGATGGCACGAGTTGGCTTGATATGATCGGCTTGGCAGAGAGGTATATCGCTCCAGCAGTGATCGACATTGAGGCACTGACTGAGCCCACCGAGTATCCCTATCTCAGACGAGGTGTCTTTTCAATGGACGGACTGCCTACATTGTGGGAGGAGTTCTGCTCCATGATTAATTTTCGTGTCATGTATCTTGGATGGTCATGCTTAGAGCTTGCTGGCTTCAGGTGGCTCTTTGTCACGAGGCCTCAATCTCAGATTGTACGTGGGCGTGGGTCACAGCACCAGAGATGAACTGTGAAAAGAGAGAATGAGAGAGACTGACCAGAGGGATGAGTGAGGACTTTTGAGAGGTGCTGACCATGCTTGTTTATGTGTACTTTCTGAGATTATTATGAGTTTTCATTCTTCCCTCATTCAATTGCTCCTGTCGTTGCTCGAGTCGGTCAGTCTTGCTTCTTGCATTGTTTTGGATGATGATTGTCTCCCTGGATGATTCTGTCACAGTTCTCAAAATCAGATTGACATAATTGATGCATGCATAGCACCCCATGATTTTATGGTTATTATTTGCATAATTCTCTGTTGTTCCGAATCAAAATAAAAGATTCCTAAGACCGGGGACCGACGAAGACCGCAATTGAAGGGTCTCGCTCGAAGCCGGACGCACACAACAGGAAGGGATTTGCATTATTTTATTTATTTTATTTATTGCAATCAACAACAAAACCCTGCGTGACAACATATCAGCTTTCTGGTCGCGACTGGAAAAAAGTGCGACAGCGGTAGCCTCTGAACCTGATCCCGGTTCATTCCTTCGAACAACTTACGCGGTGTGAAGGACTTATGCAGTTCATTGGGAGTGAGACAAGTTGCTAAGTGCACACTATTATTATATGCGCTGGTTATTTTTGGGAGCATCTCATCCCGGTTGAATTGATCGGGTTTAATGTACATTCAAAAAACTTATTGCAGGATCTTATTCGTTTGTTCGGTCCGAATGTTAGTCTCTGGATGGTGGCAAGACGACATCAACAACTTAGAGTCGTACACTCTCATAAACTTCTGCCAGTTCTCACTAGTGAACATGGTATCTTTGTCAGTAACTATGGACAACGGTAGACCATGCTCATTGACCCAATGATTGAAAAACTTCTCCATCACTAAATTTGTACGTGCCTCTGAAGGCAATGGAACAAAAACTACACACTTTCTAAATTTATTAACTACGACGAGGACTTGGCTCTTGCCGTGCCTACTCGTGACCCCAACATCCATGAAGTCAATGGACACATAATCTTTAAGTTTTGCAGGAATAGGCAAGGGTCTCAGAAGACCAAGAGGGGCTCACATAGCGGTCTTATTCCTCTAACACACCTTACAACTGTGTACGTACTCTATGCAGTCAGCCTTCATGCTAGGCCATGTATACGCGCGAATGAGGTTAGCTAATGTTTTTTGCCAACCAAAGTGTCCCTCTGTGTCGTGGCATTCCCGTGAGATTACATTACGGATTTTTTCACTGTTGGGACTGCAAAAACAATTCACTACGTTAATCTTCTTGAATAACAACCCATCTGTAGTGCGGTAATCTGGTTCAGACTCGGGCCCCCCCCCTAACTTTTTTAAGCAGGTCGCTATAAATAGGGTCCTGGTGTCGCACTTTTTCCACTCGGACCGCTTCGGGCGACTGGAAAGCCAACAGGCTGTCACGCAGGATTTTAATATTGTCGGCAATAAATTAAATAAATTAAATAATGCAAATCCCCTTCCTGTTGTGTGCGTCCGGTTTCGAGCGAGACCCTTCAATTGCGGTCTTCGCCGGTCCCCGGTTTTAGAAATCTTTTATTTTGATTCGGAACAATAAAGAATCATGCAAATAATAATCATAAAATTTTGAAGTGTCATGCATGCATCAATTTCTTAATTTACAAATTTTGAGAACTGTGACGAAATCATCAAAGGATGCAATCATCAAGCAAAGCAATGCAAAGGAGCAAGACTAACTGACTCGAGCAATGACAAAGTTAAGTGAGGAAAGAATGGGAACTCATAATAGTCTCAGAAAGTACACAAGTAGGGAGCATAGCCAACACCAATTTAGAGTCCTCACTCATCCCTCTGAACCCTCACACTCAATCTCTCATTTTGTTGTCTGTCGTTTGGGCTTTTTGCCATGTCTCCGTACTCTCTAAGGTTGTGGTCTCAGTATGTAGTGCCACCTGAAGCGTTCAAGCTCTGAGCACTTACATCCACGTCTCATGATACGGAAATCAACCACGGCACAAAACTCCTCTCATGGTGTAGGAAGATACGACTGAGAAAAGATCCCTCGTCTGAGATGCGGGAGCTCGGAAGGCTCAGTCACTGACTCATAGTCGACCACGGTTGGAGAAACATTCCTCTGTGCCAGATCCACCAGGTCACCCTAGTAAGAACCGCCAGTGAGAATAAAAGGAACATGAGGCTTAGGATAGTCTGTATAGAGCTTCGACCTGAAGCTGCGAATCAGCTTCGTACCACTCTCGTCAAGTTCTCCTTCCCTCTCCTCAAGATACCTTGCTGCTGCGAGCCAAACTGAATCAAAGCGCTCGTGAGTCTCTTTCCCCTTTTTCACATAGAGCCTTAGGTCGTGAATGGTACCGCCTGCAAACTTAGTAAGGACAACATAGACTGATAGGTCACTTTGCCTGAAGCCAACTGCACTGACATACTGATATCTGATAGCATCTTTGAGGGATATCCTATTGAGGCTGGTCAAGACTGACCCTGCAACTGAAAAAAATTGAACTGAACTCTTGTGTTGTGACAGATGTCGGAACCGGTCACTGGTGTAAGGTAAGAAATTAACCCAGTGCAGATTGTTCCCGACCGTAAATTTTGAGCAATTCAAGTGGGAGGAATGTAGATTAGACTTTGACTAAATGCCTGTTTGAGGGTTGTTTGAATATTGAACGAATGTTTGTCTGAATAATGTTTGAGTAATGTCTGAGTAATGTCACAATAATGTGTGAGTAATGTATGAGTAATGTTTGAGTAATGTTAGAATAATGTCTGAGTAATGTCTGAGTGATGTCAGCCTCGCTGGTCAAATTATGATAGTGACAAGGTTTCTGACAGTTTATCTGTTTTCTTGACAAAGGGGTGATTGTGAAGAAAAAATTCATTACCGATCGTTTTCGCTCTCTCTTGCTTGTTCAATAGTCTCTATTAATGAGAATGAGTTGTGTAACTCTCCATTTGAACCGTGGTGATAGATAATATATTCGATAAATTTCTGCCTTTTCACAGATTTCAGTGCCTGTGTCCTCATAAATCTTTTGCAGCATCGAAGGTGCTCAATAATTTTCCTTTCCTGGCCTACAACTTTGTCCCGGTAGAGCGAGCAGGGCATTGTCAAGATACTGGAGTTATTCATGTTCCTTTTTCTGTACCAGGGTAAAAGAGGCTTGATGACGTATAGCGTCTAGACACAGTCGAGTTCAGGGTATCTATACTAATCTTCCCGGTTGAGGATCCACCACTCAAACCAGAGTAGCCAACTCGCATTCAAGGTTTTCAACATCTGTTCTCTGCAGGACTATCAGTGGACTATTAAAAGTACCAGACCGATTATTGATTATCTGACCATGCAGTATGTCCACTCACATGTGGCAAAGGTTCGACTGGAGCACGGTTGATTGCTGCTAGTTTCACAACCCCCTTTGACGGAGTTCTACTTTTACCCCTCAACTAGGTGGCTAGCTTTCTGCAGACCCACCACTTTTCGCTTGATATGACACTCAACAGTTATTTCCTTCAACAGAAAAATTCCCATGAGAAATGAAAGTTGAAAAAACATTCCATAAAAAAAAAATCCTTCATATTTATAAATTATCATTTCAATGTTTGTCCAATTCTAAAATTTCCAATTCAATTTGATAAGTTCCCGTCTAATTATGAGTTTTCCCTTTCAACTACATTTATTTGTTCAAGATGGAATGAAAGTCTGGACGAGTTTATGAAATGTTTTAATTAGATTTACATTCTACTTACAACAAATATCGTGTAATTTAGATTGGATTAACCTATTTATGAATGAAAATCCTTACTTAGAATGACAGTCCAATTAAAATATTTCATGAACTCATCCAGACTTTCATTCCATCTCTAGCATGCAGTTCAAATAAGAAGGGATACCCCATTCTTGGAAGGAAAGTTTTCAAGTAAGTCGAAAAATTTTAAAATTGGAATGACATTGTTTAAGATGGAATGAAAATTTGAAATTTAAAATGTAATTTTACTTTAGAATGATTATTTAATTCTGGGAAATTTTTCTGTTGTTGCTAGGCCCCGTCCTAATTTTGAGCAATTTCCATAGGTGCCTTTGAGTATTAGCTCTAAACCACGAATAGAAAAATTGAAGCAGAATAATTAAAAGAAAATATTCACAGAGGGCAGCACCTACTGGCTAAAAGAATGGTGACGCAGGCTCCGAGACCTTAGTGGCAATTGGAGGTCCCTTTCTAGCCAACCACTTCAATTACACCACCTTCTCTTAGCCGATAACCTGTTCGGACCCGTTCCAGCCACTTCAATTACACCACCTTGTCTTAGCCGAGAACCTGTTCGGACCCGTTCCACTACTCAGTTCCTGCAGAGAGGCTGGGGGAGTTTAGCCATGCAATTTCGTAACTGATGTAAATTTTCAAACAAGCTCAGCTTTTAAGAGCTTCTTCTCGTTTCCATTTCTCATGACAGACCTCCCTTAACCACTAATCGAGATGGACATTATAACATATTCCCTCCAGTACAATGACACCTGTACATTATCCATTCATCACTTAGAAGTTACCTCGAGTTCGTACTTTCCCCGGGAGTTGCCAGAGTAATCCTTGCTTACATGACCCATAGGCAACGAAAAAAAACCTCGGGGGATTGCAGGGTTTGAGCAACGTTAGGGTCGTTGGAGCAACATTTTAAAACACGTTCTTGCCACTAGCAATGTCACATGGTTTGAGCAACACTAGCCTAACAATGTTGTTCGAACTTCAATGTTTCTCACCCCGTATCATAACGTTGGGACAACGTACTACAATA
>BFEA01000121.1:885642-895690 GCA_003427395.1 Chara braunii
TGGGAAGGAACGACAGGGATATCCATCGGCCTAGCTCTTTTGGTAAGACACGCAAATGGCATTCAGGAGGTCTTGGGTACAATCCCCACTGGCCTCAGCTAAGGTGAACTGAAGTTCTTCGTGGCCACGACCGAGAGATAACCCATTGGTCCCGCCAATTAGCATTAAAAAGCAGTCTCTGCTGATGTTCATAGGTGGACGGGTAATCAGGGAGGCACAACGACTGGAGAGTGGCCGCTGCCCCCCCAAAAGGGGTTCCCTGAAGACAATAAGGCCACCATCGGCTGAAAACGCCACCCAGTGTCAGATTAGACACAAGATTGAATTTCCATGGGCTGGTTAGTCCGAAGACCTTAGGGAACGAGATTACCCTTTATAACAAAAAAAAAAAAGCGAAAAGAAAGGTACGGTATGCTATGTTTCGAGCCTGGCGGTCCGGGCCAGATCGTACCTATTGAATGACATGGTCGCGCAGCGCACCCGGACGGCCCACAGGGCCGACCACCGCGATTTGAATTAGCGGTGGGTTTCTGCGCATTTGGGCCCCATATCGGCCTCCTACGCGCGTAACGGGAAAAAAAAAAAACGGTGCACAATTTTTTTTCCCGCTGTCGCTGTGCCGTCCGGTTGACGTGGTTGCCTTTTCTTCAGACTACCCTCTCGCCGACGTCCTGCCTCCACAGTTTCGTCCCCTTCGTCGCCATGCCCTACCCATTCGTTGCTGCTCCTTGCCCTTCGTCAGTATGCCCTGCCCTCCAGCCCACGTCCTTCCGTTTTGTCGCAACACCGGATGCGCCCAGGTGAGTTGGTCATACTCCTGTTGCTCTTTTCCTCCTCTTACTCCTTTCCTCCTCCTCCTCCTCTTCCTCTCCTTCTCTTCCTCTCCTCCTCTTCCTCCTCCTTTTCTTCCTCGTCTTCATCCGCCACCATTTCTTCGTCTCCTAGAGAAAGAGAGAGAGAGAGAGAGAGAGAGAGAGAGAGAGAGAGAGAGAGAGAGAGAGAGAGAGAGAGAGAGAGANAGAGAGAGAGAGAGAGAGAGAGAGAGAGAGAGAGAGAGAGAGAGAGAGAGAGAGAGAGAGAGAGAGAGTAAACGTGCTCATGCTCCCGACTTTTTTTTTTTATACACGCAGTTAGATTTCGTTGTGGAGCGTGTCGTTTTTTTTTTTTTTTTTTTGGGAGTCGTGATTAGGTTTCGCCGGGGGGGGGTCGGTGTCTAGATTTCTCACCGTTCGTTTTCATGATCCTTTGTCTGCCGTCTTTGTTCTTTTTCCTGTCATTTTTGTTGTTTTCCGTTGTTCTTTTTCGTTGTTTTAGCGTTGTATCTTTCCATGTTCTAGCGGAAGATTCATTCTCATTCGTACATTTTGAGAGTGGTGCGGACAGGGCCGTTCTCTCTCTCTTTCTCTCTCTCTCTCTCTCTCTCTCTCTCTTTCTCTCGCTCTCTCTCTCTCTCTCTCTCTCTCTCTCTCCCTCTCTCTCTCTCTCTGTGTGTGACAGACACACAGAGAACGGGTCGGCACACTTCACGTGCGTTGTTCTTGACAGGTCCGTTGTCTCTCTCTCTCTCTCTCTCCTCCCTCCGTCCCTCCCCATCTGTCTCATTCTTTGGGCGTCATTGCGGTCAGATGCATCCCTCCTCTCTGTGTATGACAGACACACACAGAGAACCCGTCGGCGCACTTCACGTGCGTTGTTCTGGTGATCGGCATGGTCCCAATACATTCGTCATGTTTTTCCCCTTTTTTCCCCTTTTTTTTCGCTTTTTTTCCCCCCTCTCATACTAATGAAGCTTCTCTGAATCGTTCCAGATGTGACGAAAGTCCCGAAGGACATCTTCTGTTTTTCTTTTTTCCATACAACTTAGACGTCCATGTGGGTTAGATGTGTCCATTTCTACAGGTTGAGTGTGAGGCAGTGGGCCATTCTGAAGGGCAGGGGATACTCATTTCTTTTTCGATCGAACTTAGACGTAAATGTGGTTAGATGCGTCCATTTTTTACAAGTTGTAAGGTAGTTTGAGTATGCCGTTCACCCAGTCATGGCATTTGATTTCCAACAGAATGCAGGGTCGACGCTTTTGACCTCTAATTTTAATCGTCCTGGTCACAATCGACCTTTTTTCTCTCTCTCCTTCAACGACAAGGAAAGTCTGTGAACTTCGTATAAAAAAATTAAAAAATCCTAATTTTCAAAATAAAAAAGCAAAAAGAAACTAAGCTTCCGGGCCCGCCTGCTGCACCACAGTTGGAGATGGTTCCTTCGGTTTCATTATCATCATCATCATCATCATCATCATCATCATCATCATCATCATCATCATCACCACCATCATCATAACCATCATCATCATCATCATCATCATCATCATCTCGTGATCATCATCAATATAAATCTCCGATATCATCATCATCTCTCTCTCTCTGGTGGTCATACTCCTATTGCTCATTTCCTCCTCTTACTCCTTTCCTCCTCCTCCTCCTCTTCCTCTCCTCCTCTTCCTCCTCCTTTTCTTCCTCGTCTTCATCCTCCACCATTTCTTCGTCTCCCTTTACTCTTCTCTTGAGAGAGAGAGAGAGAAAGAGAGAGAGAAAGAGAGAGAGAGAGAGAGAGGGAGAGAGAGAGAGAGTAGACGTGCTCATGCTCCCGACTTTTTTTTTTTTTATACACGCACTTAGATTTCGTGGGGGAGCGTGTCGTTTTTTGTTTTTTGTTTTTTTGGGAGTTGTGATTAGGTTTCGTCTGGGAGCGGTCGGTGTCTAGATTTCTCACCGTTCGTTTTCATCATCCTTTGTCTGCCGTTTTTGTTCTTTTTCCTGTCGTTTTTGTTGTTTTCCGTTGTTCTTTTTCGTTGTTTTAGCGTTGCATCTTTCCATGTTCTAGCGGAAGATTCGTTCTCATTTGTACATTTTGAGAGTGGTGCGGACAAGGCCGTCGTCTCTCTCTCTCTCTCTCTCTCTCTCTCTCTCTCTCTCTCTCTCTCCATGTGACAGACACACAAAGAACGGGTCGGTGCACTTCACGTGCGTTGTTCTGGATAGGCCCGTTCTCTCTCTCTCTCTCTCTCTCTCTCTCTCTCTCCTACCTCTCTCCATCCCCATCTCTCTCATTCTGTGGACGTCATTGCGGTCAGATGCATCCCTCTCTCTCCCTCTCTTTGTCTCTCTCTCTCTCTCTCTCTCTCTCTCTCTCTCTCTCTCTCTCTCTCTCTCTCTCTGTCTGTACATCATTATCATCCATCTACGATATCATTATCATCCATCTACGTCATAATCATCAACTCATCATCACAAAAATGGCGATATTTGCTCGTTTCTACCACCATGCCCATCATCATCATCATTATCATCTTCATCATCCTCATCATCCTCATCCTCATCATCCTCATCCTCATCATCCTCATCGTCATCATCATCATCATCATTAGTGTCGTTGTAGAAATCGCCAGACACGTCTCGATCGCTCATGAGATCTCTCTCATCATTGAAAAGAAATGACGCGAACGACAAAGGAAGCCATTGAAAAACGAAAGCCTTGCTTGCTTGCTTGCTCGCTTGTTGACGCCATCGCTTTGTGAATGGATCCGACAATGGACAATTTTTTTTTTTTTTTTTCTTTCCCCCCCCACCCCTTTTTTTTATCCTTATCCAAATGGATAATCTTGTCCCCTTGTGATCAGTTCTTGTACTTTTAAATATTATACAATTAAAAAACAATTTATGAACTTATAGTATTAAGTTATTATCTAAGCTACCTGCCGGGCAGCCCGGGTCACCCTGTTTTCCCGGGCAGCCCGACAGTACAAGTACAAGGGAAGGTCCCCCCCCCCCAAAAAAAAAACAAAAAATAAAAATGATGTTATGCAGAAAAATAAACTGAACAACTTTTGCCTTAGGGTCACATCGAAATTATTTACCAAACTTATATATATATATATTACATATATATATTACATATATATATTACATATATATAATATATATATATATAAATGTATAAACCGTTTTGTTTTTTCAAGTACGTTTTTACATTTGTCGTATAATCATAAAGCCTTACAATTTTTCTTCCGTACATGGCGGGTGTCCTCAAGCGATCCGTGGAGCGATGGCATGGACATAGTGGTTTTTCCCGAATAGAAAATTCATTTCCTCCACCATGTCTCAACCGCTTATCCATGACATGGACATACTTTCTTTTCTCGAATAGGGAAGTGATTTCCTCCACCATGTCTCAACCACTCATGTGCCAACCACTTATCCATGGCATGGACATAGTTTCTTTTCTCGAATACGAAAGTGATTTCCTCCACCATGTCTCAACTACTGATTGCCAGCTGAGCGACTCAGTTGTCGCATATGAATAGACCCTGGAAATTTATAGATCATTTCGATCTATAGCTCCTATAGCTGCTATAACTCATAGTATAGTTTTCATAACTCCTATAGCTTCTACCGCTTGTATACGGTAGACACAAACTCCCAAGAAAGTGAAAGACAAAAACGGGCTGTACTTCGGGACATCCGTTAAAATTGGAACGATACAGAGAAGATTAGCATGGCCCCTGTGCAAGGATGACATGCATAAATCGAGAAATGGTCCAGATGAAAAAAAAAAAAAAAAAAAAAAAAAAAGGGAATCTCATACTGTAGCTGTAAGGGTCATTGCATGGTTATGAAAAATGTCATATGGGGATATAAAAGGGTGTTCATTAAGTGTCTGTCAATTGTCAGACAGGGTAGCAAATTAGCCGGCAGCAGATGTTCCCCGCCGACTGGTTGGAGGACCACTGTCCTTCTGCACATGCCCTGAATAATACCCAGAAACAGCTAAGAAAGCGATGTGTGCGGGTGTTTTTTTTTTTTTTTTTTTTTCTTTCTTTCCGGGAATGGCTCTCAGGAGGGGGGTTATTGGGAAACTAATTAAGGAGAGTAGCTTCAAAGAGGGGACGTCTCTTTTCAATCGGGCCGCATGAGGTGGTAGGGGATCCCTATTAAGCACAGACATATAACTAGTAGGCTATGAGCTGCATGACCCTAAGTTCAATTGTCAGCGTGGGACTTGCATACTATCCTCTCAGTGCGGAAATAGGATAGCCTCCCTCAAAGGTTAAAAAAAAGAAAAAGAGAAGGTCTCCCAGTCTGACACTGACACATGCTGACTTATTGGCCTCAGCGTCTGACTATGACATTCTTGTTTCGGCATCGGCATTTTCAATGCTGTTTCTTGAATACTGGCTGGTTGAGTATGTGCCTAGAAGACTGGTGTCCCTTGTGTTTAGTAAAATTGTGCAGTAGCTCGTATCCCAACTCGTACTTCACTTCATGCATCGACTCTTCTCGTGGGAATTTTGTTTCGTCCCGACGAACATTTCCCGATGAACATTTCTGTCGGGATGATGTGTCATCATGGCAATGGTTGACATGCTGAACTGGTTGTCTGCCTTTTTTTTTTTTCCATTCATTTTCTGTGAATAATGAACATGTAAAATATTGTTTCTTGGATATTTGCTGCCAGAGTCTGGGTCCAGAAGACTATTGTCTTCCCCCAAGCGCAACACACCCTCATTTTGACTATATGGGACCCGAAAGGTAGGTTGTATGCATTCATAATCAGGGTGCGTTGTGTGCGGGGGAAACCAGTAGTGTCCCTTGTGTTTAGTAAAACTGTGTGGTAGCTTGTGTCCTAATTGATACTGTCTCCCGTGCATCGACTTCTTGGGCAAACTTTGTTATTTGGTGTCAAAAGTATTTGCCGCTACGGTCTTCACCCGAATAGAACGCCTGGTCATTATAGTTGTATTTGGAGCAACTTTCAGTCCACATGCAGTCCCTCATGCATCGACGTCTTGGGTGAACTTCGTCAGTTGGTGTGTCTAAGTACTTCGCCCCTACCGCCGTCACCCAAATAAAACGCCCGGTCAATATAGCTATATTTGGAGCAACTTTCAGTCCACATGCAGTGATAAATTGATAATGACTGGACGTTCTATTTGGGTGAAGAAGATGGTCGGATGGACGGACTTTCATGTGGATGGTTGACATGCTGAACTCTTTKTTTTTTTTTTTTTTTTTTTTTTTTTTTTTCGTAACAAATAGCATGCTTTATTATGTTTGTCTGGTTAATACAGAGTAATCGTACATCGACGGAATTTGCAATGCACAAAGTGCGGGCTTTGTGCACTGAGTTTTTTTTTTTTTTTTTTTTTTGGTCGATCTACGACCACTCCGTTTGAGTGCATTGCGGGTTTCGTTAATCTACGACAAACTGTGAACTAGGTCGAGTGCAAAATTAAAATTAGAGTTCAACATCAATGTCTATAGCTTCTACAACTTGTATTGCTTCTGAACCTGTAGACGTACAAATATAGCTCCTATAAAAGTATACAGCTTGACTTGAAGAAGGAACCTGTAGATCTATAGCTTCTATAGCTTGCATAGTTTTAGAACCTGTAGATCTGTACCTTCTATAGCTTGTATAGCATAGCTTCAAAGCCTGTGTGTGTGTGTGTGTGTGTGTGTGTGTGTGTGTGTGTGTGTGTGTGTGTGTGTGTGTGTGTGTGTGTGTATCTGCTGGAGAGACACCCCTTCATGAAGACATGTGGAGAGGTTTTGATTCCTTTGAATGATCTAAGAGATTGGCAACAAGAGCATAACGATACAATGGCAAGCAGAGGAGAGTACAAGTGGAAGGAAACCATATAACCAAAAACTTGTCAAACTTTATCAGAGCCAATTACCACATGAGCAATGAACATAATGTTCATGAGGTATTTCTCATAAATGAAACAACTTCGGAAGCTACTATTTCAGTTTCTGTAGTAACAGGAAGACTAACCTACAGTCTTTCTCCCTAATCATGATGAAGGCACCCTACTAATCATGCAGTCTTTCAGTATTTGATGCAAATCCAGTCCAGATACGGTCATAAGTACTGGAGCTATCTGTGCAGTCACGAGTCAGTCACAAGTGAGCCACGAGTCAGTCACGAGTCAGCCACGAGTCAGCTACGAGGCAGTCACGAGTCAGTCTCTCTCTCTCTCTCTCTCTCTCTCTCTCTCTCTCTCTCTCTCTCTCTCTCTCTCTCTCTCTTTTGCACGTCTTTGTCGGTTGCGAACCGACTCCTGCACCGCGCTGCATTGTACCGTCTACAGTATCTTTCGACGAAGCGCCGTCTTCACCTGAATAGAACGCCCGGTACTTCTGACCGTATCTAGACTGGAAGTTGCATAAAATACAGCCTTATTGATGACCCGTTCTATTCGGGTGAAGACAACAGTTCAGTTGGGACACCCATGAACTGTTCAAATGAACATCGGAGTTTGAATCTGAACGAGCTACATGGACGACCTCGAACAACTCAAAAAAAAAAAAAAAAAAAAAAAAAAGGAGGTTGTGGTTCGCCCCTCAACCTCTCGTCTTKCYATTKYWTYTTYTYTYMTTTTTTTTTTTTTTTTTTTTATAAGGGCGATGACCTTGAGGTATTATCATCGGACTAACCAGCCTAGGTAAATTCAATATTGTGTCTAATCTGACATCGGGTGGCCTTTTCAGCCCAGGGTGGCCTTGATTGCCTTCAGGGAACCCCGAATGAGGGACACTGGCCAGAGGACAGCCGATAGCAGAGGGACCGAGCATCATCTGAGTGGCCAGTCTCTGTGCCTCCCTGATTACCCCTCCCCCTACGAACATCAGCAGAGACTGCTTTTTAATGCCAATTGGGGGGACCAACGGGCTATCTCTAGGTGGCAGGCGCCAAGCATGCCCAGGAAGGTACATGAGGCCAATGGGGATTGAACCCAAGACCTCCTGAATGCCACTTGCGTGCCTTACCAACTGAGATAGGCCGGTTGCAGCACTCTTGCAATCTTTTATTTTAAATATCAATTGTTTTTCCTTCTCCACTCCTGTGGGCACACACCATCTCCTCACGTCCGATCACTTGCCCTGTCTCCCAATCACCACCCCTTGTGGAAGCGTCTCTGCTTCCCGCCCTCCAACCACTAGGGCAAGGCTCCCCACTTCCTCTGTCTCGACTCCGGCCATGTAAGCGTCTCTGCCTCCTTCCAAGCACAGTGCCAGGAAGGTGCAGGCTAAACGCCACGGTCCACTGCTGCTACGCTCATCCTCAGAAAGCCTGAACCTGGTCGTGCAGAACATTGGTTGGACATTTTTGGGCAGACATTCGTTGGACTTCAGCAAGGGACTACTTTGAACTTTGCTATTACGATCTAAGTCTTCTCCCTTGCTTCCATCTTCGTCCTTCCTTCCCCCCCTCCATCTCTCATCCGTGGTATCTCCCCATGTGTGTATGTAGGAGGGACCTTCGTCTATGTATGCGGTCCCTTCCCTCCCTCTCACATGTGTGATGTATGATGGGATGTCGTAACAGTCCAGGTCCGGGCAGAACTTACCTCCAAGTTTTCCGCTGTGCTATTAAATGCCATTGTTCATGTATCAGGATGCACACTGTCTGTTGATAGTACGTTAGCAGTCCATTGTCCATTCAGTCATTTTCATCACAATGCGGATCCTTGGCTGAACTCTCAGTGTTCGACTGGGCATGTAACAGTGTGTGTGTGCGCGTGTGCCGGGGGAAGGGGAGCCCCCACCAAAAACTGATTGTGTGTGTGTGTGTGTGTGTGTGTGTGTGTGTGTGTGTCTGACGAGCATTATGGAAGGACTACCCCCCAAGAGCATTGACTGTTGGTTCCTTGTCAGTGCCCACAACTTTCCTGCTGTCCCGAGGAATGTGATTAATCGTATTTTTCATTCTGCCGTAATGAATGAATGTTTTGATGTGGGGATACAAATATGCAAAATATGATGGTCCCCCCCCCCCCCCTTTGATTCAAATATTGAATTACTATCAGCCTGCATGGCCACATTTTCTTCGATTCACCTTAAGTTTGTTTTGGAGATCTATCCCGTTTTTATTCATTATGAACGAGTTGGAAAGTCCTTGCCAGGACCTCATCTTCCTCTGCTGTTGCTGATTGGGAATTTCTGGGTGTGTTTGGTGTATATCCTTGTCTTCGACATTACGCGTCACGGTAATGGAACGTTTTTGGGCTTCGCTCTTTCTCTATCATTGGCTGTCATTTTTGTAGTGCAACCTCCTTGATGCAATGTCGCTGAGTGGCTCTACTGTAGTGATGTTCATAGAGAGCGAATTATGGCGCAACATGCTGTGACGTGGTCGCAAAATCCAAACATTAAAATGTAAAACCCATGCACACACACACACACACACAGGGACACACAGACACATGGACACGGGATACATTTTGTGGTTTCCAATCTTCTCATCCCTTCAACATCATGATATGTTTTCTTATGTTCTTCACTTTGCGTCGGTTGTGTTTTCTTCCTCTGTGTTCTCCTTTATCTCCAAGTGCAGTCAAGACCTTAGATATGTGCCCAAACACTGCCAATTTGCCAAATAGTCAGTTGCCATTTGTTACAACTTACAAGTGCCATTGCCTGTAGCACAAGGACAATGCATCCTTGAGCAGAAGCCATGCTAATCTTCACTGTATCATTTCAATTTTAACGCATGTCCCTGAGGACATTGGAATGTTTTTTTTTTTTTTTTTTTTTCGTTTCTTTTTAAGGAATCGGCCCGACTTGCTGATAGGGGTGATGATACAAGCAGGCACCTCTAGCACTCTCAGCGGCTCCATATCTTCATAATAGCTGACTGTTTGGATAATCGCATTGACATTGCTTGCAACTCCACGCTCGTACATGTGTGTGTGCTTGTTCGTCTTCCGTCGTCAACAGTGACTTCCATTGTACTCACTTCGTCCTTGTGGACCAGAGGGTGTCACAATTGTGTACCTCCCAAGATCGCCAATCGTCATCGTCATTGTTCGACAAAGGTAGGTAAAGGTGGCTCTCACACCCTCTCTCTAAGTGGCCTCCGCCTCCACCTGTTTGTCATTGTCGTCATCATGCATGTTGATTGATTGATTGAGAGAGAGAGAGAGAGAGAGAGAGAGAGAGAGAGAGAGAGAGAGAGAGAGAGAGAGAGAGAGAGAGAGAGAGAGAGAGAG
>BFEA01000121.1:907120-926802 GCA_003427395.1 Chara braunii
GAGAGAGAGAGAGAGAGAGAGAGAGAGAGAGAGAGAGAGAGAGAGAGAGAGAGAGAGAGAGAGAGAGAGTGATAGAGATAGATAGAACGGTGTTTTCGTTATAAGTGAAAATGTTTTCATGTGCACTTTTTTTTTTAACTGTAAAATGTTAGAATGAAATGAGGAAATTATAGACGAAATAACGATAAAGCAAAATAAGGAAGAAACAATGTTCATATATCAAAGCTTAGCAATGCAAAGTTGAAGGAATGAGAAAACAATGCTCGTATATGAAAAGTTGAAGGAAAAATTAATGTGACATTCATGCTCCCGTATTGCTTGTGCTCAAAATATAATACAATGTCAAGTTTTTACCTCGAATGTTTACACTCAGTAAACATGTCAATCTCATCAACAAAATATTAACTACGGACTGTAGCTTTAGTTGCACCTCATTGACTTTCCTATCTAACCATGGACAAAATGTCAAATGCTATTCTAAGCCTCATATCAGAAATATTGGCTTGTGTGAAAGTAAATGGAGGGAAGTGACCTCTTGCAAGTAAAGATGCAAAACTTAACATAAAAAAAAACACCACAACTACAAGGATCCTCTTCAGCAGGAATCCCATCTACTGATGTATCAAAGGAGGATGTAGACCCGTCCACATGATATCTTTCGTGAAGATTGTGTCGATGAAACTCCACTTCGAAAAAATCTTCCAAAGGTTCAAGGATTGAAACATAGTCAACACGAGGGAGAGAGTCTATGAGGTGATACGAGTTTGCCATCTTCAGAAAGGAAATGAGGAGGAGGAATGAAAAGGGTTTGAGGAAGAAGGGAGCCATAGCCAAGTGAAGGAGAAAGCATCATCAAGATTGATACTTCAGCACCAAGATACTAGAGGAGGTGAGTGGAAAGAATGAGAGTATTTTTTTTCTTCTTTTTTTATTTTTTCTTCTTTTTTCTTTTTTTTCTTCTTCTGCTTCTTCTTCTTCTTCTTCTTCTTCTTCCTTCTCTTCTCCTTCTTCCTCTTCTTTTTCTTCTTCCTCTTCTTTTTCTTCTTTTTCTTCTTTTTCTTTTTCTTCTTCCTCTTCCTCCTCCTCTCCTTTTCTTTCCTCCCCTTCCTCTTCTCCTACTCCTCCATGCTCCCTTGTTTTCTTTTTTTATTCTTCTTCCTCATCTTCTCTCTCTTCATAGACACTTTTCAAAGCTTAGAGTAGATAATAAGAGAATTTTTAACTAGTAATGGTCTCCCGATGGGCTCATTCTACGCTTTCATGCGAATCGTTATTTTTTATCTTGTGATTTCATGCATGAGAGCGAATGTCACTCACTCTCCCCTCACTTTTTCTCCATTTCTTCACTTTGTAGCAAATCACAACTTTTGTTTGTGCTCATCCTAGTGTTTTGATGATCTTCCACTCTTGTTTAGCCCATTCCTCTACTCCCATATGAATCGCCACTTTCTATCTTATGACTCCATGTATGAGAGTGAGTGACCGTCACTTTCTCTCCATTTCTTCACCTAGTGGCAAATCGCAACTTTTGTTTGTGATCATCGTAGTGTTTTGATGATCTTCCACTCTTCTTTAGCCCATTCCTGCACTCCCATGTGAATCACCACTTTCTATCTTGTGATTTCATGTATGAGAGAGAGTTTCACCCACTCTCCCCTCACTTTCTCTCCATTTCTTCACTTGTGATTTTTGTAGCAAATCACTACTTTTGTTTGTGCTCATTTTAGTGTTTTGATGATCTCTTCACTATTGTTTAGTTCATTCCTTCACTCCCATGTGAATCACCACTTTCCATCTTGTGATTTCATGCATGATCCCCTCACTTTTTCTCCATTTCCTCACTCAGTAGCAAATCGCCACTTTTGTTTTTTCGCATCCTAGTGTTTTGATGATCTTTTACTCTTGTTTAGTCCATTCCTTCACTCTCATTTGAATCACCACTTTCGATCTTGTGATTTCATGTATGAACTCACTCTCCCCTCACTTTTTTTCCACTTCTTCACTTAGTAAGTTAGTAGCAAATCACAACTCTTGTCTGTTCTCATCTTAGTGTTTCTTTTAATCTTTCACTCTTGTTTTGTCCATTCCTCCACTCCCATGTGAATCGCCACTTTCCATCTTGTGATTTCATGCATAAGAGTGAGTTTCACTCACTCTCCCCTCACTTTTTCTCCACTTCTTCACTTATTAACAAATCGCAACTCTTGTTTGTGCTCATCCTAGTGTTTTTATGATCTTTTACTCTTGTTTAGTCAATTCCTTCACTCTCATTTGAATCGCCACTTTTGATCTTGTGATTTCATGTATGAGAGTGAGTTTAGCTCACTCTCCCCTCACTTTTTCTCCACTTCTTCACTTAGAAAGTTAGTAGCAAATGGCAACTCTTGTTTGTTCTCATCCTAGTGTTTTTTTTAATCTTTCACTCTTGTTTAGTCCATTCCTCCACTCCCATGTGAATCGCCACTTTCCATCTTGTGATTTCATGCATAAGAGTGAGTTTCACTCACTCCCCCCTCAGTTTTTTTCCACTTCTTCACTTATTAGCAAATTGCAACTCTTGTTTGTGCTCATCCTAGTGTTTTTATGATCCTATTATCTTGCCTTATCCATTTCATACACTTGGTGATAGTCCGATTCATCCTTGGCTGTTCCACTTGTCATATGCATATGTTCTCACTAGTCACACTCTTGCTTTGTGCATTTTATACACTTGGTGATAGTCTGATTCATCCTTGGCTGTTCCACTAGTCATATGCATGTGTTTTCACAACTCACACTCTTGCTTTATGTATTTCGTACACTTGATGATATTCCGATTCATCCTTGGTTCTTTCGCTAGTCATATGCATGTGTTTTGACTAGTCACACTCTTGCTTTGTACATTTCGTACACTTGGTGATAGTTTGATTCATCCTTAGCTGTTCCACTAGTTATATGCATGTGTTCTCACTAGTCACACTCTTGCTTTGTCCATTTCATACATTTGGTGATAATCCGGTTCATCCTTGGCTGTTCCGCTAGTCATATGCATGTGTTCTCACTACTCATACTCTTGCTTTGTCCATTTCATACACTTGGTCATATTCTGATTCATCCTTGGCTCTTCCACTAGTCACATGCATGTGTTCTCACTAGGCAGACTCTTGCTTTGTCAATTCCATACACTTGGTGATAGTCCGATTCATCCTTGGCTCTTCCACTAGTCATATGCATGTGTTCTCACTAGTCACACTCTTGCTTTGCCTATTTCATACACTTGGTGAGTGTTTGGTTCATCCTTGTCTGTTCCCTTAGTCATATGAATGTGTTCTCACCAGTCGCACTCTTGCTTTGTCCATTTCATACACTTGGTGATAGTCTGATTCATCCGTGGCTGTTCCACTAGTCATATGCATGTGTTCTTACTAGTTACATTCTTGCTTTGTCCATTTCATACACTTGGTGATAGTCTGGTTCATCCTTGACTCTCCTACTAGTCATATGCATGTGTTCTCACTATTCGCACTCTTGCTTTATCCATTTCATACACTTTGCGATAGTCCGATTCATTTGTGGCTATTCCAGTAGTCATATGCATGTGTCACACTCTTGCTTTGTCCATTTCATACACTTGGTGAGAGTCTGATTCATCCGTGGTTAATCGACTTGACATACACATGGCCTAGCGAGACCCCCCCGTGTTCTAATCGAACACGGTAAATAGAAGGTAAGAAAAAAAACCGTTTTCTCTACTCGGACTATTGTTGCTGTTGTTACTGGGCATAACAATCTTGCTGCTGATGATGATGACTGACCAAGTCTCATATTGTGGCTGCTGCCACTGAAAAACCAATGGCCAACCCCCGGAGCACGGACCGGTCCAAAAATGGGACAAAGGGGTCAATGCGACCAGGCGGCACTTTGGCCAAGTTCCATCAAACCCGGGATATGAGGGTTGGGACTTCTCATACCTCATATCCTGGGCGTAAACAGATGAACTGCAGAACCTGCCGGTCATCTGAGTCCATTTTCCTCCAAAAACGAAAAATGGACTTCACTGAAATGTTCACCTTGAGGCCCGGACGTCCCCCGAAAACGGCAAGTGGGGACAAACGATGACAGAATCCGACCAAACTTAGTGGCGCGCTTCCGTAGGACACAGACAGAGAGCCCACCGAATTAGGACTAATTCTGACATCGTTTGTGTAAGGACATGCAAGTCTGTGTTTTTCGGTTCTCCCCCCTTAGGCAAAAATGACAAAATGTACAAAATCTGCAAAATCTACAGATCTCCAAATCTGCAAAGACTGCGTTTTCTTAAATTTGCGTTCTCTGCAAGCCTGTGCTTTCTGCATATCTGCTGTAGGACTAGTGTTGCAAGTCCGAAGTCCTTTGCAAGTCTGGGATAAGGGAGAAACTTAGGAAGACAAAGTCGGACGCTTAACGTAGGATGAAGTATCGGACACATCTCATCATCTTCATATTCCATCTTCTTCACCCATCCACCATAGCTAGCCGCCTCGCACCATTTTCCTCCTCCATCTCCTTCATCCATCCACCATAGCCGAAACACATCCCATCATCTTCATCCTCCATCTTCTTCACCCATCCACCATAACAAACCGCCTCACACCATCTTCCTCCTCTGCCTTCTTCACCTATCCACCATAGGCAACCACCTCTCACCATCTTCATCCTCCATCTTCTCCACCCATCCACCATAGCCGAACCACATCCCATCACCTTCATCCTCCATCTTCTTCACCCATCCACCATAGTGAACCGCCTCACACCATCTTCCTCCTCCGCCTTCTTCACCCATCCACCATAGTCAACCACCTCTCATCATCTTCATCCTCCATCTTCTCCACCCATCTGCCATAGCCAAGCACCTCACACCATCTTCCTCCTCCATCTTCTTCACCCATTCACCATAACCAACCACCTCACATCATCTCCCTCCTCCATTTTCTTCATGCATCCATCATAGTCGAACCGCATCCCATTATCTTTATCCTCCATCTTCTTCACCCATCCACCATAGCCAACCGCCTCACACCATCTTCCTCCTCCATCTTCTTCATCCATCCACCATAGTCAACCACCTCACGCCGACTTCCTCCTCCATCTTCTTCACCCATCCGCCGTAGCCAACCACCTCACACCATCTCCCTCCTCCATCTTTCTCACCCATCCGTCCCAGTGAACCACCTCACACCATCTTCCTCCTCCATCTTCCTCAACCATCCGCCATATACAGCCGCCTCGCACCCCCTTCCGCCTTCATCTTGTTCACCAACCAAAGGCCATGACCAAAGGGTCCCGAAGAAGCAAGGTATAGAAACAGAACCTCCGGTAGGACGATGGGACTAGTAGGGGACAAGTTGATTAGGAGTAGGAGCTCTCTCTCTCTCTCTCTCTCTCTCTCTCTCACACACACACACACACACACACACACACACACACACACACACACACACACACACACATCCCCTATCATCTTTCTTCTCCTCTCTGTTGCCTCCTCTTCTTCTTCCTTCACCGCCGCCTCCACCTCCCCGTCGTCATCCTTCTCCCACATTCTAAAAACTTGACCTTACATCCTCCCCCTCTCCCCTCTTTGCATATAACTAACCCTTCCCCCCACTCACTTGTTACATTGTCAGGGAACGGACGGTGAAAGAAAGTTGTCCTCACTTGGTGGAGAAAGTGGGCAAGGGGAGGGTTGTCGGTCCCTTGTGCCGCCAAGAAGGAAAGGAAAAGACACTTGAGAAATGGAAGGAGGCAAGATCGAAAAAAGACTAGGAAGAGTTGGTACTTAAAGCAAGGTTAGTTGACTCAACCATTACCCCGACTGCATGACTAAGAGAAGAGGTTGGCCTGGACTGAGGAAGGAAAAGGAAAGCACAAAGGGCTAAGAAAAAGTGAACTTAGGCTTGTGGGAGGGATTATGTCTTGACCCCACGTGGGGGATACTTTGCATAAATTGGGTTAATTGTGCAAGTAGCCTAAGGAGTCATTGAGCGGGAATGGGTCATGGGGATGCCGGGCGGGAAAGAGAAAGTGAGACTGAGGTCAAACGGGTTGTGGACTTAACCTTTGCTCTTGAATAATTTTTTAAGCATGTTTGTGCAAAGCAAAGTCGGCTATAGCAAATTGCAACGACATGAGGTGGCCAAGAAGGCCGCCTAGATTAAAAATGAAAAATTTGGGCGTGCATGCGGGATGGGGCCCCAAAAAGATATGAGGTACTGCACACTCACTCTACACGTGAATGTGTTCCAAAAGCCTAACGGAAAAATGAGATGCCAGAGGGTTTCCCAGAGGGAGAACCTACGAGCAATTTGTACATCTGATAGTCATCCATGGTGGTAGGTGCACGACAAGGGACTGTCCCACTCCTCGCCACTTAGACCTACCCACTGAGTGACAGTTGACTCTCCAAGGACTACAAAATCCCTTTAGGACCCTGTCAACTATGGTCCTTAACTTAGATCTATTACTAAAGTTGTCAGTATAAGACCTTACTGTTAATCCGGAGACATTTAAGGAGATCCCCCGTAACTCCGCAGGAATTGTTTAACGTCGCAAACAGGATGACGCGATCAGCAAGTCCTCTCAAGACTTAGACAACTAGTTCTGCAGCCGACAACTCGGATTTCGGGCCAACCACGGCTGATTGAGTAGCCCGCCGGTCTGTACCAGTCCTTGGGCGGGTTGAGTCCCCTAGGGCATGTCAATCATTAGACATGGACAACTTCCCTTCTCAGCCTGTGTGGGTTTCGTCAACACAACTATATGATCGCATACACGGAGTTCTTATCACCTGGACATAAGAGACTCAATAAGGAAAAAAGAGACAGACAGACTCAGCAAGTACCATGGGGTGAGTGCACTCCATAGGGTGAGGGGACAGGCTGAAGGCTTCGCGAGAGTATACCAACTCCATCTTGGTCAAATTCGGGGTCAACAGCTTCGTTCAATGCTATCAAAGCTGGTCAACGCTGGTTAACTTTCCGGTTAGCGCCTTGGTCAATGTTGATCAATACCTCAGTCAACGCCAGGTAACCCCGATCAACACCTCGGTCAACGCAAAGGTCAACTCTGGTCAACGCCTCAGTCAACACCTTAATCAACACCGGTCAACTCCCCGGTCAACGCTTTGGTCAACGCTGAGCTCGGCTATGGCTGCCAACCCTTTCTCTCCCACCAACCTTCGCTCCCCTTCTTCTTTCCCCTTCCTACTTCCTTCTTTTCACCTCGACTATGAGTTCTCTCGTCTTCCTCTTCTCTTCTTTCTTCTTCACTTCCTTTCTTCCTCGCTTGATCTTCTTCTCGCTCTTAGTATCCTCCTTCGTTTTTCTTCCCGTGTCCGAGATCGACGTTTGTGACCGCCACCTTCTTCCTTGAACCGCACAACCAATCTTGTATCTCTCAATGGCAGCATGCCGACTCCATCGCTTTTGGTTGGGAGAGACCGGCTAGAGGGTGAAAACTGTTCACGACTGGACTTCTCATCCCTTCCAATGTTCGATTGAATGATGAAGCCGCACTTGAAGATCTAAGTCCATCTCCTGAATGGAGTGTCAATGCAGGGGACAAAAGCGATGAGTGCACGTCATAGGTCTTGTGAGTCTGCCCGATACGTGAGCGAAAAGGGTTTTTTAAAATGCCTGTTCGGACATGGTTCGTTGTGATAGGACATCATCGCAGACTTTGTGTATTATAAAAAGACGAAGCCTAGAAGGCAGGCTGAGCATATTCTTTTTGAACTAAGTGAATTGCGACGATTTCGGCAGTAGGACAAAGAATTTGTCTACGATCTTGGGATGTTTTTTATAAGATGGTTGGGTGATGGTTAAGCAATTTCAGACGTTTAGTTCATGGTGGATGCGATTGTTATACTTTTCAACAATTCATTTTCGATACTTGTTTTGCATGTCATTTCTTTTGTAGGGAGTGCGACAGGAGCCATGGCCCATTGGCATGATATTTCGTATCCCATTCACCCTTGTGCATGCGGATTGAGTGGTGCGGGTGACAATACTGAAATTCTTGAGCCGATGACAACGGAGTTTGAAAACGACCCGTGGATGAGTGTTGTCCCCTTTTTGGACAAGCCTCTCGATGCGTGGTCCGAGGCAGAATGGGATAGAGTGATCTTGGCAAGGAAATGTCCATGGCATAAGGAGTACAAGTTTGCTTTTGCGTTAGAGTGAGGGAGCCTAATCAAAGTACCTTATTATACCGTTGGCGTCAGGCAACTTCCGTCCCTGTGCGCCACACTCATGCACGAAGAGAATAAGCGGTTTTACCTTCGCTTGGAGAACGTCATGATGTCACCTCGTGTGTGGTCTGCGGACTTGATACAAAAGTTATTGGACTGTGCATCCTACAATCCGTTTTTGGAACTATATCTGTTTTGTGGTGTCGACATACGACTACAGGATGTGTCGTATTGTTGCATACGGTTGTCTTTGGTCGGTTCCGACTTCTGCAAAATGTTGTGTGTGGCATGTTCGAACCGAAAACGGATTTTGGTAAACGCTGCAGTGCTAGTTTCTTGCAACGAGCTTATAAACCGTGGTCGCAAAATGAGGAATCTGCACCTTCTCTACGAGAACGGACAGTCCGATTTGGAGATTGTCAGTCAAATTGATCAGGTTGACACGTGGCATGAGGTAGAGCAAGTGGCATTTTGTGTGTGTGACTCCATCAGTAAGTCCTTGGCAGGTGTTGGTAGATTTGTAAGGATGAAATACATTTCGGTATTCTCGAATGTGGCGACGAAGGGACAACCACAAACCTTTGCTTTCGGGTCGTCAATGAATGCTGCACGGGTTTGGTTCTCACGGGACGCGGGGACGCTTGCAGATGCTTTAAATTTGTAAATGATAGCATTTTAGAAAAATTAGATTACGGAGGCTCGTGACATTTAATTTAGATGTAGTCCAATCTTGAGTTAGTTCGTAGCATTTAATTCAAACGTAGTTCGATTTTGCGTTCACGATTTTTCGCACGTCTGCATATAATTTTTGACTTTTAATTTTTCATGATTATGATATTTCTTGAAGCGCGACGGAATCCAATGGTGTTCATACAATGTCCTGTCAGTTTATGATAATATGTCGAAGTGCGATTGCATTGACGCTTCGATTGACTTTCAATTTTTGCTTGACAGAATGTCATGATACGTAAAATACGTCTGACTCAATGCTCAATGATATACAAAATTAATCGAAGTGTGATGCAGAATCTGAGGTCATTCACAACCTTTTCGTTCAGTGTCTCATTATGTGTACTTTTCAAGTGAATTTCAATGTATGACATTGACATGTCACTTACGTCTTTTAAGTAACATAAATTATCGAAGTGCGATGAAATCCATACTTCAACCATCTCGTTTACTGTGTGATTGCCTTTGCTCTTCGATTGCGTTCTAATTTATGCAAGTCACACCAGTTATGTTTTTTAAGTTATATAAAGTATTGAAGTGCGATGTAATTCATACTTAAACCATCTCATTTGTTGTGTGATTGTCTTAAAGTTATTCTTCGATTGAATTATAGACCAGTTACGTCTGTTAAGTTACATAAATTATCGAAGTGCGATGAAATTCATACTTAAACCATCTCGTTTACCGTGTAATTGCCTTACAGTTACTTTTCGATTGAATTGAACTTCCAATTTATGCAACTCACAATTTCATGGAAAATAGGTCCGACTCAATGCCCACACAAAATTGATCAAGGTGTGAACATTGTTGTTCAGTGTCTCATTGCATTGAGTGTAACAGTTGAACTTCCCTTGAGTTTCAATTTCTGATAACTCCATGTCAATTACCATAACGACTTTTAAGTTACAAAATTTTTGGAAGTGCAATGAAATCCACACTCAAACCATCATGTTCAGTACGTGATTGCCTTGAATCTTCAATTCAGTGAGTTTCTATTTCTAACAACTCCATGTTCATTACCGTAACGACTTTCAAGTTAAAAAATTTATGGACGTGCAATGAAATTCACACTTACACCATCACGTTCAGTACGTGATTGCCTTGAATCTTCAGTTCAGTTTCAATTTATGGTCTGTCAATTGCATTCTTCGGGTTGACTACCCGTATCCTAAGTTTCATTCAAGTCCACAATATGGTGATTTTAACATCAAATTAATAGCTTCCGAGTACCAGTTTAAAATATAATGTCCTGTTTTAAAAAATAACATGTTTCTCTCTCTCTTTGTCTTCGTCTCCCTCTCTCTCTCTCTCTCTCTCTTTCTCTCTCTCTCTCTCTCTCTCTCTCTCTCTCTCTCTCAGTCTTCGTTCCCGGTGCAGGTGTGCGGCGTCTCCCTACAGAGGTGCAGCTATGGCGGACCCTTCTTCCTCGATGGCGCGACTACTACTTTGGCGCCCAAATGACGCTTCTTGTCTTTGCGCTATGGCGTCCTGCTGACATTGCGCGGAATTGGCGCCTTTTTTCCTCCTCTCGACGATGGCGGGTGGAACAGCGAGACCTTCTCCGATACTAATGCAATGAGACTCGTCTTCTTCCTTATTCGGCATGCATGCAAACAGATGGCAATCCACATTGGCGTCAGACCCCCACACAAAGCTTCGAGTTATCAAGGCCAAAAACACAGCTCAGATTCAAACTCACTGCAAATGGCTATGGCGCCGGAGCGCCCTCACATCACCCTTCCAACACTGTCGTCACAACAACTGTTCACACGCACACATCTTTGGATCTCCCTGGATGTTCCACGCACGCTGACCCTGTATCGCACACTCACATACACACTCACTACATACTTAATCTAACCTATGGCAGCTATGGCTGCCTTCCACCTACTAAATACTAATGCCGATGACCGCTATGTCTCCCTCGTAGCCCACTTCGACTTCGGGCATCTGCAGACCACCTCGCACAAGACGCTCGACCAGCACTTCCGCATGGCTCATGCAGAATGAACTGCCATTTCGTGAAAATGGATATTTTTTATTTTTTTAACGAAATTGAAACCTACGTAGCACCGTGTTCGCGAAAACTCATCTAAATTTGTTGCTCTTGAGGGTTCGACGTTTTTAAAACGCTGCACCCCATGTACGTATCTCGACATAGCTTGAGACCCGATACATCCAGGCGGTCCCCCCTGGATGTATCTGGTCTCAAGCTTAGTCTTGATATATCCAGGGGGTCCGACGTTTTAAAAACGCTGGGTCCTTAGAAGCAAGAAAATTTAGACAAGTTTTCAACCAAAAACGAGATTTCCACCCCGGGCCCCCGGGCCACCCCAGGTCACCCGGAAGGGCGCTCGCGACGCCCGGTCGTGCACCCCCCCCCAACCAGGCCCCCGGGCCCCCACAGTGCCGCCCCACAAATCGCTTCAATTTTTTTTTTTTTGCGCTTTCGGCTGAAGGCCCAGAGGGAAAAAACAATTATGGCGGCCGCCCTAATTTTTTTTGGGGTCCGGTAGCCCCCATTTCGTGTTTTTTTTTTTTTTTTGGGACTTGGGCGGTCGATCTGCATTGATCGATGGCGCGGAAGTCCCAAGATTTTAAATTCGAACCTTTAGGACTTATCGCGAGGCGGTGCACCCTCCTCCCTACCCCCCCCCACCAGCACGTTGTTTCCCTGCCGTTGTGACCCTGCCATGGTCGTCCGCGCCATCGTTACCGTTTACCAGCCGAGCCATCGTCGTCATCACCCTGGTGCCCTCCGGCGCGCCACCGTCATCGCTGTCCAGCCACGCCATCCTCCCCGCTGTTGATGAAGACTTCCTGCGCAGCCATCGCCAACTCTAGTAAGTTCTTTTCTTTTTTTTCTTCTACTTCTTCTTCATCTCTACTATGTATTTGTTTGTTCTTCTTCGTTTTGTCTCCTCTCCTTCTTCTCCTCCATTTCGTCATGTTCTTTTCCTTCTTCATTGTTTTTTCGTCTTCTTTTCTTTTCCTTCTTTGTCGTTTCTTCTTTTATTTGTTCTTGTTCTTCATCGGTTTGCTTTTTTTCTTCTTTTTTTTCTTGCCGCCTCTTCTTTTTCTTTTTCTTCTTCTTCTTCTTCTTTTGCTTCTGCTCTCTTCTTCCTCACCGTTTCTTCCTCCGCCATAGCGCTTCATCAACAAATCATCATCTTTTTCTTGTGTGGGAATGTTTGATTATGCTTCGGCTCCGTCTGCCATAGCCTCCCTCCTCCCTCCATAGACTCCCCTCCCCCCTCCTCCTCCATCAGTCTCTCTTCCCCGTCCTCCTCCCTGGTTAGACTCCCTCTCTCAATCAGTCTCCCTTCCCCCTCCTCCTCCCTCCATAGGTTCCTTCCATAGGCTCCCTCCCTCCTTCTTCTTGTTCCCTTCTTCTTCATTTTCTTCTTCCTCCTCTTCTTACTCTCTCCCTCTCTTCTTGTTCTTCTTCCCTTCTTCTTCGTCATCTTCTTCTTCCTCCTCTTCTTACTCTCTACGGTCCTTCGGGGACGGGATACTCCTCTTCTTCTTAATCGTTTTTCCTTCTTCGCTAGAGTTCTGCCCCTACCTCCTCCTACCTCCTCGTACCTCCTGCCATAGTCCCCCTTCCTCCCTCCTTCCTCCCGCCATAGTCCTCCCTCCTYCCTCCCCCCARKSKCCTCCCTCCTCYCYCCCGCCATAGGCCCCCTCGCCCCCCCCCAACCCCCCAACACAGAAACCAATATGCTTGAAAATGAAAAACAAGGTCGGATTTGGGTCGTACTCGGCAAGCGCAGCAAACCCTCGTAGACCAAAAAATAAAAATAAAAAAATCGGTGGATTTTTTTCATGCCCGGGATACCCCGGGCGAGGAACCTACCCGGGCGAGGCGCCCGGGGCACCCGGCCAGGCACGCCGGTCGAGCGCCCCGGGAAAGCTATGACAAAAAGTAGAAAAAACTCAGTTTCAATTTCATTCAAAAAATAAAAATGTCCGTTTTTACGAAATGGTAGTTAACGAACGAATCGTTGGACGTTGCCTCTTGATTTATACTTATGTTGGTAACTGGTTTGCTCCTTTCCACCGGGCCCAGGGTGTACATAGTCCCACATGGTACTTGCTGACTTGATAAAGTAAAACTGAGACTAAGTACCGCTGACTAGGCAAAGTTAGACTACCCACTTGCCCACTTGCCTCTGGTCAAATATGAACAATTTTCAAAAGGCCACTTCCGGGCCTTCCGAAAGTCTGTAGACTTGGCCTTTCGAAATTGTAGTAGCTATGACTTTGACCTCTCGGGACTGTAGTAGTGACGACCTTGACCTTTCAGAATTGCAGCAGCTATGACCCCTACACAGGTACGGACCCTACTTGGCAGACCTACGGTTCAAAACCTGAGAGCCCCACTATCCTACAACATCAGACAGGCGACTCTCGAGACACAGGTCGAAGGTTCAAACATACACAAGGAAGTTGATACTATGCACGGGTTAGGACAAGGTCTGGGGATCGAGCCCTGGGATCTGCATCTGCTACCGTAAAGGTAAAAACCGTTTCACTCCCGCCAGCCAAATCTTGAGGTCCTCCGAGAATAACTCAATGTACAATAGAATTTTTACCTCTCTTTACTCTTTCGTAGACACAGACTACGTTGGGAGCAGTCTTTAGAAGTTTTGTTCGTGTGAACGAGCGATCCTCTTAGGGCTCTTGAAAGGAATATCTGACTTTGTATTGTTTCTGTGGACGACCTCTACTTCCTGTTTTGAACATATCCTTATCTACTATGCGATCAATACCTTCCATCCATATCTCGAGGAATCATCGATCTTCTCGACGGAAATTGCTGACTTGTCGTGCAAGGTAACAACTTTGACACGTGAAAAATTGGATATGTATGGAGGTGTGTTGGGACCACTATCGTGTAGGAGGACCTATATTCTATGCCCTTGACTTCTGGGACTGACCACCGTCCTTTATATGCAGGTAATGACTTCTGCAAGATGTTATCCTCACGATCAAACTCCTTTGACTTTACCAAGACGAAGTTGACTACTTGGAACTGTGATGGGCGAAGGTGTTTGTTGGCTTGTTCTATCATCTTGTGTTGGCCCTGTTGGGCCTTCCAGAGGTTCTCTGTTATGGTTGCAATCTCTTTCTCGTGATCTAATGCGAACTTCCTAGTATCGGGCGGTAGCCTCTGAATCTGATCCCGGTTCAACCCTTCGAACGGCCTACGCGGTCTAAAGGACTTATGCAATTCGTTGGGAGTGAGACATGTTGCTATGTGCACGTTGTTATTATATACGCTAACTACCTCTGGGAGCATCTCATCCCAGTTGACTTGATCGGGTCTAATGTAAATTCTAGGAACTTGTTGCAGGAACTTGTTGCAGGAACTTGTTGCAGGATCTTGTTCATCTTTTCGGTCTGACTGTTAGTCTCTGGATGGCGGCTAGACAACATTAACAACTTAGAGGCTTAAACTCTCATCAACTCCTGGCAGTTTTGACTAGTGAACCTGGTATCTTTGTCACTAACTATGGCTAGTGGTAGACCATGTTCACTGACCCTCCATCACTATATTTTTATAGGATTATGAAGGCCAGGGAACAAAAACTGCATACTTGCTAAATCTATCAACTACAACCATGACTTGACTCTTGTCGTGCCTACTCCTGACCCCAACATCCAACAAGTCAATGGACACATAATCTTCGAGTCTTGTAGGAATAAGCAAGGGTCTGAAAAGACCAAGAGGGGTTTGCATAGTGGTCTTATTCTTCTCGCATACCTTACAACTGCGTACGTACTCTATGCAGTCAGCCTTCATGCTAGGCCATGTATACGCATGAATAAGGTTGGCTAATGTCTTTTGCGAACCAAAGTGTTCCTCTGTGTCGTGGAATTCCCCTAAGATTAGGATACAATTTTTTTGGTTGTATGGAACCCACAAACGATCGGTTACGTTAGTCTTCTTGAATAACAACCCATCTGTAGTGCGGCAATCTGGTTCACACTCTGGGACTCCTTAACTCTCTTAAGGAGGTCGCTATAAATACGGTCCTGCGTATAAGCCTCTTTGACTTTCTGTTGTAGGTCCCTCCCTTTGTCCAGAAAGTGAACTATCACTCGAATGTAATCGGCTTTTCTACTTAGAGCGTCCGCAACTACGTTATACTTCCTTTTGACAGGGTTGAGCTCAAAGTCAAACTCGTCCTTCTCCGCAGCCCACCAACTAAACTTCGCTGTCATCTTGGCGTGAGTCTTCAGCCACCTCATTGTCTCGTGGTCTGAGTAGACTTGAAGTGCCTCCCAAACAAGTGGTGCTTCAAGTGATCTAACGCTTGATGGAAGCGTAGTGTTCTCTCTCATACGTCAATGTCACTACCTTTTCAGAAGGCATCCTCGAAGACATGAACTCTACGGGTCTATACTCATTGCCATCATCTTGATGTAAAACAACACCTATACCATACTGACGTGCATCATTAGTGACAACAAAAGATAAGGACAGATCGACTACCTTGTGGACTGGGTACTCTATCAAGGCTCGCTTTAGCTTCTTCAGGGCCGATATAGAGTCTCTATCTCAATTCCAGATTGCTTCTTTCTTTAGCAATCTTTGAAGGGGCGGAGCGCCGGTAAAGAAGTTCCTTACGAACTTCCTATAATAGTTTGCTAGGCCTAAAAACGACCACAACTCTATCAATGCGTTGAGAGTTGTCCAGTCTGTAATCACTGTTATCTTATTGTCCTCATATTTTATGCCCTCTGCATCTAGAACGTGACCCAAGTACAAAACTAGCGTCTTGGCCCACTTGCAGTTCTTCATGTTGATCTTAAAGTTAGCTTCTCGCAGCTTGTCCAAGACCTGCCTCAGATGACCCTCGTGCTCTTGGAGGGTCTTACTAAAAACTAGAACATCGTCTAAGTACACAATCATAAACCTATCTAACCGCGACCTAAACAAATCATTCATGCAATACAAGAATAGGGTTGGTGCGTTGGTTAGTCCAAAGGGCATCACTATAAACTCGTAGTGCCCATATCTCGGTTTGAATACCGTCTTGTACTAATCATCAGAATGCACCTCTATCTGATGATAGGCACATTTCAAATCTATCTTAGAGAAGTATTTGCAGCCCTGCACCGGATCTAATAGATCATCTATCTGGGGCTGTGGTTCTGCATTCTTTAATGTGATGACATTAAGACCCATATAGTCAATGAACATTCAAAGCTTTCTCTCCTTGTTGGGGACAAACAAAACAGGTGCTCCAAATGGAGAGAAACTAGGGTTAATCCAACCCTTCTTGAGGAGCTCATCTACCACTTGAGCAACTCCTCTAGCTCCTATAGGGTATTTTTTGGATGGCTCCCTTAGGAATCCTACTGCCAGACTCTATCTCAATGCGATGTTGGATTGGCCGCGGTACTACTCCTGTAGGCGGCTAAGAGTCTACATATTCTTGCTGCAACTTGGCAATAGTTGGATTAGTGGGTTTCTTTTTTTTAGGCTCGGTGACAGGCCTAACGTAGGCCGCAAAAACGTGTTTTTCTAATTGCTCATTCTTAACTAATTGCGCGAACGTGGGAGCGCTGGGACAACAATGTGCCAAAGGGTTGTCTACCCCGGACACACGAAACAAACGACCAGTCTTAACTTTGCCTGATGGACTAGGGAGCCTACACTCGTGCTCTCTCAGATGGAGTGTGACCCCTGCGGCCTCTCCTCTGTCCATTCCCAGGACCATATCGAATATTAGGTGATGGTCCTCTACGAGGAGAGTTGGTGAATGGAGAACTCTCTCTACCTTCCCATCTTTCTCTAGGCGAAAATATGTCTAGACTCCCTCGACATAATCCTCGACTAGCACAGTTCGATTGTATGTGAGGATACTTACTATAGGTTCTTCTAGATTTTTAACCTTTAGTTTGAGCTTCCACTTCTGCAACGTTTTTCGACCGATATAGTTGCAGGTGGCCCCGCTATCTATAAGGGCCCCTACCCTGCCGCTAAGGACTTCTTCATCTATTAATACTGCCTGTCCATTTCCATCCTTTTTCATCTTGGCCTAGACCGGCATCCTCTTCTTCAACTCCTCTGCCAGACCTGTGAGGGAAGTGCCTAGAATGACTCTAACACAAGAAGTATTTGGACAGCTACCTAGACACTAATCAACAACCACTGGCAAATACACATGTGGTTTGAGAGTTTCCTTGTGGTGCGCACGCTCTTTTCCACATGGTCTAGGGCTAAGGGCAGTTGCGACCCCTACCGACGGTTGCCTTTTGCTTCCTTAGCAGCTGCTTGTTGGACATCTCTTTATTTGGGGCAGTATTTAATGATGTGCCCCGAAGCACCGCAATAGATACAATGATCCTGGTATATTCTCCTCTGCCACACTGTCTGTTCTAAGCCCAACTCTTTCCAGGGTTTGCCTTGTGGCAAGCCAGGGTGCGATTCACCTGTCGTGGGAGGTGATCGGTTCAAACGAGAGAGGTTTTGTGGGGGCCCTTGACCCGTGTCTCCCTCTTGGCGGCTACCTCTGCCACCAACCCCTTGCTCGCTCGGTCCTTGATCACCAAAGGCCCGGCCCCCTTGGCCCCGACTTCCTCCTCTTCCTTGCGGCCTCCCTCCAGGCGCGACAACAACGAAAGTACTCCCCTGACCATTGCCTCTGTCCTCCTGCTCTAGGACCCATTCTGTCTGGCTATGTGAGACCTCTTCCATACCACCCTCATCTAACGTAAGGATCAAATGATTCTTGGCCCTGACTTGGCCAAAGATGGTACGACCCTTCCATTTTTGCCCCTGGTCCAAATCGTTTTGCGAGAAGGTAGAAGTTAGCATGCACTGGGCTTCAAAAGTCACTACTTCGCTACTAAGGGTATCGTAGGTCATAGTAGACTCCTTGCTCTTCTTAAAGAAATGACCCCATGGCCATGGAACAATAAATCAGTTGGACCAGTTGGGTCTCAATGACCCCATGGCCAGGGACGACAACCAACTCGTTCATAACTCCCTTGAGTGCTCTGACATTCTTCCACTGACGAGAGTGGACGGTTTGTAATTTATCAGAGACTCTAATCGCTCTAGTGGTATAGACAAATCTTTCATGCAGCAACTTGAAAAATTCATTCAAGAAGGTGTTCATGGAGTAAGCTACCATATTATTTTCACAAATGGTTGCACGAGCGAGTGATCGGGCGAAGCTTCCTGCTTTATCCTTCAGAGCATGGAAAACGATTAAAACTTGCTCCTCAAGCAAGATCTTCAGGAGGCGAACATAGGAATTAATGTTTGCCTCCCAATTGTCAAAGTTTCCCCCTTTCGTCCCACAATTAGGGAACTTTACTTTCACTGGATCTGTACGTGGGCGTACTTTCTCCTTCTTTGGAGTTGCCAGCTTCGCACCCTTTATTGCGCTCGTGCAAAAGCACTCTGTGTTTTCTACTCTCAACTTCATTTATGTGCCTACATGCATCATCATTTTGGACGCGAACTCTCTAAAGCCCAATCTAATAGACTGCACGGCTATATCTTGCCCCCTAATGAACTGATACCTCTCTTGCTGGGCCTTTGCCAGGAGTTCTATATTCCTAGCCATAACCTTCATCCTTCCCTGCAAGTGTTTCTGACCTTCCATCTATTTTCTTTGCTCCTCCACCAACTCCTTCGCCATCTTATCAGTCTCCTCCATCTGTCGCCTCTTCTCTCTTGTGAGGCTTAATTTTCACTCTAACTTCTTTTCTCCCATTGTTTGGCAACGTAGGAGGTCTTCTTCTGCAACTAACTCTTTTATCACCGCCTCCTGTTCTGCTCCGGGAACGCATAACATTGTTTGGCAGCGTAGGAGGTCTTCTTCTGTAGCTAACTCTTTTATCACCGCCTCCTATTCTGCTCCGGGAACGCATAACATTGTTTGGCAGCGTAGGAGGTCTTCTTCTGTAGCTAGCTCTTTCATCACCACCTCCTTTTCTGCTCTGGGAACGTATATCATTGCTTCCTCTTCTTCGCCCAGAAATAGATTGGCAACCCATTTCGACACCTTCTTCTCCATCTACTGATCCTCCGTCTTCGTACCACTCGATACCCCCTTCTATCTTTTAAAGTTTCTTAGCAGGGGTACTTCTTCCTCGACCTCTTCTTCTTTGTGTTACTACACACAAATTGAGCAAGGGGTCAGAGCTCAAATTTTTGAGCTCCGCTTAATCCCGCACTCAAAAGCGTTTGAGCGAGATTTTAGTGGGCGCGAGAATATGTTTTTTCCCAAGAAAGAATAAGCAAAAATAAAAATAAAAATATAGGTTTGTAGATATTTTTGAGATCTACAATCCCCTATTTCTTATTGTACTTTTTGAAGTTTTTCTATAGTCTTAAAAAATCAATAGCATAAAGGAAAAAAAATAACAAAAATAACAATATAAAATAGGTGTTTTTTTTTTTTTTTTCACAGGGATTTCTTTGCTGGCAAAAAATAAACAAAACAATAAAATAAAAAGTAGAGGCTTGTAGATCATTTGGATATCTACAACTCTATGATTTTTATTGATTTTTTTTAAGTTCATTTGTAAAAAAAAAAAAAAAAAAACCTAAAAACGAGAAAAAAAAAACACAGAAACCTGTATACCCCCGCCCCCCCACACAGACATGAGCACACACACACACACGCACACACACACACACACACACACACACACACATACACACACACACACACACACACATATATATATCGTCAAATAGAATATATAGAAAGAGAGAGAG
>BFEA01000121.1:926997-938597 GCA_003427395.1 Chara braunii
ATTTTTTTTTTTTTCGGTGCAACCCCCCCCACGTGTTCTCCTCCCCATGCGGGCCCCGCCAGGTGCGCGCGCTTATGTTTCGGTGTGTGCGCGCGCCCTAAACATGATTGAGCGCTTTTGAGTGTACGCTTGGGGGGCTTTAAGCATGCGCTTAAGCGCACTCAAACGGTTTCATAGCTTCTTCTTCTTCCACCACATTCAAATTTTCTTCCTCTTCCTTTTTCCACCTCTCCATCTACTCCTCGATCTGCTTCCTCTTTGCGGCCTGCTTCACCTTCAAGGCCAATTTCTTGGCCTGTTTCACTAACTCTCTCTTCTCCATTTTGGTCTTCTGCTCAACCAGAATCTTGGTGGCCTCCTCCTCCTGCTCCTTCGTGTAAGGAGTGGTCCCAGTACCACCCCTCGTCTCCACTCTACACATGAATGTGTTCCAGAAGCCTAACGGAAAACAGAGACGCTAGAGGGTTCCGAAGAGGGAGAACACCACGAGCAAGCCGTACATCGGATAGTCATCCATGGTGATAGGTGCACGACAAGGGACTGTCCCACTCCTCACCACGTAAACCTACCCACTGAGTGATAGTTGACTCTCCTAGGACTACAAAATCCCTTTAGGACCCTATCAACTATGGTCTCTAACCTAGACCTACTACTAAAGTTGTCACTACACGACCTTACTGCTGATCAAGAGGTATTTAAGGAGATCCCTCATAACTCCTCAGGAATTGTTTAACGTCGCAAACAGGACGGCGTGATCAACAAGTCCTCTCAAGACTTAGACAGTTGGTTGTGAAACCCACAACTCGTATTTTGGGCCAACCATGCCACATCGAGTACCCCTCCGGTCTGTACCGGACCTTGGGAGGGTTAGTCCTCCGGGACGTGTCAACCGTTAAACATGGACAACAACCCTACTCAACCTGTGTGGGTTTGGTCAACAAAGCTCTACGACCTCGTGCACGAAGTTCCTATCACCAGGACAAAAGAGACTCAATGCAAAAAGAAGAGGCAGATAGACTCAGCAAGTACCATGGGGTGAGTGCACATCCGTAGGGCAAGGGGACAGGCTGAAGGCTTGGCGAGAGTATACAAACTCCAGCTTGGTCAAACTTGTGGTCAACAGTGGCGGTCAACGCTGGTCAACTTTCCGGTCAACGCCTTGATCAACGCCGGTCAACACCTCCATCAACGCCCAGGTCAACTTCGGTCAACACCTCGGGCAAGGCCTCGGTCAACTCTGGTCAAGGCCTCGATCAACATCTTGGTCAACACCGGTCAACTCCCTGGTCAACGCCTCGGTCAACGCTGAGCTCGGCTACGGCTGCCAAACCCCTATTCTCCCACCAACCTTCGCGTCCCTTCTTTTTTTCCCTTCCTTCTTTCTTCTTTTCACCACGACTATGGTTTCTCTCTCCTTCCTCGTCTTCTCTTTCTTCTTCATTTCCTTCCTTCCTCGCTCAATCTTCTTCTCGCTCTTAGTCTCCTCCGTCGTCCTCCTTCCTGTGTCTGATCTCGGCGGCTATGACCGCCACCTTCTTCCTTGAACCTCACAACCAATCTTGTATCACTCCTCTCTCTCTCTCTCTCTCTCTCTCTCTCTCTCTCTCTCTCTCTCTTCATCCTTTGTGCAGGAGTGCGACGTCTCCCTACGGTGGCACAGCTATGGCGGACCCTTCTTCCTCGATGGTGCGGCTACTGTTGTGGCGCCCAACTGACGCTTCTTCTTTGGTCACTATGGCGTCCCTCTGACGTGGAGCGGAATTGACACCTTTTTTCCTCTTCTCTTCATCTTCTTCCTTATTCGACATGCATGCAAACAGATGGCAATCCACACTGGCGTCAGGCCCCCACACAAAGCTCAGAGATATCAAGGTCGAAAACGAGTTCAGATTCAAACTCCCTGCAAATGGGTATGGCGCCTGAGCGCCCTCACAACACCCTTTCAACATTGTCTTCAGAACAATTGTTCACACGCACACCACTCGAGATCTCCCTGGATGTTTGATACACGCTGACCATGTACCACACACTCACTATAGACTAAATCTAACCTACGGCAGTTATGACTGCCTTCCAACTACTAACTACTAACGTCGATGGGGCGCTATGTCTGCCTTGCAGTCCACTTCTACTTCGGGCATTTGCAGACCACCTCGGACAAGACGCTCGTGCAGCGCTTCCACATGGCTCGCGCAATATGAATGAATTGTTGGACGCTGTCTCTTGATTTATACTTCTGTTGGTCGCTGGTCTGCTCCTTTCCATCGGGCCCAGGGTGCACACAGTCCCACATGGTAGTTGCTGACTTGACAAAGTGAGACCGAGACTGGGTACCGCTGACTAGACAAAGTTGGACTACCCACTAACCCATTTGCCTCTGGTCTAACGTGAACAATTCTCGAAAGGTCGCTTTCGTGCCTTCCGGAAGTCTGTAGAGTTGGCCTTTCGAAATTGTAGCAACTACGACTTTGACCTCTCAGGACTGTAGCAGCTACGACCTTGACCTTTCAGAAATGCAACAACTATGACCCCTACATAGAGACGGACCCTACCTGACAGACCTATGGTTCAAAACCCGACATCCCCACTATCCTACAACAAAAGACAGGCGACACGAGAGACACAGGTCGCGGGTTCAAACAGACACAGGGCAGTTGATACTGTACACGGGTTAGGGCAAGGTCAGGGATCGAGCCCTCGGATCCGCACCTGCTACCGTAAAGGTGAAAACCGTTTGACTCCCACCGGTTTAAATTCGAGGTCCTCTGAGAGTAACTCAATCTACAATATGATCTTTACCTTTCTTTACTCTTTTGTAGGCACGGACTACTCCGGGAGCAGTCTCTACAAGTTCTGTTTGTGTGAGCCAGCGATCGTCTTCGGGCGCTTGAAAGGAAAATCTGACTTTGTATTGTTTCTGAGGACGACCTCTACCTCCTGTTCTAAACACATCCTCATCTACTATGTGATCAATGTCGTACCTTCCGTCCATATCTTGAGGAATCATCGATCATCTCGACAAGATTGCTGACTTCACGTGCAAGGTAACAACTCTGACGCGTGAAAAATTGGATATGTGTGGAGGTGTGCTTGGATCTCTATCGTGTAGGATGGCCCATCTTCTCCGCCATTGACTATTAAGACTGGTCACAGTCCTCTATATGCAGGCAATAGCTTTTGTGGGATGTTCTCCTCTGGAGGAAACCCCTTTGACTTGACCTAGACTAAGTCGCCTATTTGGAACTGTGATGGGCGACGGTGTTTGTTGGCTTGTTCTCTCATCTTGTGTCGGTCCTTCCTAAGGTTTTGCTGTTACGGTAGCAATCTCTTTCTCGTGCTATAGTGCGAACTCCCTAGTACCGGTGTGAGGAAACCCGGGAAGGGTCATCTACTGTTCGCTGAAGCCAGGGGCAACAACGCCTGTCACTCGTTGCGCCTGCTTCAGAGGTCCTCAGCGAGCAGTAGGGTGGTGGGGGTTGTGTGGCCTGTGACTCCCTCGTTCAAAAGTTTAACTAGAGCACTCTCGCAACTGGCTGGATTGGCGAAGAATCTATTAGAAATATATGAGTTATTGCAAGCTCCCGGTTTCGACTTCAGAGCTCAAACGCCGCCAGGCGTCACTGCAGCAGGACCACAAAACTGCAGGGTTCTAGGAGAGATTTACTTTTACAAAATCAGCAGCAACTCCAACGCGAGGCCTTCGATCCGTTTGTTCACAATACGGTTTCCCTGTCAAACCATTTTAACACCGAGCAGCCATTTCGAATGGTCATTCGTCTTTGCGTTAAAACGCTGCCTGCGCCCTGTTTATGTGAGTTTTCCCCTTTACTAGGGATTGCGAGTCAAATTAATGCAGCGATAACGATGAAATTAATTGTGATTATAATAATAATAATAATAATATTTTAAGTAGGTGAAACTATGCAAAAGGAGGTTTGTTGATTTCCCCATTCCTCTTATTCCGCTGAACAGTGTGCTCTTTGCGATACATTCAAAATCTCTGAAAATACTCAAGACGGTCCAAGGTGATTGTACACCTCATCTCAGGGCAAACATCTCTCCCCCATTTTACCGTGTGGTTCAAAATTTCATATCATCAAAGCCAAGTGGCAATATAACTATTCACTCTCCATACCAAAATCGCTATGACCACTTCACTCAGCTCCAGCTCCCGCTTACGGGACTGGTGACTGTTCTTGTGTTGAACGCCTCTTTCAAAGGCGATGTAGTAGATCTGAAGGCTCCCCTCAAGTGTGAGGCCGCTCGTTCCAGCCTCTTTATCCACAGTTCTCACTCTCTTAGTCTGTGAGCCCAGTTCAATTCAGCCTCAGGATGCACACACAGACATCAATGTCGTACCCATAGAGACTCTCAGCCCGGACAAAGTAAGGGGGGGGGGGGAATCATGCGATCGTGACTATAATTGCTTCCGACAGAGCATAGAGACTCGAATACTAACTTTCCTCATCGGCGATAAACGCTGAGATCGACTCTTTGAACATAGTTGTTGTGGGCACACAGACTGCCCTTTCTACTTTCAGCGACGCAAGTTTCATACTCATCATTCACTGGTCCTCTCGCTATCGCCTGCCTCCACATGCCCCAAAGCCCGCACGCTTTCTCTCCCTCATCCTCTGATGCGCTTCCTTTCTATCTCTCCCACTCTTGCACCCGACCAATTCCCCTCTCTTTTTACAAGTGTCGTCCTCTCACTTAATAGCACCCCAGTCTCAATCTCTGTTATTAGGGCGCGTACTTCTGACCGGTCGTAGCGCGCGCCTGCCTCTTCGTGTCCAATTCTTAGTGTCTCAAGTTACATCTCTTACACGTTGTTCTCCCTACTTACCTCTCGTCTTCAATGTTCGTCTTCTTAGACGCTTACTGCATGGAATCATTCTCACCCTCGGGAAGACCCATGGGCAGGTCTCAATGGAGCTTGGACTGCCTGTTAGGAGCTGTCGATCCCTTGTAAGAATGCCCGACTAGTCGCCTTATTACAGTCACTGTCGAGTCGCCCGTCACATCTCAAGACATTCTCCACCTGTCATGGTGATCTGTTCACAGAGAATCCTGGACGAGGCAACCACGAAAGGACACAAACTGGGTTTGATCACGTGTAGTGCGGATCATCCGGTAGCAACGCTCTGCACAGAACGGGAGAAAGCACCAAAGCTCTCCAGTCACACTATTTCCGCTGGTCTTTTTCTTTTCCCCCATAGCTGGCAGACATGACGTTACTCCAGCGGGGGAAACAGAGAATAACCCACTGCCCATACAAAGCAAGCTGCCCCAAGTCAAGGTCCCCCTTCGTGACTCTTTGACTGTTCTCTCTCCGCAACCGACGATCCAAATTTCTCAAGAGAAGACCGCGGGCGCCAGGCTCGCTCCCCTTTCTCTCTCGTTCCAATCATACCCCAGAACCTCGTTCCTACCATGCCCAAGCTTCGCCTATCAGTACCTGTTGTGCCTCGTCCAGGCCTTGCGCGAGCTGACTGCGGATGCCCGACACATTGCTTCCTTCCCCCTTCGTCCAGCCCCTGCCTGAATCGAATCGCGATGATGGCTGCTTACGCCAGGCTCACTGCACTATTCTCTCCCTCCGTCCATATCCCCCATGTCCATGCTCCCGCGGCCTGAGCCCCCAACCGGGTTGTTCAATCCCTGCTTGAAGCGCTGGCGTGGACTGCGTACGCCAAACACGCTCCTGGATACTGCTCCCTCCGAATGAGAGCAGCCTCTTGCGGCCCTTTCCCTATAATGTCTGGGATACAGCCCTCACGAGCTCAGTCCTTGCCCTCAGCAAAGCCCAGGGTTTTAGATCCTAGCTGGCGTCGTGGCACCTGTACCGAATCTGGCGCATATCAGAACCTGCCTCGTAGTACGGATTCAGTACCACTCCTAGGCCCCGTCCTATGGTCACTGCAGTCCCAGGCCGCAGGCCTGGAACGGCCCACAACAACAGTTTCGAGCAACTTAAGGGCTAGCGAGAAAAGAACCAGGATTTGGGATCCCCAAAATAACATTGTCGAAGTCATGGCAAGCCGTGTCCACAACAGTCTCGGGCCCAATGCCACACCCAGGGACTCAAGCGTCACCGACCAGAAATCAATAGTACTGTGTCGTGGTACGCTGCTCCATTGTCGAACCATTGGTGACTCCCAGGATAAAGGAATCGAAGTGTCGTGTGTCGTTCTAGTGTCGCACCAGCGTTAGAAGCAGTGAACCGCAGCAGTCCCGAACTGGATCAGAGTACCGCACCGGAAAATAACAAATGTGGAACCGCTCAGTGTCGTACCTGTTCCGAACCTGAAAATAAATGTCTGCCTGCAGTACGACGCTGTTGTCAAACCAATAACTGAGGCGTGTCATATCCATCCCAGGCCTGTCCCGAATCAAGGTATCGCGCCAATGTGGAATGTCGTTCGGTATTAATAAAGAATGCTCGTACCGTTCCAGTGTCAAGAATGTCAAGCCTGTACTCATGGCAACCCTGTCTCACCATACCAGCATCGGACCTGAGAGAATTATTTGGAGCTACAGCAACCCGTACCGTACTAATGCCGAACCAAAACCGGACCTGAGACAACTGTCTCCAACCGCAGTGGCCTGTTCCATACCGATGCCGAACCAATACCGAACCTGAAACATGTCGAATACCGTATAATGCAGCAAAGCCGCGATAGTACCGAACCAGTCCCGAACCAGAGTGTCATGCCCGAACTGAACCAACGACCACATGGAAAATAATAAAGTCGTCCGTCTCAAAGTAACACCAGCAGCAACATCACATTGGTCATCCAACCCATACTCACTCATAACACCCGGGATGCGTCAAAGTCAGGAACCAGGTAAATCAGGTAAGTCACGCAAGGGTACTGGATTATCGGAAAATAGACAGAATCGTTGGATTCGGAATAAATGAATAATCTGGATCGCGAATACTTCAAATAAAATTTAATCAAATATTAAATAATCGTTAGTTTTCTTTCCTTTTTTTTTTTAATTATTTTTCTCATTTTTAGTTCAGTCATCAAGAAAAACGAAAAATGAAGATCAATTTTATCATAAATAAATTCCGACGAAAATATATTAAATAACAAATTCTCCTTCGTTTTTCTTTCCTTTAATTATCTTTAATCATTTTTCTTATTTTTAGTTCCATTGTTGGAAATAATAAAAATAAGGGATAATTCCCTCAAGAAATAATTTGATAAAAATTTAAATAATTAGCAATTATCCCGCTATTATTGTACCTCCCATTATCTTCAATTATTTTTCCCAAATTTAATTTTGATATTAAAATTAATAAAAATTTGTGGGGTCTTTTTGACACCAATCGCATGATGCAAAAGAGTCGCGCCAAGGCCCATGTCCGTATTTCCGTCCCGGGGCTACTAGCTCCGGAATTAGCCTCGGAACAGACGAGAACCATGGGTATTAGGCGCAACAACCGTGACCATTTGTTCCGTCGATTTCAAGGGTGAGTCTTAGTACTTGACATGGAGGATTTTAGGGGTCCTCTCCCAACCCCTAATTTTTCATAATGGCGCCGATGAAACTTTCGGTCAATCCCTCTCTAGGTAAATAATACAAGGGTCTATCCACCGAATTTCGGGTGGCCGACTGGCCTTCGGCCGCCCGACAAACAACCCCGGACCTTTTCTCGATGCCCCTGTCGAACCCGCTTCGTCTTTATCAGATGAATCATATAAGATTTAGAGCAACCACACGAGCACGACTCTTATGTCCGCGCTTATATGTCTGACGCTTGGGTTTTTTCGGAACTCTAGGACTGAGAGGATGTTTCATTCCTCTCTTATGGCGCAGTCGCTTGGCTGTCGTTTTAGGTATGTTTCTCAGCCTCTTCCTTCGTTGGAGTGGCAATACAGCAAATGCTCCACCTCGCCTAATGCGGACTCTGCGCTTGGGCCTCCACAACACCAAGAGTCATTTTCTTCTCTTACCTAACTTCAAACCCTTCACCTTCCGGGTCTCTACTCTCTTCCTCTTTTTCGAGCTCTCTCCTGCCTCGAACCGTCTCGACGGTCCCTCATCTGTCACCTTAGCTTTCCCCTTTCCTTTAGGGTCTGACAATCTTTGGGCAGGAGTAGGAGTTTCCCTTGGCTTTAACAACTTCAATCTAGCCCCTGTCACATGATCCTTCCACTTATCCCCATCTAGCTCAGCAATCATATATGCTAACAGATCCCACGATTGCGCGATGGTTGATCGGGATCCGACTCTACGATTATACTGTGGAGAGAATCTCGGGAACGAAGAATGCGGTAGCCAACGGACTTTCGCGAATTCCGATCGAGGCGGAGTGACCAATAGTGACCGCCGCACTGACTATGACCGAGCCTAGACAGACTGATCGATTCCTAGTTAACCTTTATGAAGGAAAGTACCGGACTATAGGGCTGCATCTGTCAGGAGAGGAGAGTTCTGACTCGAAGATTAGGAGGCAGGCAGCACAGTAATGCCTTAGATCTGGGCATTTGTCCCGCAGACCTACGGGATCAGGAATGCCTCTGCGAGTGATCTGTGACCCAGAGGAGAGGCAATCCATAGTGGCGGAACTGCATGACGGTGTGGTCGGTGGACATAGAGGAGTAAAAGGGACATATGAGAAGGTCCGAAGACTATACTGGTGGGAAGGTCAGTACAAGGACGTCGAAAAGTACTATGTGACTTGTGAGGAATGTCAGAAGAGATCGTTTGTGAGATACAAGGAGCCACTTCATCCGTCCTACCCTACTCAACCGGGCGAGAAGGTCCATATCGATCTAGTTAAAATGTCGAAGGGAGTAGGAAATATGAACTATGTCGTGAATATCAGAGATGACTTGACAGGGTTTGTTGACGGAAAACCTATTAGAACTAAGGCAACTAGAGAAGTGAAGAACTTTGTTCTGGAGTACCTGTCTAGATACGGGTGTGTCAGTAGAATTGTGATGGAGAGAGGAGCGAAGTTCCTAGCAGACGAGGTGCAGAATGTGTTCAAGAAAGCAGGAGCTAGGGTATCAATAGCCACTGCCTATCACCCTCCATTCAACGCACCTGTAGAGCGAGGACATCAGTCCTTGCTAGCGTCGCTATCCAAGTGGTGTAGAGGTAAGGATAGCGACTGGCCAAAATACTTTCGGTATGCGATATGGGCAGATAATGTCACAGTTCGAGCAAGCACAGGATACCCTCCTTACACTCTATGGTTCGGGAGGCACGGCCCTCTACCCATATATTTTCATGTTGATAGTTGGACTACATTTGACCGGGCGGACAGTATCTCACGAGAAGAGCTTCTCGCGGCTAAGACTAGACAGATAGCCTACGGGTTAGAGGACAATTTGATGACCGCGTCCGATCGATTGGCGGTGGAGAGAAGCAAAGGCAAGGAAATATGGCACAAGGATGTTAGGGTTAGAAAGGAGAAGATAATTGTGGGTGATATGGTGCAGTTTTTCCATAAAACTGATGCCACTTTTGTAAGGTACACTCATAAGATGAATCGCCTCCCGTATGTGTAGTGTTTAAAAGCGTCCAAGCATCGTAGGACAGCTAACACCTCCTTCTTGAATTGACTGTAGTTGCGTTCAACGGTGTTAAGTGTACGACTCTCGAACCTCAGTGGCCTCTCCTTATCGTCGGCGTTCTTTTAAGAATGCAGCCCTCCAACTGAACATGGTCAGCATCGGTAGACATTATGAAGGGTTTGTTGTTTCGTCCTCGAAGAATGACACTCCCAGGATTCGTCCCCCTTCTTTAAATTCTTCCTTGAGGGTTAATACCGCAAGCTCCTGAGGAGAATCCCAGTAGAATTGCTCGGTTTTTCTAAGGAGAGTCCGCAGAGGCTCCGCCTTCTCGGCATATCCACGTATAAAGATCCGCCAATACCCCACAACTCCTAGGAATTGGCGGACTTCGCTGGCGCTATGCAATGGAGTTGGCCAGTTCAAGAGTTTATCTAACTTTGTCGGGTCCGCTCGGCGCCCTCTCGAATCACATATGAATCCTAAAATCTTAATCGTCGAGACAACCCACCGGCTCTTCGTCCCACTGACCATCAGGTTATCTTCATTTAGTTGTTCCAGAACTGCGTAGATGTCCGTTAGATGTTGCTCTACAGATCTCCTGACACCAGGAGCAACCTCCGTCTCATCTTTCAATAGAGACCCTTTTATCGGAAAGTCGTGTAGAAAGACTTCAACTTTGTCAGGAGTGAAGTCTTTTAGGACAACAACCATAGCTCTGTGGAAGACCGCAACCCCATTGGTCCACCCTATGGGCATGACCATCACCTGCAGCAGTCTGAGCGGCGTGTGCATGGCAGTGAGGTACCTAGGGGTATCTCATCATAACCCGAAAATAGATCGCAAACAGAGTAGATAGATCTACCTGCCACTCCCTCTTCCAATAGATCAGCGTGCGGTATGGAACCCACATCTCGAATTGTAACCGCATTAACCTTCTGAAGATCTTGAATCCATATGATCTTCCCGTTAGGCTTCCGTAAAAAGAACTACCTGTTCGCATTAACACTATCAGACGGCTCCGCAACATGTGATGCCATCTTCTCCTTTAGGAAGGCGATTACCTCCTCCTTCTCTTTCTGTGCAAACTTCCCTGCATCATTCCACGGTGTATGCGGAATCGTGTAGATCCTAGCAGGTTTGGCATACCTAGGACCGATTCTTCCTCTTTCCGCATCACTAAAAGTTATGGCCTTATTGTAAGTCTTAAGAACTTCTAGCACACGCTCCTTCTCTTGTTCCGTCAAATTTCCATCTCCTATGTCCATCTCCGCTATCCTTTTTTCTGTTAGTCATTGCGGCTCCTTCTTCTTCCTCTCTTTAATCATCCTGACGATCTCCTCCTCAGATATCCCATCTAGTGCGGATCGCTCTCGAGCTACCGCCGCCGGCTTAACTTTCTGAGCTACTGTCTTGTGCTTCTTTGGTCGCCCTCGGTAGGGGGCTATGCCCTTAAGAAAGACACAGAGATCATGCATCCGAATTCCTCGTCTTCAGCCTCTGGATATGAGTTTTCACCCACAAGGACGCGATTTCCTAAGTCCTCTACCTCTACTATGCGTCCTTCTTCTTCTGTAAGTAATGCTCCATACTTCTTTTCGTGAAATCGCAACGAGCGACTTGCGAGCGTGACCGGCTTGCGGCCACCAGCTGCTAGAGCCACTCTGTTCCTCGGATCATGCGGCTCAACTGTCTCCATCATAATCCGTCCACCATCCGAACGCTTAATAGAAAGCATCTGGCTCCCGCCCGGTCGCTCTATAGTCACCTCATGAACATGGCTCAACCACGTCCGCCCTTATAGTAACTCCGAGCTGCAGTCCCTGACAGCGAAAACAGGCATCAACTCGCGCAACCCTTCAACCTCAATGACCGCCTTGTGACAAACCCCGGAAATCTTTTGCTTTCTTCCATCGACTGTCTCTATCTCGAATAGGTAGGACATGTCGAGGTCCAGCCCTAATCGCACCGTGAGTTCCTCATCTATGATGACAGCTTCGCTGCCATTGTCAATCATCCCATGGAGGACTACCTCGTCATTGAGAATGGTCTCTACTATCCCACTCCCTA
>BFEA01000121.1:940626-1001124 GCA_003427395.1 Chara braunii
ACACACAAGCAATCAATCAATCAATCACTCAATCAATCAATCAATCAATCAATCAAATCAATCAATCAATCAATCAACCAACCAAACCAATCAGGATCCTATCGAATAGACAGGATTTTGATTGGTTTGGTTGATTGATTGGTTGATTGATTGATTTTTTTATTGATTGATTGATTGATTGATTGATTGATTGATTGATTGATTAACTTATTGATTCTCTCTCTCTCTCTCTCTCTCTCTCTCTCTCTCTCTCTCTCTCTCTCTCTCTCACACACACACACACACACACACACACACACACAAGAGGATACAGACACACACACCAACCCCAGCCTGACCCGTTTTTTTTGTTGATTTGTTTTAAATTTTTCTATCTTCCTTTTTTTTAAACACCTAGTTTCCGAACAAAAAAACGAAAATCATTTGAAAAAAAATACAACACAACCCAGGGACCATATCCCTCATGATAAAAAATGCCAAAAAAAAATTGCTGCTTTTTTTCTTTTTTTTAAATATTTTGTTTAAATCGAATTTCATTTTTCGTTTTTTTTAAATCTTAAACGAAGTCGGATTCCGAAATAAAAAACATAGGATTGTAGGATTTTACGTATTTTTAGGAGCAAAAAAAAAAAAAGTTAAAAAACCAGGCTGTGGAGTGGGCCTTATCGGCCGCGGCTGCGGCCGAGATTCTCGGCCGCAGCGGCCGAAATGCCCGTAGGTGTCACATAGTCCGCTAGTGTGCGAGGGTTTCTATCCTCGATGCTCCTCCACGGGTCGGTGTTCCTGCGGTCCCATCGCAATTTATAAGGGGACCCTAGCTTGTCCCGATAAGTAGTGTGGCTCCCGTCTTTGTCTCGATATTGGTCATTTGCCTGGCCAGTCCTTTCATAATCTCTCTCATTTCCCTCACCTCGTCTATCACCGTCTCTCTGTCTCTCGGTCATTGTGGTCTGTCTTTGTCCATCAAATATCGTCGCTCTGCCCAAGGATGATCGTTAAATTTTGGGCACCTATCCGCCTCATACTCTTGATAGAGGGAGAAATCCCGACGCTGCATTCCTCTCCAGACTAAATCCTTGTAGTCATCGGCCTCAGCCTTCATCGCCAACTTGAGTACCTCGACAAAATCTAGCTTATTGTGAGGCATCTCTCTCAGTACTCCCTTCTACTTCCCTCTAGGTAGTCGATCGATGAAGATCGTCCATCTCTCAACCTCTGACAGCTTCCCTTTCGCAATAAGGGCATCAGATATCTTCTGGAATCGTCTCCCAAAAGCCTGAACACTCTCATCCTCACCCTGAGTCATCAGCTCCAAATATCGGATCGAATACTTAACATCCTCCATTTTAAAGAGTTCATAGAGGCTGGCCTTGTAGGTAGTCCATCGTTTGTCTTTTGGTCGGGCTTCTTTAATCACTTGACTCAAACTCGGGTCCATATTAAATAAGAAGTTATCTATAATTCTGTCCTCCGACCATTGACCACGGTATGCGTGCAGCTCCCAGTTCTCGAGATACTCGATGATACCGTATCCCTTGAAATTGGGGGTCTGGTGTCTAACTCCGAAGGTTGGTGCGAGATGATGTATCTATCCCTTCTCTTGTAAGGTAGGGAATACGACTCGCCCGTATGAGGATCATAGATCCGCCTGGGCGGTGTGACCCTCTCTCTGTCTCTCCAAAGCTGCTCCCGGATGTACTGGTCCCTCCAGTCCTCCCTACACCGGTCACCCCTAGGGTCTCTTCGTTCGTACGTAGGTGAGCGTCAAACAGTCGACTCTCGCCAAAAACTCAGAGGTTTGGTTATGCTCTTCATCCGTACCACCGAAGCGGCCTTGTTTGGGTCTGCAATTATCAGGCAGGCCATTACCTCTGGCTCCCCATCGTCGAGTGGCTTTACACATCTCAACGGAGCGTTCTGTCGGATACACTCCTTGAAGTCTCGTAGAGCGCGATCCGGTGATGCTCGGTACAACATGGTCTGTTGTTCCTCATCCAAATGTGGACCCATCATGTCAGACTCCATACATTTTACTCCTCTTCTGGCTTGTGTTTAAATTGGGAGTCTGTTGTTCTTATCACTCAAACAAGCAGCCTGATCCTAATGTCAAAACCGGCAGCCCGGACCTAATGTCAAAATCCAGCAGCCCGGACCTAATGTCAGAATCCGGCAGCCTGGACCTAATGTCAGAATCCAGCAGCCCGGACCTAATGTCAGAATCCGACAGCCTGGACCTAATGTCTGAATCGGCAGCCCGGTCCTAATGTCAGAATCTGGCAGCCCAGACCTAATGTCCGAATTGGCAGCCCGGACCTAATGTCAGAATTAGTCCTGCCGATCTCTAAATGCCTAAATCTGGTTCTCAACCGCCCTCAATATCACTATCAGTCTTCCACTCTCATCCCGGATCTCGTGTGTCCCTTCAACACATAATATCCCATTGTCAAAGAAAAATCGCCCTTCTTGTCTTTCTATACAAACGCCACCTTTCCTGAACTCTAACACTCATGTCTCGGAATACGTGACTCCCCTATAAATCGCACTCCCTATCGCACGTAACTCCTCACGAGTACAAGCTCGCAACCGCTCTCGTAAATCGATAGATGTCCTCCTCTCCAGATCGCTCAATCCTTGTCGTACCGCACTAACTCCCGCCAACGGGTAGTCACCTCCTCTTGCCATCAAACTCCTGATGTCGTAAGGTGAGTTCAATCACAGTGTCAAAGTTTTCCTTCTGCACAATCTGATATGGGGTTGGAGGTTTAGGAATTCCTTCAAAGATCATTAACCGCGTGTTCTGGTTAACGTTTCTTCCTAGCGATAGTAACCTATCTCTCTCACCTTCTACAATCTCTTTTGCACGCTCCCAACAACGACCGTACACAAAATCTACTCCTCTCTCCGCACGTAGGTAGATCCTCACATCATATACATCTAAATGGATAAACCTGGCAGTCATCACATACAAACGTATCTCCTCCGCTATCCACAAACTCATACCTCTCTACCTCATATGGAATCGCTTCTCTCCTCCCTAGCGAACTCAAAAGGCCACAGATAGTCGCTAGTCTCTCCTCGGATGGTCTGTTTCCGGCAAGAAATCTCTCTCTTCTCGACTGTAATTCACACTCAGGGACAACTCTCCCTTCGCACATTCCTTCATTCTATTCATTCTTTGTCGACTTCCTGGGCTCATCCTTCGTCCTGACTGTTCTGGCGAAATCTATTATCGCCTCCCATCCGTTCCGCTCTAGTCCTATGTCAGGAATCGGCGGCCTAGGCAAACCGTTAAAAATCGAGATATCGTTGCAAACCTCAACAGTCTTTCCCAAGTCCTCTAATCTCTTCCTCTCTTCCCTCAGCTTCCATGCGGCTATCCTCCAGCACCTCGTGTAGGCACATAACTTCGCGCGCTCCCTAGATAAATATATTCCTACGTGGTATACTCCTAAGTCGGGAAAATATACGATCATCACATAAAACTAATTTCTGTCCCAACCGCTGTTCGCTTCCTGATACCTGATTACCTCATAGGGAAAGATTCCCCGTCTGCTAATAGCGCTTAAACCTTGGAGTACTTTCTCGTGCTCAAGTTTACTGGCTCCGCTCCACCCTGAAAACTTCCGCCTTCTTCGAGCTAACTCCGCCTCTTGTAGTGGCATCTCTCATCCGTCTCCATGAACCACCTAGCATTCCATCGCAATTAACGCTAAGGCCAACATGACTCTGTCCGTAGAATCCTCTAAGAATATGTAGAACGTCTGGAAGTCGTCTATATCCCCAAAATCTTCAACATCTACTAAGGTCTTAAGGTACTCGTTTCAGTACCGGTTGTGAGCTTTGAGCATTCTGAGAACGGAGCTGTCCACTATGACCCCCGCTAACTCTCCAGCCACTTCTGCCTCACTCTCTAGGAGTCTCTCAGCCTCTCTAGGGGTCTCACGCCATGCCCTACTCAAGGGTCGCTCATCGAAGGGAGACACGCATAGTACGTACTTAATTATATGCACGCTCTCCTCTCCAACCGAGAGCCCGGTCTTGCGCGCTTCCCTCACTGCTTGTCGAGTGCACTCTGCTTCTTCGATCACACTGAGCCTCGTTACATGTTCTAACTGTATCACTACACAGTCCACCGACCCATCTAGCTTCCCTACAATATGCATAAAAAACTTATCAATGGTATACTCACTTGTTCCCCTCATCGTCTACTTTCATTGCCCCGACGTTCCTTCGACATTCTCCTTCTCTTCCGGCATTGTAGCCTCTGACGAATCCTCTGTCCTTTCCGTCGACTTTAATGACCGCTCTGATTCCTCTCTACTATGATCTCTTATCTTTACGCTTTCCAAAAACTATAGACGCCACCTTCTGAAGAATTATCTGTCATCTCTAAAGAGTCTTTTCAACGCCCTCGTCGCTGCTTCTATTCTACGCAACTCACTCTCACTCTTGCTGGATCCGCAATCTCGAATCTTGTTGCCCAGCTCCTTGACTTGCTTTGCCACCAGGTCTATGATACGATCCTTAACTCTCTTTATTCTCTCATCTAAATTTTCCATCCTCTACGACCCATCTCTCCCTAAGCTTCAAACACCTATCACATCTTACTCCGAGCTTCCGTGGGCATCTCGTCTCGAACTATCTCTAAACACACTCTTCCCTTCACTCAAATGACCACCTCATACACCATCCAACTTTGTGTTGTTAACTCCTTCAGTGCTCCTAATCTCTGTTCCCGTATGACATCCTCAACAAGTTCTTTGTACTCACTATTCGACAGTTACTCTTCTATAGTCACCCTCAGCAGAATCTGTAGAGTTCCGTCGTCACGTGCTAAGTGCCTAGAAACAACTCGAGCATAAGGGAGTCGTTGAAAGGCGGGCTCGTATCGCTCGGGCAAACGGCTCGTCACTCTCCCGTGAGCGGCTACTCGAGGATTCCTATCATCTACGCTCCTCCAAGAGTCGGACCCTCTGCGATCCCACCGGAGGGAGTACGAAGTCCGGGGTCTATGTCGATATAGCGCTGGCTCTCGTTCGCTCATGACAAGGCAACTCGACTCACGTCCTGCCCCTAGCTTCCACTACCGTCTCGTCAAAGAACAACTCCGCATGCAGGTATCCAGCCGATCATACCATTACCTCGTACGTATCTTTGTCTGGAAGGTCATGCATACAAGAACGTCCGGTCGGTACTCACGTATAAATTCGCTGGCTCGTCGAAGGCACTCTTGCTCTGTCAGGTCCTCCTCTATATGCGCTCTGAGTAAGACGGTCACCATGAAACCCTCGTTCACTAATTGCCTGCTTACATTAACCCCCGTTGTCGTCCGACCAGGCATGTCTCCTATCGCGAGTCCTTGAACAGATACCTCAGCTCCTCCAAGCCGAAGTACCTGTCCTCCATAGTCGATCAGATCGGCAGGCCTCAGACAATCTATCCAACAAGTAGCGTCGATCAGGTCTTTCAATGTCTCCTTATCCGGGGGTCCCCACCTCACGCAAACTGCGTAATACGCCTCCTTAAATCGAGGCGCTAGCCCTAGCTAGCACGAGTACAACGTGTGGTTAACTGCTCTAGCCAGACAGTCTATGCTCCTGTAAGTTTGTTCTACTACAAATGTAGGGAGAGCCAACCTCCAGCTCTCTACAGGGTGGCAGACTGGGTGCGGAGGTCCGATTACGACGCGGACGGTGAACGACCTATCTCTTGCAAAACCCGTCAGTCGCCGTCTCACTATCGATTCCGCTAAGACTTCGTACTTCCACCAGTCTCTGCTAGCACTGGCGAGTGTCCGCCCTATCTCTAGGTCTCGTGTTTTGCCAAACACAAGAGGCCCAATCCCTTCTAGTCGCCGAGGGATATCAAACCCTCTATCCTCTAAGATCACCGTCCACAAGAAGACGCCCCTAGCCAACCAAGTACCAAAGTGCCGAACCGACAAATTCTCTTTCTCCTCTAAGCGCACCAGAAGAGGAATATCGTACCCTGCAACCGTCTCTCTAGGCCCTATCAGCTCCCTCAACCTATAGGAATCTGAATCACGCGTCAGAACGTAAGCTGACCATATGTCCAAGTCACTCCTCATCACACCATCCGCCTCACCGATGCGAATGTCCTTGATCTCTAATCCGTGTCACCAACTCTAACATCTCGTGTCATCCCTATGTAGATAGGTTTTTCCCTGTGACTGGAGGAACCGGAATCCCTTCTTGTTGTAATCGTACCACCTCTCCTGCTACCAACCTAGCAGCGCTCTTCCAAGCCTTCACACTCAGTCCTCCTCTTGCCCGGGTTACTGGAACATAGTTTCGCACGTCGTACTCATCCAGGCTAATAAAGTGATACGTAAGAATGTACACGCGCCAATGATCTACCCCCTCCGTGGACATAATCGTATGTGACGAGCTCGTATGGGAGAACCTCTCTCCTCGTCTTTTCGTTCAGGGATCGTATGACATGATTGATTTCCTCTCTTGTAGGGTCTCGCCCCTCGGTGAGTAGCTGATCCCAATAAACCCGTCGAAAGGACATCACATGTCTGCCCATCTATAATCCTCACCATCGTCTCTACCTCTCTCCTAGCTTCTTTCTCCTATGCTCTAAATCTCCGACTACTCCTCCTATGCGACTCGTCCCTCATTGTTAAGAACACACGTGCTGCCCCTGTCACTGAACCCCATCCACGTCTAGCATATCTACACCGCTATCCTTAGCTAGCTCGCGTCCCCAAGGGATATGCTCATGCCCCTCGCCCCGCGAAGGTGCCCCCAACCGTCCTGGTCTGGTAGCTCACCGGCTACGGGGACCTCCTCCACATCCTCTCGGTCAGCGTTATGCTCGTCAAGCCCTGGACCTACCCAAGGCTGGCCTTGATCTCCCCAAAGCTCTATAACCTCCAAGGCCTCCCACTCTCGATCGTCCGCATACCAGCCAAGGTCCTCTCTCTCTGGGTATATCCGCTGATAGTGCTCCTCAACCTCCCAGATAAGAATGAGAGGAGCAGGCCTGTCGTCGGGAGTCTCGCTCAGGAGTCGGCCTACACCCTCTAGGTAGTATGCGGGTCTCAGAACCTCTCTCTCCAATGCTAACAAAACCCCCGGAGGCTGGTACGGAAAGAAGGACTCAGAGTCTCCAGATGGTGCTAAAGCTCGTATAAACTCTATGAGTTGGAGCCCTCTCTCCCCGACAATGTCCCGCGACGAAATGCGCGTAACCAATCCGATCTCTGTCTGTCAACCCCCTCCTCAATCCATCCAACTTGAGACTGGCAAGGTAAGTCTCGGTAATATGGGCCAGACCACAGAGCTCCTCTGCTACAAAAGTCGGAACCCCCACTCGTCGCACACTGCAAAATGGAAAGACCCCTCCGATCCGGAGGGTCGTCCTCACTACCCTAACTGGACCATACAAGCCCTCGGCCTCCTTGCGAACGTCCTCTGCAACCTCCGACAGGATGACTCTTGCCCCCTGCTCACCTCGCCAATGATCATGGACTAGCCCCTCATAATGAACCATCGCCTCTATCGCGCGCTGTGGAGCACATCGGTCCGGCACCGCACGGGGCAGCGCAAGACCCTTCCGGCCTCGTCACGCAGGAGTCGGTCTAATTCCTCGTCGGGAATACATAATGGAGCTTCCGCAAGCCGCTCCGGCCGAGTGCGCCAGCCATACCTCTCGCGAACCCCTACGACAGGATAAGGCCTATGCGAGGCACGACTTACCTCCACCTTACAGGAGTTGTCACCTCCCCTCGGTGGGCGTATCCCCACCGAGCTACCAGTCCATAGTACGAAAGCTTATCAGCTGCAATTGCAGAAGTGGACCAGTTGAGGGCGTTTCTGGTTCATTGTAGCATACGGGGTACGTGCGGTATTACGCCTCTATCGAACCCGCACGCGAACTGACATCTTGGGGGCTGAGGTCCCAAGCGCGACTCGTCGCCGGTCGACAAGGACGCATCCCACACGCCACCCGCACACCATTATAAAGAGTAGAAAAATAAAACACACACACCCACGCACGTACACATACAAATACAGCACGACATTGAACAAACAACGCAACAACGCTCCTAGTCCCTTAGAAACTATCCTATAACTTTCTCATGCGGAAATCGGATAGGCGTTGCGCGTGAGACTTAGTATAAAACGGCGTTGATGCGGAGCTAACTGGTATCGACTCGCAATGCAAGCGTATGCAAGCGGTCGCAATGATGGCGTACTATGTAGTACCCATACTCATGCGATCCTCGTTAATCTCGAGGGTCGCGTTCGACACCCAAGTGTCGGCTGACACGCGTCTTGAGGGTTAATCTCTCGATGCTGGACAACCACCAGGTGCGGTTGAGAACCACACCCTCTTCTGCACCCTGCAGAGAGTGGGTGGTACACAGGTTCATACCTGTGGTGGCAATCGCCTCTTATGGCCCTTAAGACCAGCTCCTTCATCTAGGGTCTGGAGAAAACTCAAAGGGTTTGACTTTGACGGCTGTCACGGACTACAACGTCCAACTATAAAATTCTAAAAAGCAAAAGAATAAAAGGGGATCTCCCTTTTCTTTCAAGAACATAATCTGTTTAGCCCTTACACGCGGTCACAGTAGGCCGGACGAAACACTCAAGACATATGTATTTACATATATAGAGAGAGGGTATATAAATATCTGACGATCACTTCTCTCAATCACAAGGGGACTCCTCTCAGCCACATATATATGTATGTGAGCGCACGCAGTCAAATCCAAAGTCCGAGTCACCCAACATACCTGCAATCACACCAGAGATTCAACCAAAAGTCAACGCACTACACGGGGTCAACATCAACCATTCTCTACGCTCACACCCCTTACTTTAACCATACAAACCTCAACCTCAGCGCATCCACCCAACAATAAAATACTCGGTATCTTTGTTAAATGGCCATTCAATAAAGTCCAGGTAAAAACACAATAAAACAATTTAAACCACAAGGTTAAATCATTTAGGTTGAGTGACAAAAGTGAATTGCAGTTGAATCGTAAGCCGACGAATCGGCTACCAACCTTTTATCAGTGATAACAGAAGATGATATTTATAGGATCAAACTGAATCTAGCCCAAATCTTGAATCAATCGATCAAGAAGACCTGTAACACAAGACAGACCTGTCCCCAAGTTAAATCTATAAGTCTATGGAGAATAATCTTCATATCACAATCTCACTCAAATCATCCTAACAAAGCCTAAGTCTACCTCTAAGCGAGTGTCAAAAGAAAGGAGACCCTGGCAGAATCTCCTCTATACAGAGTGAATTTTCCAGAACTTCCACAGTCAAAATATAATCTAACTCCTCTAAACTAAGAAAATTTCGGCAGCGCTTCCTGTAGGAGAAGTACCCTCTCATAATTTATATCAGCCTAAATATCAAAGCAAAAATAATCTTCAACCTTCTAAAGTCAAATTTTGTCTAACTCCCTAAATTAGCAAAATTTTGGGCAACACTCCCTTTAGAAAGGAAGACTCCCCAGATTTATACGAAGTCAGATATGAGTTCAGGAAGCAAGACCCGAGTTCAATTTAAGACAAAATTTATCTAACTATTTTAAATTTGTAGAAATTTAGGCAACGCTTCCCGTAGAAAAAGTGTTATTCCAAGATTTATATAAAGTTAAGTTCAAAATCTAAAATGACCTTGATTTTTCAAGGTCTAATTTTCTCTAACTCCTTGAATCAGCAAAAATTTGGGCAGCACTCCCTTTAGAAAAGAAGGTTTTTCAAATTTTTACTAAGCCAAAAAGTCAGAAAAACTAAGCCTTGAAAATACAAAATCTGACTAACTCCTTGGTTTTGTAAAAATTTTGGTAACGCTTCCCGTAGAGAAAGTGACTTACCAAGATTTATACAAGACCAAGTATAATAAATGATCCCAGAAAATGCAAAAATCGACCTAAGTAAAAATAAACTTAGCTAAGCAAATGCAGGAATTTGAAACTAACTCCTATAGCTCTAGCACGTGGCGAGCAACTAAAGCAACTACCTATCAAACTGAAACTCAGACTAAGTAGTAGCCTCACTAAGTCACATGCAGACCAAACCACAAGATGAGTACTCAAGGTCAATTTATCAAACAATAGTTCATACTCTCTCAATGATTTATCCCTTTATACCCAACTTACATAGGGCATAAAACTACACCACCCAAACTTATGGAACATGTCTAGCTCAACCATGGATTATACACAAACACACGGCACAACAACTTTTATATTTTTTTCGCATGTGACTACGCCACCCTAGTCGCCCTTAAATGTTTAAGTATCCAAGATTTATATAATTGTCTGCAATTAGTCTTTTGAGGTAGCATATAACTGAACCGATCATTTTTAACTCAAGATTCAATCTGCCCCTTCATACCACAATTTTATTCTTAATTAATACTCTCTTCAATTTGTGATAAACTATAGTCAGACCACTCAAACTTAAGGAACACTGTCTAACTAGCCTGCTCATAGATACAATAGTAGTAAGGTATAGCCCAATTATATTCTTTTGGTTTCAGCATGTGCATGGCATTGGACCAAGACCACCCAAACTTATGGGAACCTGTCTGGTCCTCAGCCTGGTTCATTTTCTTAAAACAAATGCAGGAAGAGGTTGAGTCACCCAAACTTATGGAACATGCTCAGACCTCCTCGTTCAGAAACTAAAGAAACTGGAAGAAACCCAAATTAAACAAGGCGACCAAGCCACCCAAACTTATGGAACATGCTTGGCCCTTGAAAAAGTCAATCACAGTTAGCCCTTGCAAGTCAAAGCAGCCAGACCACCCAAACTTATGAGAACCCGTCTGGTCCTCTAGGCAATCAGAAATAAACATAGCGCTGGGTCTTCCAAACTTATGGAGACTCTCCCAGCTCTTGGTTGACCCAGCCAGACATTTACAATACTGCCTCCCTCCCATCCTTCCCCCACATGCAATCCCATAATCTGCTTTTAGTCAGGGAATAAAACTGAAACTGACATTACACAAACATTCCTTTACTTAATCTGGTTTGTGTCCTAAAGGTTAGATTAAAAGTCAAAGTAGGGATGCACTCAGTATATTCAGTCAAAACACAATCAAGGAGTACAGGTAAAGGGTTATAGCAGGGTTTATAGAGGAAAAGCAAGGGTTACCTCTAAGTTCCCTGCCTCCAGAACCTCGCCTAGGTTCCGGCAGAGCTCCCGCAATCGGTGGGCTGACTCCCCACAGACTCTTGTTGCGGTCCTACGGGTTGCAATCCCGCCTGTCGCCTTCCTCTCGTAACAGGACTAGACTTAGAGTGAGAAGGGTAGACAAAGGGGTTTAAGACTCTCTGGATACATGAGGGGGACAAACTCAACTCTCAAGAGAGGGCCTCATTGTCTTCCATCGCCTGAGGGTTCCACAATGACGACCAAAATGCACCGCACATTTGGTCAACTGAAGTCAAACCACCAGTTGTTGGCTCTCTTACGACCCTCCAAGTTGCGACAATGACCCCCTCTAACATCATAACGAAGTAGAAGGTGGTTCGACTAACCACATAATAGGTGACGCGTGTCTTTGGCTGTGCAGTCTCCACCACACTCCGGTACGTACCCGACAAAACAAATAAGTCATTAGCCCACAGCTAGTCTCCTTAATGATCTGTCAAAAGGGGTGAGCGGCCTCCCGACTTAACAGGTGAGTATGCAGTCTCTTGGCTTACCCCTTCCTTGCTGCCCTATGCAGAAGAACAGGCAGTGTGCCGGCCAACATATAAGTATCCAAGCCTCTCTGTTCAACTCCGATCACACGTTCGATAAACAAACTCACCGGCCCCATCTTTGCCCCTCACCTCTTTGTTCAATAGGATAGGATGACCACATACAGGCTAGCAGACAAACCTTGAATCTGTAGTCACTTGACATTCCCTCCGTGTCTCTTGTACTTACTTGAGTAGCCTCAAACCAGTAGTCGCTCGCTCCGCACCCTGAGCTTGCAGGATCATGGTTCACAGTAACGTCGTGCACGAGAGAAGCGCCCCCTGCTTTTGGCTAGAGTCGGACGTAGCCAACTGTTCAGCGTACAAGAGGGGACTGAATCCACTACTAGAGCATGGCCGCATGCAAATCTGTCCAGGCGTGGGCGCAGTGGAACTACACCCTCCGATAGGGACGAGCAAAATCAGTTGAATACTCCGCGAAAACGGGGAAGGATGCATCGACCGACAGGTATGTCCTCATCGTTCAGTCTGCCCCTTTGCTGCTCCTTAGGTAAGCACCCCGACTACAAGTTCGGCAGGTGAGTCTCCGCCCCCCCCACTTGTGCCTTCCTTACTCACATCGATCGGTCCTACCCGATCGAAATGAACCTTTCGCTGAAAAGCGGAAAAATACATTGCCCCGTAGCAGAGCTTTCTCCCTGCGCGCAGCCCATAGCTCACGTAGCATCGAAGCCACGACTACGACGCGGAACCTGACTTCGCAAAACATCTCGCGAGGTAGAAGAACCTCATAAACGAACCTTGGTTCATCTGTTTTCACCAAGTAGCATGTAATCTTGCGATTTCGCCATTACCATAGCCACCTCCTTCTCTACCTCAGCACAGTTACTTTTTTTACTAACTCTTTTTTTACTAACTTTCGTCCCTATCCGACAACAGATTCGTGTTCGCCAGGGGCAAAAACCCCGCAATCAACTCTTTGTTCGCCCGATTCGGCTAGGAAACGGGCGAGCTATGAGTTCTCTGCTCCACCATATCTCCTTCTCCCGTCACCTTGACGCAGATCTTTTTATACTAACCTCCTAAACCACTAACTTATTGCTCAGACTAATACCGCCATCGCACTCGCCCACCCCAAAAACGTTAGGAAACGGGCGCACTCTCATCTTCCTCCGACCCCCCTTCGCCATACCGGCTTACATCGCCTTCACCACGACCTGCTGCGTACGCACCTGGCCCCCTTTTCCATCCGATTCTCTTTTCTCTCTCCATTTCCTATTGAGAATCGCGCTACATATCCATTCTCTGTTGTACTCCCCTCGTCTGCCTGCCATATCCGACTCCTTCCTTATCGAATGTATCCTGCGTGAAACCACGCCCGGGTCCCTTCCACTACTCACCTTTTTTTTTTTTCTCGTTGTGAACTGCCCGGCTGTCTGCCTTAGCGCCCGTCCCTGTGGCATTGTCATTCCGTCCCCTGTCGCTGGGCGCCGACCAGCCCCACTGCCTCAGCTCGCTGCCTTTAGCGCCCGTCCGACAGTCGCCCCGCAAAGGCCCGTCCGTCAGCGGATGGTACGGAAATGCGCAACCTGCGCTGGACTGCCCCTCGCTTAGCCCAACCCTTCAAAGAGTGGGAGGGCGCGGGCCTGCTATCAGCCTAAAGCATGGCCTAGGTGAAAGCAGGCCCGGCGTAGTAGCAACGGATATTCAAGCGACCCGCGACCTCCCTCTTGGTGCCTTTTTATGCGGGTGAGTTTACCATCCCGCAGGGCCCCGCAACATATTCACACTCAAACCTTTCACAACAATCGGCGGGTGGCGGGCCGCGCGCTCGCAACGTCCCTTGCTACCCCCAGTCTGCAGCCCCACAGGTCCTTTCGGAATGTCCTCTTTGGTCCGTACTTCGAGACATGCGGGGCAGGGGAATTCACCACCACCCCGACACTCCAGAACCTGCACGGGCTTGCCAAACGAGGCGTATGCCTAAGGTCCTCGACTGCCGTGACAACCACTACGTGGACCTTTAACGTCAAACATGAAGCTAAATAATAGCGATGATAAAATAAAATTAAATACTTAGAAGTTTTAATCACCAGAAGACGATGGTTGCCGCTAATACCGCCCCGGCTCCGCCGATGACAAAAACAAGGGGGATAGCCCCGTCGGGCTCTCCATGCTATTCTGATATTCCTGCATCGTCGCCGCTTGACCATGATTCCTGGATCTCTTCGATGAAGTCTGATACCGTAACCGTCAGTGCCTGGATCAAGTCTTGGTATGGCTTCGATAGACACCTAAGTTAAACCAATATTTCGCGACGCGTAGACCTACCAAAACAATATCAAAATCACATGGTTGTCGATGTCGTCCTCCCCGTGTACGCACAAATCACCAGTAAGTGCATCAATGGACTGGACATAATCTTTTTAATCCTAGTTTACTTAGAAATAAAAATCTAGTCGGCGACCAATGCCGACCTTTACGGCGATCAAATAACTAAATAGATCACACGCGTTTCAAATCCGCGTGCCCACACACTCTCTATCCCAGTCCACCCTCTCGTCAATGTAAATCACAGACGCAACCACGCTTCACGCGGTATTTCTAAATGTTAGATCAAACTTATTTTTTGTTACTTGCAAAAACCAGGGCGGATACCCTTGTAAGGGTGTTCGCACCAACAACTTACCGGACCATATTAAGCGACGTCCTTGTCGCTTCGCCAAATCAGAAAGCTATAAATCCATCCAAAACTTCAAATGGTGACGAGAAGGGAACCAATCCGATTAGCCGACAGACTCAGGGTTGAGGCCTCCAACAATCCAAGCCTTTATAACTATATGCTGCCAGGGTTCCAACCTTGGTCTCCATTGTCCTGACACTAGGACGCAGGTGTACTGGACATACGTACTACAACATAAGTCTCAGCGGCCCCTTTCAACTGTCCTCTCCCCTTCGTCCTAGACAAACGTCGGCTTCTCGTTAAGTGTCCTTAGTCTCTACCCTGAGAGCAGAGTCATAACCAAGGACGCGGGCCCTAACCGAGACCTTAGAAGGCGTTCTCGCCTCCCTCCAATAATTCTCATAATCAAACATATATATATGAATCTTATCTCAACACACCTCTTGCAGTCTAGTACAGGAAGGCTAGGTCTGCATTTTGGCCCACCGTAGTCTGGGTGATCGTGTCGGATCTACGACCCACCGAGTTTGTTATTTTAGCGGTAGTGCCCTCGCAAGTTGCGCCACGATAGGTTTTTCCTCCTGATAAGCATTCAATCAGGACTCCAAAAAGACTCGACTCTTATCTCACGCCATCCCGCGGCAAGTAAAACCCTCCTGGGTGGCCACACCCCTTTAAGTCTTTAGCCCTTCTGGCGAGACGTAGGCCCGCTGTCAGGTTGTGCCGATCAGCAACCAACACTGAGGGTTGTGTCTCAGTGATGCCAGTTATACCCGTAGCTGGGTCTCTCATAAATACCTCAAGATTAGCACAAGTGGATGGACGGTGTGTCACAACAATACATGCCTACTGCAGACTACGCAAAGGTCTATCACACATAAAAGACATTTACCAGCCCTCTATGAGACAACATAGAGAGAACACGGTAGTCTCTCCACTATCACAAAACAGAATCACCTCCAGGTTCGCAAGGCCGTGGCCCCCTCACTTGATCAAAGCAAGAAGACCTCACATCCCGAAGACATCTCCCAATGAAGCTTTTTGCGACATTTACAAAAAATTCACCAATGGCCTAGCAAAAATATGGTCATCCTCGTCAGACTTTATCATCCAAAACCAACTTACCATGCCACTGAATCTATTAACCACCCTTCATACGAAAGAAGTCTCACTCAATAGGTCTCTCAACCATCTCTCTCTCTCTAGGATAAACTTTCACACGACCTTTCATTAAACTATCTTTCCTCTCTGAAGATAAGTCTTCCAATAAGCAAAAGATTGTCTTCTCACAAAAGACGTCTGTACCATAAAACAACTCAAACTAAGAGACCAATTTATGACCCTTATCATAACTCAACAATAAACATTTGGCATGACACGCATTCGAGTCTCAAAGACTCATATATTCCTTAGGATTCTCACATTTTTCACAAAACAGACTGAACTCTCTCTCCTTATACTCGGGTCTATCACCTGCCCGTGGACAGATTGCACGAGTATACCGAAGAGTAGACAGTTCACATCCATTCACTTTTACAAAATACACAGTACACGAGATGTTTCCCATACATCTCTCACACAAAGTCATCATACATCAGGATAAAACCACACATGTGAGAGCGATTGTGGTCGTCATATACAAGGAGATAATCTCATATAAAAACTCAACTCAGATATACACTCGGGAATGTAATATCCCAACTCAAAAGCGAACCAATATGGTCTTGAATTACATATATACACATAGAGTTAAACAATCTCAACTCAAACTGACACTGGTATTACACAAGAATCAAGATCTTCCTGACCAGAGATAAAATGGAAACAGTCTTAATCAGGGCGTAATCGTATCCCTCAAATCGAAGGGATCTAAGTAATTCAAAACATATCTAAGTAAGCAAGCAACATAACGCATCACTCATACACAAGTCTCACATACTACATTTATAGGTTAGAGAGTCTACCTCACACACACCGAGGTCTCCTCCTAAGTCTCTCATACCTTTTACATTTGTACAACCATCTGGGCCTAGACACGAAGTAGGTCCCATATCTTTTTATCTCAATCAATAGACCTAGTAGAATAGACCTTTATTTCGTAACAATGTCCTTTGGGTCACTCCTTGCTCTATCTACTGGAGATGTTTCACTAATGCGATTTGAGGCAGGCTTAACATACCTCACATATACAACCATTCTATTGGGGTTCCTCCCGCGTGCAACTCGGGTTGTCTTACCGGACCATTATTACGAAACCCTCTTCGTATATTGTCCGGTTCCTTTGCTGACCAAAGTACGGGATTTAAAATCACACAGTCGTCCAGTCTGCTACTCTAACTCTTATGTCCATGCATATACACAAGTCTTGACAAAGTACAAGGGTATCCTTCTATCGGTCTGCTATAGCTCGAACCTCATCCCAATCTACAACCCTCTTATCTGGATCGTGGGAGCTCGCATAAGCATCAACAACATTGACCAAGCTCCTTAGTCCTTGACTATGGGGTAAAAATCTTTGGTCAAGGTACATGCCACATATCAACTCACACGTAAAACGTCCATATCCCCATTCACGCACCCTCAAAACGGCTCTTGTTGCAGCCTCTATCCTTGTCTGTCCCCCAAACTACTTTTCTATTAGAAACTCAGGCAAAACAACTTTCAATGGGGCTGAAGGAAATACAAACTCTTCAACATGTTTGATCTCTATACGGGTCTTCACTTGCTTCTCTCCTTCAAAGACCCTGCCTCTCGCCCATTTTGCTGCAGCTCCCTCAGCTATCCCCAAAGGCCTTGCGAGCAGACTTCCATGCCCAAGTGCCAACTCAATCCCCTGTAAGACCGAAAATGAGGGAGACACATACAGGGTCACCCTCACGATCGCGCAGTCCTGACCATCCTCGAAACCGGACTTGATCGAGGCGAAAATGCCCTTGTTTATCAACGCGCCCCACAAGGAAGAAATATACTCTCCTTCCTTGACTCTCCTTGGCAAGGATACCTCGAGTCCATCTTCCCTTTTTACAGGCAGGGTCACACTGGGATTTTCCCTAGCATAAGGCATCCTGAGTTGCCTTCGCTCTGGTCTGGGTTCTGCCCATCACAAAAAAACGTCCAGCATACGCCTTCCGTTGCCATACTGATAATCATACTCTACAATCTTTACCCCTTAAGCCTCCACTTCCGATCATCTTTCCCTAAAATGCATTCTTTCCAGTGTTTACGACCACCCAACTTAGAGAAAATAATGGTAATATATCACAATAATATCATAGTCATAAAAAAAAAAAATCATAATTATAATGCTCATGGAAAATGATATATTACTATAGTAACTGACAACAATACTACTCATAATAATCAAAACACATTATACACAAGCTAGTCAGTTACTCAAAGCATATACAAATATCTTATAACGACAAATCTATATCAACAAACATAACATATGATAGACACATTATGATCAGAGATATAACTGCCAATAGTTAGTACTCTCAGACATAATTCATGTGAGAGTACCGCACTTTACTCCCTCGGCTTTGACAAAAGTATACTGTGGCAAGGGGCCATGTAATCCTTTTCAGAAAGGATAGCATCTTAAATCCCCGAGTCCCACTTCAAGGATCAAGCCTCACTGTTTCTCCCTCTGATTCCAGCATCCGTTCCTTGCAGACCCTCACCGACAAGATAAGCAACCTCACCATACACGCTTCAGGATGTACTGTCCTGTCCTGTGCTGGTGTACGTACTTGACACAAAAATAGTTGGGGATTCACCCCCTACTTTCCTGTGGCAAGTAGTAGCTGCTTTCCTTACAGACTATGGTCTAACAAGGCTCAATAACTTTCCTCCTAGTCAGTAGTAGTGTAGTTATTTTATCATAGGAGATATAACAACAACACCCCACTATGGACCACGAACATGGTTCCGGCGTGGGTCTCACTACTACCTACAAAATAAAATTATAGCTTCTTCAAAGCGTTCTCTCAGGGGAACAATAACATAGGATTGCAACCTTTTTGGGGGTAAACCTTACAAATTGACTATTACCTAAGAAAAACTAATCCCAGGAAGTAGTCACTCCACTCACCTTTGAATCCGCATCAGACGTGGATTAGCGGCCTCTTTTGAAGAACAATCCAAATGCACAAACTTTAATAGACAGTCATAAATCAATAAACGGACTTGAGACACTCATATAGATCCTTACAGATCAATAAGTTCAAATAGATACCTCAAATAAATAACCCATATAAACATTCCTGAAAAGGATAGTCATTGAAATAATATATCATCAAGCACATAGTCCTCACATAACCAGACACTAGACACACTTACTTACATTAAATCTAGCATATATGGATGAGTTCAACATATAACTCATAAGAGATGCCCTCAGAAAAGAATATTCTCAAGTCCTTAGTTCCAACTCATAGATTAAAATGGACGGTCCAAACCTGGAAAGATTCGAGCGAAGGGCTAACATCGACTACATCTCACTGCCCTATGAAAAGTAAGCTAGATAGTCTCAGTATTAGCCCCTTCACTATTACTGCACCTGCCTCTCGAATCAGATACCCCTTTTTCGAAAAAATATCATGCAGATATACTACTTCCCGTAGTCCTTGCCATTGAGATCATAATATGGTGCTCAATACTCCTATCCACCGCTTTATACGCCCAACTTCAAACATACTGCGCGTGGCAGACCTCACATTTTCATGGCTATATAATCCGAACAACCACTTAGAACCCAAACTCAAGGATCCCGACATATGCTCATAAAGGTTTTCAACATCATTAGCCTAACCCTCATCGACGTCCTTCCATGACGTCTGACATGATAGGCTCCCTTACACATCTTTGGCCTCACTCTAATGCAAAGACCAAGTGGCTCTCATCACCACTCACATAACCCTTTCAATCATAGTAGGTACCTTATAGGGTCAACTCCCTCCATGGACCTTCTGAGCCCGACGTCACCTTATCTTACCCTGACCATACCAACCATGCAAGGCAACGTCCAAACCCGTCAACTATCGTGGTCAGAAGGGGTACCACTCCAAACTTTCATCCTACTAGTCAGCGTACATTAGCGCATAGTCAAAACGCTTATCCCCCCTTTTGCTATCCCTACTGCATTTAGCCAAGACCAACTCTCACAATCAACTCTCACTCGCTCTGCATCCAATACCATTAATCGATTAACCATAAAATTCCAAAGAAAACTTCTCATTTTGCCTAGTTCTCACATTCCCATACCCGGATGTCATTCCACCAGGGACAACGGCAGGCAACCGTTATCCCTGGCAACAGCGCCACCTGTCGAGCGCATCGGTCCGGCACCGCACGGGACAGCGCGGGACCCTCCCGGCCGCGTCACGCAGGAGTCGGTCTAATTCCTCGTCACGAATACATAATGGAGCTTCCGCAAGCCGCTCTGGCCGCGTGCGCCAGCCATACCAATCGCAAACCCCTACGACAGGATAGGGCCTACACGAGGCACGACTTACCTCCACCTTACAGGAGTTGTCACCTCCCTTCGGTGGGCGTTTCCCCTCCGAGCTACCAGTCCACAGTACGAAAGTTAATCAGCTGCAATCGCAGAGGTGGACCGACCGAGGGTGTTTCTCGTTCGTTGTAGTATAGGGGGTACGCGCGGTATTACACCTCTATCGAACCCGCACGCGAACCAGCATCTTGGGGGGCTGAGGTCCCAAGCGCAACTCGTCGCCGGTCGACTAGGACGCATCCCACACCCCACGCGCACACCACTATAAAGAATATAAAAATAAAACACCCACACCCACGCACATACATATACACATACAGCACGACACAGAACAAACAACGCGACAACGCTCCTAGTCCCTTAGTAGCCATCCCATAACTTTCTGATGTGGAAATCAGGCAGGCGTTGCGCGAGAGAGTTAATATAAAACCGCGTTGATGCAAGGCTAACTCGTATCGACTCGCAATGCAACTGTACACAAGCGGTCGCAATGATGGCGTACTATGTAGTACCCATACTTATGCGATCCTCGTTAATCTCGAGGGTCGCGTTTCACACCCAAGTGTTATCTGACACATGTCTTGAGGGTTAATCTCTCGACGCTGGACAACCATCAAGTGCGGTTGAGAACCACACCCTCTTCTGCACCCTGCGGAGAGTGGGTGGTATACAGGTCCATACCTGTGCTGACAATCGCCTCTTATAGCCCTTAAGACCAGCTCCTTCATCTAGGGCCTGGAGAAAACTCAAGGGGTTTAACTTTGACGGCTGTCACAGGCTACAACATCTTACTATAAAATTCTAAAAAGCAAAAGGATAAAAAAAAATTTCACTTTTCTTTCAAGAACATAATTTGTTTAGCGCTTACTCGCGGTCACAGTAGGCCGCACGAAACACTCAAGACATATGTATTTACATATATAGAGAGAGGCTATATAAATATTTGACGATCAGTTCTCACAATCACAGTGAGACTCCTCTCAGCCATATATATATGTATGTGAGCGTACGCAGTCAAATCCAAAGTCCGAGTCATCCAAAATACCTGCAATCACATCAAAGATTCAACCAAAAGTCCAGGCACTACACGGGGTCAACTTCAACCAGTCTCTGCGATCACACCCCTTGCTTTAGCCATATAATCCTCAACCTCAGCGCACCCTCCCAACAATAAAATTCTCAGTATCTTTGTTAAATAACCATTCAATAAAGTTCGGGTAAAAACACAATAAAAGAATTCAAACCACAGGGCTGAAGCCTTTAGGTTGAGTGGAAAAAGTGAATTGGAGTTGAATCTTAAACCGACGAATTGGCAACCGACCTGTTATAAGTGATAACAGAAGATGATCCTTATAGGATCAAACTGAATCTAACCCAAATCTTGAATCAATCGATCAAGAAGACCTGTAACACAAAACAGACCAATTCCCAAGCTAAATCTATAAGTCTATGGAGAATAATCTCCATATCACGATTTCCCTCAAATCATCCTAACTAACTTAGCCAAAGTCTACCTTTAAGCAAGCGTCAAAAGAAAGCTAGACCCTGACAGAATCTCCTCTATACATAGTGGATTTTTCATAATTGCCACTTATCAAAATATAATATAATTCCTCTAAACTAAGAAAATTTTGGCAGCGCTTCCCGTAGGAGAAGTGCCCTCTCAGAATTTATATCAGTCTAAATATGAAAACAAAAATCATCTTCGACTTTCTAAAGTCAAATTTTGTCTAACTCCCTAAATTAGCAAAAATTTGGGCAACATTCCCTTTAGAAAGGAAAACTTCCCAGATTTATACCAAGTCAGATGTGAGCTCAGGAAACAAGACCCGTGTCCAACTTAAGACAAAATTTAACTAACTCTTTTAGATTTAGAGAAATTTCGCCAGCGCTTCCCGTAGAGAAAGTGTTATTCCAAGATTTATACAAAGCTAAGTTCAGAATCTAAAATGACTTTGACTGTTGAAGGTCTAATTTTTTCTAACTCCTTGAATTAGCAAAAATTTGGGCAGCAGTCCCTTTAGAAAAGAAGGCCTTCCAGATTTTTTCTCAGCCAAAAAATCAGAAAAACTGGACCTTGAAAAGACAAAATATGACTAACTCCTTGGTTTTGTAGAAATTTCGGCAGCGCTTCCCGTAGAGAAAGTGACTAACCAAGATTTATACAAGACTAAGTATAATAAATGATCCCAGAAAATAAAAAAATCGACCTAAGTAAAAATAAACTTAGCTAAGAAAACGCAGGAATTTAAAAATAACTCCTATGGCTCTAAAACGTGGTGAGCAACTAAAGTAACTGCCTATCAAACTGAAACTCAGACTAAGTAGTAGCCTCACTCAGTCACATGCAGACCAAACCACAAAGATGAGTACTCTCACCATCCCATAGTCACTTCATCAAATAATAGTTCATAGTCTCTCAATGATTTATCCCTTTATACCCAACTTAACTAGGGCATAAAGCTACACCACCTAAACTTATGGAACATGTCTAGCTCAGCCATGAAGTATACACAAACACATGGCACAACAACTTTTTTCTTCTTTGGGCATGTAACTAGGCCCTAGTCGCCCTGAACTGTTTAAGTATCTAAGATTTATATAATTATCTGCACTTAGTCTTTTGAGGTAGCATATAGCTGAACCGATCATCTTTAGCTCAAGATTCGGTCTGCTCTTTCCTACCACAATTTTATTCTTAATTAATACTCTCTTCAGTTTGTGATAAGCTAGAGTCAGATCACCCAAACTTATGAAACACTTTCTGACTAGCCTGTTCATAGATACAATAGTAGTAAGGTATAGCCCAGTTATATCCTTTTGGTTCCAGCATGTGCGTGGCATTGAACCAAGACCACCCAAACTTATAGGAACTTGTCTGGTCCTCAGCCTAGTTCATTTTCTTAAAACAAATGCAGGAAGAGGCTGAGCCACCCAATCTCATGGAACATGCTCAGACCTCCTCGTTCAGAAACTCAAAAAACTTGAAGAAACTCAAATTAAACAAGGCGACCAAGCCACCCAAACTCATGGAATATGCTAGGCCCCTGAAAAAGTCAATCACAGTTAGCCCTTGCAAGTTAAAGCAACCAGACCACCAAAACTTATGGGAACCTGTCTGGTTCTCTAGACAATCAGAAATAAACATAGCGCTGGGGCCCTCCAAACTTATGGAGACTCTCCCGGCCTTTGGTTGACCCAGCCAAACATATGCAATACTGCCTCCCTCCCATCCTTCCACCAGATGCAATTCCACAATCTGCTTTTAGCCAGGCAATAAAACTGAAACTGACATTACACAAACATTCCTTTACTTAATTTGGTTTGTGTGAAGGTCAGATTAAAAGTCAACGTAGGGATGCACTCAGTATATTCAGTCAAAACGAAATCAAGGAGTACAAGTAACGGGTTATAGCAGGGTTTATAGACGAAAAGCAAGGGTTACATCTAAGTTCCCTGCCTCCAGAACCTCGCCTAGGTACCGGCAGAGCTCCCGCTATCGGTGGGCTGACTCCCCACAGAGTCTTGATGCCGTCCTACGGGTTGCAATCCCGCCTGTCGCCTTCCTCTCGTAACAGGACTAGACTTAGAGTGAGAAGGGCAGACAGAGGGGCTTGAGACTCTCGAGATACGGGAGGAGGACAAACTCAACTCTCAAGAGAGGGCCTCGTTATCTTCTATCGCCTGAGGGACCCACAATGACGGCCAAAATGCACCGCACATTTGGTCAACTGAAGTCAAACTACCAGTTGTTGGCTCTCTTACGACCCTCCAAGTTGCAGCAATGACCCCCTCTAACATCATAACAAAGTAGTAGGGTGGTTCGGCTAACCATGTAATAGGTGACGCGTGTCTTTGGCTGTGCAGTCTCCACCACGCTCCGGTACGTACCCGACAAAACAAATAAGTCATTAGCCACAGCTAGTCTCCTTACTGATATGTCAAAAGGGGTGAGCGGCCTCCCGACTTAACAGGTAAGTATGCAGTCTCTTTGCTTACCCCTTCCTTCCTGCCCTATACAGCAGAACAGGCAGTGTGCCGGCCAGCAGATAAGTATCCAAGCCTCTCTGTTCAACTCCGGCCACTCCGTTCGATAGACAAACTCACCGGCCCCACGTTTGCCCCTCACCTCTTTGTTCAGTAGGATAGGATGACCACGTACTGGCTAACAAACAAACCTTCAATCTGTAGTCACTTGACATTCCCTCCGTGTCTCTTGTACTCACTCGAGCAGCCTCAAACCAGTAGTCGCCCGCTCCGCACCCTAAGCTTGCAGGATCATGGTTCACAGTAACGTCGTGCACGAGAGAAGCGCCCCCTGCTTTTGGCTGGTGTCGGACATAGCCGTCTGTTCAGCGTACCAGAGGGGACTGAATCCACTACTAGAGCATGGCCGCATGCAAATCTGTCCAGGTGTGGGCGGAGTGGGATCACTCCCTCTGATAGGGACGAGCAAAATCAGTTGAATACTCTGCGAAAACGGGGAAGGATGCATCGACCGACAGGTATGTCTTCATCGTCCAGTCTGCCCCTTCGCTGCTCCGTAGGTAAGCACCCCGACTGCAACTTCGGCAGGTGAGTCCCCCCCCCCCCCCCACTTGTGTCTTCCTTACTCCCATCGATCAGTCCTACTCGATCGAAATGAACCTTTCGCTGAAAAGAGGAAAAATACATTGCCCCGTAGCAGAGCTTTCTCCCTGCGTGTAGCCCATAGCTCACATAGCATCGAAGCCACAACTCCGACGTGGAGCCTGACTCCGCAAAACATCTCGTGAGGTAAAACAACCTCAGAAACGAACGTTGGATCATCTGTTTTCACCAGGTAGTAGGTAACCTTGCGATTTCACGGTTACCATAGCCACCTCCTTCTCTACCTCGGCGCACTTTCTTTCTTTACTGACTCTTTTTTTACTAACTTTCGTCCCTATCCGACAACAGATTCGTGTTCGCCCGGGGCAAAACCGCCGCAATCAACTCTTTGTTCGCCTGATTCGGCTAGGAAACGGGCGAGCTATGAGTTATCTGCTCCACCACATCTCCTTCTCTCGTCACCTTCGCGCAGATCTTTTTCTACTAACCTCCTAAACTACCAACTGATCGCTTAGACTAATACAACCATCGCAATCGCCCACCCCAAAAACGTTGGGAAGGACTCTTCATTCGCCCGTTTTCGTAAGGAAACGGGCGCTCTCTCATCTTCCTCCCCTTCGCCATACCGGCGTACGTCGCCTTCGCCACGACCTGTTGCGCACGCACCTGGCCCCCTTTTCCATCCGATTCTCTTTTCTCTCTCCGTTTCCTGTTGAGAATCGTGCTAGATATCCATTCTCCGTTGTACACCCCTCGTCTGCCCGCCATCTCCGACTCCTTCCTTATCGAATGTATTCGACGCGAAACCCCGCCCGGGTCCCTTCCACTACTCACCCTTTTTTTTTCTCGTTGTCAACTGCCCGGCTGCCTGCCTTACCGCCCGTCCCTGCGGCGTTGTCACTCCGTCCGCTGTCGTTGGGTGCAGCCCGGCCAGCCCCACTGCCTTAGGTCGCTGCCTTTAGCGCATGTTCGACAGTCGCCCCGCAACAGCCCGTCCGTTAGTGGATGGCATGAGAATGCGCAACCTGCGCTCGACTGCCCCTGGCTTACCCCGACCCTTCAAAGAGTGGGAGGGCACGGGCCTGCTATCACCCTAAAGCATGGCTTAGGTAAAAGCAGGCCCGCCGTAGTAGCAGCGGATATTCAAGCGACCCTCGGCCTCCCTCTTGGTGCCTTTTTATGCAGGCGAGTTTACTATCCCGCAGGGCCCCGCAACATAGTCACACTCAAACCTTTCACAACAATCAGCGGGTGGCGGGCTGCGCGCTCGTAGTGCCCCCTGCTACCCCCAGTCTGCAGCCCCACAGGTTCTTTTGGAATACCCTCTTTGGTTCGTACTTCGAGACATGTGGGGCAGGGGAATTCACCACCACCCCGACACTCCAGAACCTGCACGAGCTCGCCAAACGAGGCGTATGCTCAAGGTCCTCGACTGCCGTGACGACCACTACGTGGACCTTTTTCGCGCCCGACTTAGGAACGTCAAACTTGAAGCTAAATAATAGTGATGATAAAATAAAATTAAATACTTAGAAGTTTTAATCACAGAAAGACGACGGTCGCCACTAATACCGCCCCGGTTCCGCCGATGACAAAAACAAGGGGGATAGCCCCGTCAGGCTCTCCATGCTATTCTGATATTCCTGCATCGTCGCTGCTTGACCTCGATCCCTGGATCTCTTTGACGAAGTCTGATACCGGAACCGCCAGTGTCAGGCTCAAGTCTTGGTATGGCTCCGACGGACACCTAAGTTAAACCAATACTGCGCGACGCACAGACCTACTAAAACAATCTCAAAATCATATGCTTGTCGATGCTGTCCTCCGCGCGTATGCACAAATCACCGGTAAGCGCATCAATGGACTAGACATAATCTTTTTAATACTAGTTTACTCAGAAATAAAAATCTAGTCGGCGACCAACGCTGACCTTTACGGCCATCAAATAAATAAATAGATCACACGCGTCTCAAATCCGCGCGCCCACACACTCTCTATCCCAGTCAACCCTCTAGTTAGTGTAAATCATAGACGCAACCACGCTTCGCGCGGTATTCCTAAATGTTGGATCAAACTTATTTTCTGTTACTTGCAAAACTAGGGCGGATACCCTTGTAAGGGTATTCGCACCGACAGCGCGAGTAATAAATATGATGGTTACTTGACTCACTTCGCACACCCATGAGCGGTTGAAATACTGTCTTGAGCTAAAATCCTGCTGGACCTTGATGCATTCTGAAATTGTCGACGACCAGTCCTATCAATGAAGTTATCTTTTTTTTTTTTTTTTTTTTTGAAGCTGTGTCCCAAGGCCGTCGTCCTTTTTTTCTGAACCAAAAAAACAAAAGAAATAAGGAACGAAAGATGTGAAGGTCCCCCCATCTTCGCATTATTTGCAGCCTTGCCTATTTCTCCTCTCCTTCTCTGCGTCACTCTGCCTATCCTCTCCACCAAAGACAACGAGGTTTAGGATAACTGTATGCACACAATCTGATTGGTTGCTTATTGTCCCCTGTTTTGTTATATTTGGCTGTTCCCTTCCTCTCTTTTTTGCCTTTTTGCCCTTTGGCTGTGTGCAAGTGGGTCGATATGACACGGGGGTGGGGGCAGCCGCCGCTCAACCTACATCCACGTGGGCGGCCTTGTATGCAAGAGGTTCTGAACAGGGGGAGTTGTAAGGAAGAAGATTAAAAATGAATTGATATCTTTTTTGTTTCCTTTTGTTTTTTCGCTTTTGCGCTCTGATATTCGTATGACGATATATATATATACTAGCTGACCTGTTGCGGCTACGCCCTCAATCAAGGAGGGTTTTTTGCATTGATCAGCAGATTGGGCGAATAGTTTGGTGGGTTCGTGGCCGTTGGAATGGAACTGACCTATTGTATGTAAATTAAATTCACTTTGAGTACCTTGGTGTTTGGATGAGAACTAACCTGTTGTGTCTGGAAAACTTTCCAAACCTGTCAGCTGGTCAGCACAATTTTTTATTTTTATTTTTTTTATTTTTTAGCACAATTTCCCTTTGGTGCGTGAAAAGTATTCTTTTTCAAGGGGGACCTAATGCAGGACTCATGTACTTTAAGTTGCAGAGGGGGATTCTGGTGCAGGCGGGGGTCATGTACTTCTAAGTTGGGATCTCCCTCCGCTTCCCTCCATCTATTGCTCTCTTTTATAGCGTAGAGTATGATTAACACCCTTTTCTTGGATGGATTGTCGTGTAGGTGGGGGGAGGGCCGCTGGGGAGGCACATGTGGTAGTCATCGTCGTCATCTCTCTCTCTCTCTCTCTCTCTCTCTCTCTCCCCCCCCCCCTCCCTCCTTTCTCCCCTTCGCCCTTCAATCGTTTGTGTAGGTAGAGGAAGGGGGAGGGGGAGGCACGTTAGATCGTTTGTGTACGCAAGGGAAGGGAGCGCGGGAGGCACGTTAGCTCGATGCATCATGAGATTGATAGGGGGGGGAAGGCGCGACGTTTTTTTTTTTTTTTTGGGTCGTAGGGGCGGGGAAGGACTGGAGGCGGGGGTCAGCGGTCATCTCCTATCAATAGTGTAGGTTGGGGGGGGGGGATCGGCGTCGGCGTCTTAGCTTAGACTCTCTCTCTCTCTCTCTCTCTCTCTCTCTCTCTCTCACACACACACACACACACACACACACATCCACCCACCCCGCCGGCGTACTTGTTCTCCCTTTATAGCGGGGTCGCCCACGTAGAAGTCGTCGTCGCCGTAGCTGAGAGTCGGTTTTTTTTTTTTTTTTTTTTTTTTTAGGGACCGTAGAAGTCGTCTTCGTCATCGTAGCTTAACTCTCTCTCTCTCTCTCTCTCTCTCTCTCGCTCGCTCGCTCGCTCGTAGCTTAGGTGGGTGCAGACGGTGGGGAAGAAGGTGGGGAAGAATGGCGGGATTGGAGGGATGGTGGGCGCGGAGGGCAGGGAAGGTGGCTGCGGAGGCCAGGGAAGGTGGCTGCGGAGGGTAGGGAAGCTAGCTGCAGAGGGGAGGAAGGTGGGCGCAAGGGGGGGGGGGAAGTGGGCGCGGAGGGGAGGGAAGGTGGGCTCAGGGGGGAATGATGCTCGCCGTTGTGGGGCGCGTCTCTCTCTCTCTCTCTCTCTCTCTCTCTCTCTCGTAGCTTAGGTGGGCGCAGAAGGTGGGGAAGAAGGTGGCGAAGAATGGCGGCGTTGGAGGGATGGTGGGCGCGGAGGGCAGGGAAGGTGGCTGCGGAGGGTAGGGAAGCTAGCTGCAGAGGNGGCGCGGAGGGGAGGGAAGGTGGGCTCAGGGGGAATTGATGCTCGTTGTTGTGGGGCGCGTCTCTCTCTCTCTCTCTCTCTCTCTCTCTCTCTCTCTCTCTCTCTCTCTCTCTCTCTGTGGAGGTCTGTCCTCTTGTCCTCTGATGCTTGGCTGTTGACATATAGAGAGCACCTGAGGGGAGAGCGGGGAGATGTGACGGGTGGATTAGTGAGAGCCTACTTGTACCTGGGGGAAGAGACGACCAACGAGGCTGCTTTGAGTCTCGTGACGTGGGGGATCAGTTCGGTCATCAGTAGAGCCCTACGGTATGTGCAGGAGGAGGTTGATGCTTTTTGGGCGGGCGACAAGCAGGACCCGTTGACCTTGTTTCACGGGCGACCTCCCCTCGCTATCACGGGCGATCTCTTGATAGCACGGGACGTTTTCTTTCCGTATTCAAAGACCAGTTTGAGAGCAGTTGTCCCCGCTTTCATGGTAGGCTCGGTTTTCAGAGGAGTAGGAGGCTTAGTTGAGGCTTATCTCATATTCAGAGAGCTCAAGCTCTTCGCCAAAGGGAGCCTCGACACTTGCTGTATATACTACTCCATCACGACCGCAGGGCTTCGCTGGGGGGATGAGAGGGTTCAACTCATAGAGTTGATCCGCTCCTTAGGGGACGAGTGCCAAAGGGGCGTGCCCCTGCCCTCGTACGTGTAGGACCTGTTGGATCGGGACCTCTGGGCAGGGCCCAAGTATTTTACCTACATAGGTAGGCTCTTCTCGGAGGATTGGGGCAGCTGGTGGAGTGAGGACGCAGGACCTATGATATACGACTACCAGCTGTCGTGATATTATCGCGCGATATGGCTTCCACCATACCGTATAGAGGACGAGCGAGACGACGGGGACGCCGGGGAGTGGGTCAAGGACGGCGACAAGGAGGCCTGGGAGCCTGATTGGGTCGACTCCGAGAGCGAGGGCGCAGAGTCGGGGGAGGAGAACGTCACCGGCGCTCACTTCCCTAGTATAGGGGTCGCCGTCAGGGCCTAGGAGACGGTGCGTAGCAGCACGTGCGAGGGGGTTTGGATCTGAGGGCTATTGACGAGAGAGTTACTATGAGGATAGTACGGAGGAGAGGTGGTGACCGAGCGGAGTCAGTCGTCGGTGTTGGTTAGCAGCGGAGCGTGATCAGATGGTAGAGTCGGTCGGCAGGTCGAACTCTCGATTGGTAGTGCTAGATGGCCTAGGCCTCCTGAGATCGTGGTGCCCAACATACTAGAGTTCGATCTACCGGCCAGGTGTGTGGTTGGACTTGGATCTGGACTTAAGAGCCGGTGCGGATCAACGTTGTTGGGGCCCGATGTGCACTTGTGGTCCTACGTGGTTGAGACCTTCGAGTCGGACAGCCAACGGTGGCGAGCGCTCGGTACGATGAGTATAGTAGGCTATGGCTTCTCTTTCCTTCCTCGTCTCTTCTTTCTTCTTCACTTCCTTTCTTTCCCGCTTGATCTTCTTCTCGTTCTTAGTCTCCTCCTTCCCTTCCCGTTTCTGAGCTCGGCGGCTATGGCCACCACCTTCTTCCTTGAACCGCACAACCAATCTTGTACCAGTCCTCTCTCTCTCTCTCTCTCTCTCTCTCTCTCTCTCTCTCTCTCTCTCTCTCTCTCTCTCTCTCTCTCTCTCTCTCTCTCTCTCTCTCCGTCTTCGTTCTCTGTGCAGGTGCGCGATGTCTCCTTACAACGGCGCAGTTATGGCGGACCCTTCTTCCTCGATGGCGCGGCTACTGCTATAGCGCCCAACTGGCGCTTCTTCTCTTTGCACTATGGCGTCCTGCTGACGTGGCACGAAACTCGCGTCTCTTTTCCTCCTCTTGACGATGTCAGGTGGAACAGCGGGAATGCGCTCCGATACCTATTCAATCAAACTCGTCTTCTTCCTTATTCGGCATGCATGCAAACAGATGGCAATCCACATTGGCGCCAGACCCCCACACAAAGCTCAGAGATATCAAGGCCGAAAACACAATTCAAATTCAAACTCCCTGCAAATGGCTATGGCGCCTGAGCGTCCTCACATCACCCTTTCGACACTGTCTTCACATCAACTATTCACACGCACACCACTTTAGACTCCCTGGATGTTCCACGCACGCTGACCCTTTACCGCACACTCACACACATACTCATTATATACTAAATCTAACCTATGGCAGCTATGACTGCCTTCCGCCTACTAACTACTAACGCCGATGAGCGTTATGTCTCCCTTGCAACCCACTTCGGCTTCGGGCATCTGTAAACCACCTCACACAAGACGCTCGGGCAGCTCTCCTGCATGGCTCACTCAGAATGAATGAATCGCTGGATGCTGCTTCTTGATTTATACTTGTGTTGGTCTCTGGTTTGCTCCTTTCCACCGGGCCTAGGGTGCACACAGTCCCACATGGTACTAGCTGACTTAACAAAGTGAGAATCGAACTGGGTACCGCTGACTAGGCAGAGTTGGACTACCCACTTGCAATACACATTTCATTAAAAGTGAACCTTTTGATTGTTCACTTTTTGTAACAAAGCCGAAATTCATGTTGGAGCGACATAAATAAGAGAAATTTATGTGGGCAATATAAACTGAGAAGCGACATAAATAAGAATAAATCGATACAATCATTGCTAAGTGTTGCTAAGTGGGAAGTGCCATGGGTCTCGCGAGATCAATAATCGCCATCGCTTCGAGTACTCGACCCATCAACCTACAACTTGTTACTGGGCCTATGATATCTACTGAGTCGATCGTCCGTGCCCCGCCCCCCCCCCCAACCCCAAACACCCCAGCACACCAACTGTGACCAACCCCCTTAAAATCACTACGACATCGAATTTCTCCCTTGTTGGCTATTTTCGAGGTAGCCTTTTGGAGCGGCCACTCTGCAACTTCAAATAAAATCCAAGTTTCTCCGAGTGCTCCCATAAACTTGCAACTTGTAACAGGGCCTATGACACCTGTTGAGCCCCCCTCCACCACCCCCTACCCCAGCACCCTAACCCCCTTGAAGTCACATTTTTCCCTATGTAGCACACCGAACATGTTCGGATCTTTTCCGAACGTCCGACAATGTTCGGGTGTTCGGCCGAACGCCACCCAAACGTGTTCGGCCGAACATATTCAAAAAAAAAAAAAAAAAAAAACTTTTGTTTTTTGTTTTTGATTTTTAACTCGAGTTTGGTTACGAAATTGACCATACCTTATGTTCGCGTTCGGAGAGTTTCGGCGCTCGTTCGCATTCGGTCCGGAACGTTGGGGTTCGGTCACCGTACCCGAACACAATGCTACACAGATTCTTCCCTTTTGGCTATTTTTGAGGTGAGTGGACCACACCCTAACCCCCTAGATGTCACATTCTCCCCTTTTGGCTATTTTCAGTGCGTGGACCAGTTCCACGGCCTATGACACCTACTGACCCTCCGCCTCACCCCAACACACCAACGGTGACCAACCCCCTTAAATCACTGTGACATCGAGTTTCTCCCTTGTTGGCTATTTTCGAGTTAGCCTCTTGGAGAGGCCGCTCTGCAACTCAGAATAAACTCCAAGTTTGCTTGAGTGTTCCCATCAACCTGCAACTTGTAACAGGGCCTATGACAACTGTTGACCCTCCCCTCCACCACCCCCTACCCCAGCACCCTAACCCCCTGGAAGTCACATTCTCCCCTTTTGGCTATTTTTTAGGTGAGTGGACCACACCCTAACCACCCTGGAGTGCACGACACCCTAACCCCTGGAAGTCACATTCACCCCTTTTGGCTATTTTTGAGGTGTGTGGACCAGTTCCACGGCCTATGACACCTAGTGACCCTCCGCCTCACCCCAGCACACCAGCGGTGACCAACCCCCTTAAAATCGCTGTGACATCGAATTTCTCCCTTGTTGGCTATTTTCGAGGTAGCCTTTGAGAGCGGCGGCTCGGCAACTCATAATAAACTCCAAGTTTGTTTGAGTGCTCCCATCAAACTGCAACTTGTGACAGGGCCTATGACACCTGCTGACCCTCCCCTCCACCACCCCCTCCCCCAGCACCCTAACCCCCTAGAAGTCACATTCTCCCCTTTTTGCTATTTTTGAGGTGAGTGGACCACACCCTAACCCCCTGGAAGTCACATTCTCCCCTTTTGGCTATTTTCAAGGTGCGTGGACCAGTTCCAAGGCCTATGACACCTACTGACCCTCCACCTCACCCCAGCACACCAACAGTGACCAACCGCTTTAAAATCACTATGACATCGAATTTCTCTCTTGTTGGCTATTTTCGAGGTAGCCTTTTGGAGCGGCCGCTCTGCAACTCAGAATAACCTCCAGGTTTGTTCGAGTTCTCCCATCAAACTGCAACTTGTAACAGCGCCTATGACACCTGCTGACCCTCCCCTCCACCACCCCCTACCCCAGCACCCTGACCCCCTTGAAGTCACATTCTCCCCTGTGTAGCACACCGAACATGTTCGAATCTTTTCCGAACGTCCGAACATGTTCGGGTGTTCGGCCGAACGTTACCGTTCGGCCGAACATGTTAAAAAAAAAAAAAAMAAAAAAAAACAAAGTTTTTGGTTTTTGATTTTTAACTCGAGTTTGATTACAAATTTGACCATACCTCCAGGGCAAACGTTGTTTGTATTATTATTTTACATAACATATATTGTTTTCAGAGTTTTTGGAGAAACTTTTTTTTTTGTTTTTTTTTACGTTCGCGTTCGGAGAGTTTCGGCGCTCGTTCGCATTCGGTCCCGAACGTTCGGGTTCGGTCACCGAACTCGAACACGATGCTACACAGATTCTCACCTTTTGGCTATTTTTGAGGTGAGTGGACCACACCCTAACCTCCTAGAAGTCACATTCCCCCCTTTTGGCTATTTTCGGTGCATGGACCAGTTTCAGGGCCTATGACACCTACTGACCCTCCGCCTCACCCCAGCACACCAACAGTGACGAACCCCCTTAAAATCACTGTGACATCGATTTTCTCCCTTGTTGGCTATTTTCGAGTTAGCCTCTTGGAGAGGCCGCTCTGCAACTCAGAATAAACTCCAGGTTTGTTTGAGTGTTCCCATCAACCTGTTGTTGGCGAAGGGGGGTGTGTCCGCATGGTTTCCCTGTAGAACCCCTTCTTCGGTCACGCGCCACCTTCCCCGCCAATCACCTTGACCAGCAGGTCTCGCTTTTTCGCTCGGATCAACCCCCAACTAACGACCCCTACTACACCTTTCCCAGTCTGTTTCCGACCCCGAATCCCATAGCCGCTCTCTCACTCTCAGAAGAGGATCCGCAACCAGAGAATCGTCTTGCGCTAGGTCTCGGCTGGGAACACCGAACTCGAGCACGGGCACAAAGCCCCAAGGCGACTACTCGGACTTAGCGTGGGGAGGCTTGTGAGTTGGGCCTGCACCCGAGGCGGGCCCCGTACCTCAAGCGGGTGCACATACCAGCGGCGAGCGCGCGGGCCCAGAACCCAGAAAAAGGGAGGACTTTGAAGCCCGTATTGGTTCGGAACCTCTAGAGATTTTGAACGACTTCCGAGCTTCGAACTGGGACATGAGAGGGGGACGGATCCGAAGCTCAAAGGACTCAGTCCGAGTACTCGAATGATATCGGGCTCAGCGTGGATACCGAGCTTCGACTTTAGCGAAACCACCGCGAATACTGAACTCCGAACTTGGCCAACCACAGAGTTAAAGTTACAGAACTATAGAAGAGAGAAGGACGGCGCCAGAGCATAAGAACAACTCTTCACCGAACTTGGAACTAAGACGCGCGCAGGGTACAATCACGAAATTCGAAAGGAAAGAAAACTCTATCTGGCCATCTGCGCGGACCGAACTCGGTGTGGATACTGAATCTAGAGCTTAGTACAAAACCCGAAGAGAAAGAAGGCACGCAGAGTACAAAAAAAGGGAAAGGCTCTCGATTGCGAACTTGATTTGGTTACCGAATTTTGAGCTTAGTCACCCGCCAAGTACAGATACAGTACTAGAAAGGAAAGAAAACACTTTTCTGAGCTTGCGCGCGACCGCAAACTGAATTTCAAGCTCGGTCCCCCGCTGGGTAAACATACCGAATTTGAAAGAAAGAAAACCCTTCCGAACACCTGCGAGCAGGATTTTGAGCTTAGCCACCCTCCGCGTGCGGATACTGAACTGGAAAGGAAAGGGAGACTCTTTCTGAGCATACGAAAGACCTCGAACTTGGTATGAATCCCGACTTTCGAACTTAGTCACCCAACAAGTACAGATACACTTCCTGAGCTTACGAGCGACCGCGAACCGCACTTCGAACTTGGTCACTCGCCAAGCACAGATACAAAAAAAAAAAAAAAAAAAAACTTTTAGAGCTTACGAGCGGCCACGAACCGAACTTCGAACTTAGTCACCCACTAAGTACGGATACCGAGCTTGAAAGAAAGTTCCCTCAACGATGGCGGATAGAGTTTCGAAGTTAGCCCAACCGCTGAGCACGGATACAGTACTAGAACGGAGATCGAAACTCTTTGGAGCATTTGAACTACCGCCAATCTTAGTGATGGATACTGAGTTTCGAACTTAGCCAAGCGTTGAGAGAGAATACAGAATCCCCGACATCCGCGCCCGAGCCGCGCAAGCCAGCGCGTAAGGGGGCGTCATACAAGGTCTTCAGTTGCAGCCCGTAGCTACCCCCCCTTCATTGGCCCGATGCTCTCGGTTTCCCCCTTTTTCTCTTCTGGTGCAGCCAGCGCGGCCTTTAACGCCCATGTCTCTCCCTCTCACTTTCTCCCCTTCTCTCCTGCGCCCCGAGCGCGTGGTCACGGTCGAGCGGCCTGAAAACCAGTCTCACCCACTAGGACGTTCGCTGAACTTAGTGCGCCCGCTTCTCGTTCGTGAGTCCGCCCAGAGCTCCGACCGCTACCCTCTTGCGCCTCCCCCTCAACCAAGTCACCGCCCTCTGGCCGGTCGAAAACTTCCACCGATCGGGCGCTAGAGCCCTAGGTCCTTCGTCAAGCCCGTTGCGCCACTGTGTGCATGGCCGGGGATCAGATTCGAGCGCGCGTTCTCCTTTCCACCGTCGCTGCCGAGCTCCGCCTTCTTCGACGAAGCCAACTCCTCTCTCTCTCCCTCTATCCCCCTCTCTCTCTCTCTCTTTCGGATGCCCCCTGCGCCTCCCGCATCGACTCGGCGACCTTTCTCTCTCTCTCTCCTTCTCTTTCTCTCTCTCTCTCTCTCTCTCTCTCTCTCTCTCTCTCTCTCTCTCTCTCTCTCTTTCTTCCTCTCTCTCTCCCTCTCCCTCTCTCCGGCCGCTCCGTCCGTGACCCGTAACGACGACTACCTCTTCTTTTTCGAGCTGGCACCCTCGCTCTCTACCTCTCTCTCTCTTTCGTCCAAACGCTCCGATCGCAGCCCCGCGGAGAAGAGACGACCTTGTCCCTCTTGCTCCCTCTCTCGGGATGCCCCGAGCGCTGCTCGCGGAGAAGTGGCGAACTCCTTCCTTCCTCCCTCTTTGGACGCTTCGTGCGTTGCTCGCAGCGACGAGACTGCCCTCTTGCTGTGCCCGGCCTCTCTCTTTCTCCCCCCTTTCTCTCTCTTTCTCTCCCTCTCTCTTACTCTCGGACGCTCCGTGCGCACCGAGCGCTGATGACTACTCGTGTACTTAGCGCTCTTCCGACAGAGCCTCTCCCCCGTGCGTTCCGAAAAACTCCCCCGCTTGCGTGCCCCACCAGTCTCTGACCCTGCTTCTTATACTCTCTCTCTCCCTGTCCCACTCCAGATTCTACCCAACAACTTTCCCACCCCATAGGCGCCAAGTTCTAAAATTTAACCAATTTTTTGGATTCCCACTCACTCTCCCCCCCTTGCTCGTTCCTCGTCAGTCCTCAGCTGACCCGCCTACGTCCCTCTTCCTCCAATAGAGTACTTCCTCCAACTGTCGTTTCAGATCCATGCACCACGGTAGCTCCGCTCGTGGCTCTCACCTTTGCTCGACACTCCACCTCTCATTCCTTTCCTCGTAGACAGGGCCGTAGGCTATCTCCAACCGTTCCGCCACTCTCTTTCCCCCTCGTTCAACCCTTCACTTCTCCCGCACCCCCCCCCTTTTACGATATTGTTTCCTTGTGCGGGGATCAAGAAAGACACGGCGCGCGCCCCTGCAAGTTCTAAATTTTTCCCAAATTTTAGGATTCCCACTCTCTATCCGCCCCTCGTTCGTTCTTCGATCGTCCCCAGAGTACTCCCTCCTACCGCCTTTTCGGATCTCCGTGCCTCTGTAGTTCTGCGCGTGGTTCTCACCTTTGCTCGACACTCTATCTCTCACGCTTTTTCTAGTAGACACGGGCTATCTTCAACCGTTCTGCCACTTCCTTCGCTCCCCGTTCAAGCCTTCAATTCTTCTGCACCCCCGATATTGTTTCCTCGTCCGCGGATCAAGACGAACACGGGGAAAGTGCCCGCCCTCAATTTTGACCTGACTCTATCCTTCCCGACAGTTCTCAAGAGACCGCTAGCACGCACTCTCCGTCAACCGTTTTTTGGCAATTCTCAACTGGCACCCTCCCCCCTATCCTGCACACCCTTCCATTCGCTTCTCTCGACGTCCAGTTCCCGGGATCGATCAGCCTCGGCCACCCATCTCTCAGCTTTCTTGTCGACTCTCCCCTTACCTTTTGTCCATTAGAAGGCGCACTCGTCTTCTTTCCCCAACCGTTTTTCCCAGCCTTCTCTTCTGATTCCAGTCTGGCCGATCCCTTTCCAGTATTCCCACTTTGTTCTCGGAGGTCGTGGCCCGCCCCTTCCCCTGGTCAGAACGGCCGCACCTGTGATTTGCACAGCCATAGACAAAAACTCCATCCGCGGCCCGCCACTTGACGTTAGCCCTCAGTACCCCGTTGGTTCGTCGTCCCTTGCCCCTCCCAGGGATCAGTCGCCGACCTTGTCCCCTTTCGTAAGTCGATCACGCGGTACTCCCCCGATAGTCAGAGCTGCCATCTGGCCTATTTTCTCCATACATTTGCTCTGGCAACCAACTTGAGTCCGTAGTTCAAACACCCTCCCGGTGGACCTCCGATGGGTCGGCCGTCCCACTGTGTAGCCGACACGTCTAGGCGAGTAGTATCCCTCGGCCGGCCTCCTCCCACGCCCTTAGTTTGCTAGGGGAAGTCTCATGCTGCTGCCACATCCCTCGTATGACGAAGGATATGATGTCTCTCTCGGACCTCGGCATCGTAATGCACCCTGCTTTTGGTCCGACCAAGGCCCAGTCTGATGTACACCGCCCGTCTCGTATATTCCGCTTCTGACACCCGAATTTCAAGCTTTTAAGATCCGCTCAAGCCCGTTCGCGACCAAGTTCGGACCATTACTCCAGCCAATCAATCGGGTTAGAATGGAGACCCGGATGTCCGAAGACATCCGTAAACATCATACCCACATGCATTCAATCGTCAGACTCACACAAAAATAGCAAAAGGAAAGAAAAAACAATTTTTATTTTAAGGAAAAAACCCATTGGCTAGTAGGCAGCCGCCCGACAACCAGCCCACACCCCAATTCTCGCTGTCCCCGGCGAGCCTTTTTCGTGACCCCTTCCTTTTTAACCGTTGCCCCTCGCCCAATGAAAAGTTTCTCCCTTTTCAACCCATTTCCCAGACTTGACCCTACTGTCTCGTCACGACGGCATCCATGCCCCGCGGCACATCCCTACCTTATGACACCGGTCTACGGTACAATATCCTCTCACGATCCCGACTCATTGCCCCTTATGAACCCCGTTTTTCTAACTATGGTACATTATGGTACAAATTTCCCTTCAACATATCACTTTTTTCGGACCACGTTTTCCTAACTATGGTACACCATTCTCCTCCCCCTTTTTACGCCCGCCTCCGTCTCCTCATCCTCTTCTCGCGCCTCTCTCTCTTTCGTTTTCTCTCCTCTCTCTCACGTTTGAGTCTCAGGGTCTTTCTTGACGCATTCCTTCTTTCGTTCAACCTGCGTTTCCTCAATCGGCAAGTATCTCCGTCATCCTCCCTCGGTCGTTTCTTCTTCTTAGCGGTCTTTGGTAGGGCAGTTTTCCGGACCTTATACCCTTTCTTTGGGGGTCGAGAAGAGGCTCCTTGTTTGGAGGTCCCCCCTTTTTCGTGGGTTACGCTCACCTTTGTGTCAATAACTTCTTTTCCTTTCTGCACGGCTCTTCCCCAAGGGTTCCTCTTGATCAAAAGATGTTGAGACGAGCCCCCGAGATAGGGTCCCGTAGCCTACTCCCATTTAATTCCGCGAGCATGTAAGCCCCCCCATCCAGTCTCTTTAGGACCTTATATGGCCCCATCCATCGGTTCGCCAATTTCCGGCTCCAGGTCTTTTCTAGTGACGAATCGTACATCAGTACTAGGCCGTTCACCCCTATCGGCGCCTTTCGGACCTGCAGATTTTTGTCCCACCTATCCTTTCCTTTCACCCTTTCTCTCTCGACGTTCTCACTGGCCGCGATTACCCCGGTATCCAAGTTCTCGGCTATTTGTTGTATCCGTGCCTCCAACAGTTCATCCCTAGTCATGTTGGTTTTCCACGAGACACTCGTCCAAGTGTCGACGTGGAACTCAATGGGTAGGGGACAATGCCTACCGAACCAAAGCGTGTAAGGAGGGTACCTCGTACTGGACGTGACCGTGATATTATCGGCCCAAACCGCGTACCGCAAATACTTCGGCCATTGTTCCGTGCGACCCCTGCACCATTTTGCTAGGCCGTCTACAAGCGTTTGGTGCCCCCTTTCTACTGGCGCATTGCTTTGGGGGTGATAAGCGGTCGTGTAGACCGCCCCAATTCCTGCCTTCTCCAATAACCCTTTGACCTTCTGGCTCAAGAACTCTGGTCCCCTATCCATGACCACCCTCCCGACACACCCGTATCGTGCGATATACTCAAGGAGAAAATCGCTTACCTCCTCCGCTGTCTTCTTCTTAATGGCCTTTGCTTCTACGAATCCGGTGAGGTCATCTCGGGCGTTGATTATATACCGAAGTCCGCCGACCCCTTTTGGCATGGTCACTAAGTCTACATGGACCTTCTCACCCGGAACCGTAGGAAGCGAGGGAACTAAAGGCTCCTTGTATCGAACCGTCGCCCTCTTCTGGCAAGCCTCACACGTTGAACAGTACTTTTCTACTTCCGTCTATTGCCCGTCTCACCAATAAAGCCTGAGAGTAGGACCTTAAACCCCACCGAGCGGAATTATAGCCAGTCCAAAAAGGAAGTGTTAGGGGTATTGCATTGCCTGAAGGCTTTCCGGCATTACCTATACGGGCGACGATTTCTCCTGAGAGTGGACCCGACTGCAGTGGTCGCAGTCCTTCAAAAGGATTTTTCGCTGACCGATCCGACCATCGCCCGATGGATGATACACATTAGGCTTTACGACTATAGGGTCGAGAGGATATCGGGGACCAAGAACCAGGTCGCGGACGGATTGTCCCGGCTTCCCATTCGTGAGGAGGACCTAGCTAGGCTTAAGGAGGAAACGGTGACAGTGGCCGAAGGGGGGATAATAAAAGTCACCGTGAATCAAGCACGGGTAGCAATGAGCAATCGGGGAGAGGAAGGGACCCCAAGGACCTTCCTCACAAATCTCTATGACGGAAAAATACCGGGACATAGGACTGTACTTAGCCGGTAGGGAAACAGGGACCGAAAGAATCCGGCAAGAGGCACTGGGCTATTGCCTACGAGGAGGCCATCTCTTCAAGAGACCCACCAAGTTTGCGATACCCATGAGGGTACTGTGCGATCCGGAGGAAAGAAGGGCGGTCATAGAGGAACTCCACGACGGGGTCGTTGGAGGCCATAGGGGGGTGAAGGGTAAAGGTCTCTCCCTCCCCTCTCCATCCTTTTGAGACAAGAGGTCTCCGACCGAGTTAGGCCCCGCGTCGGTGGACACTATAAATGGGCGGCTCTCCTCGTCTTCGAAGAATGGAACTCTTAGGACCTGTCCCCCTTCCCGGAATTCCTCTTTCAGGGCTTCCATGGCCGAGGCATGTTCCTCCCCCCAAACCCATCCTTCCGTTTTCCTAAGCAATCATCTAAGGGGTTCTCCTTTCTCACCGTAGGCTTTTATGAAGATTCTCCAGTAGCCCACAACCCCTAGAAACTGCCTGACCTCCGTTATGGACTTGAGTGGCGACGGCCAGGTCATCAATTTCACAAATTTCTCGGGATCGGACCTCCGCCCATTTTTGTCGCAGATGAACCCTAGTATCTTAATGGATGATACGCCCCAACGACTCTTGGTACCGCTCACCGTGAGGTTAGCATCGTCTAATTTCACAAGGATATTTTTGACATCTCTCATATGGTCTACGACGAACCTTCTTACCCCGGGAAAGGCCTCCGTCTCATCCCTTTCGACCGACCCCTTTATCGGGAAGTCGTCAAGGAAGACCTCCACCTTTTCAGGTATGAACTCCTTGAGGACTGCAATCATGGCCCTCTGGAATACTGCCACGCCGTTCGTCCACCCCATGGGTACCACCATCATTTGGACCAGCCCTAGTGGCGTATGCATGGCGGTCATGTGCCTATCGCGATAGTCTAAGGGAATCTCGTCATACCCTGAGAAGAGATCGCAGATCGAGTATATCGAGCGACCCGCCGATCCTTCCGCTAGCAAGTCAGCCTCGAGTATAGATCCTACGTCCGTTATGGTGACCGCATTGGTCCTTTGGAGGTTTTGAATCCATCTTAGTTTGTTGCTACCTCCCTTTCTCAGAAAGAACCACTTATTAGAGTAAGCACTCTCACAACGCTCTGAGACGAAGGTCCTAATGTTCTCCTTGATAAAAGCCACTATCTCTTCCTTCTCCTTTTGAGCATACTTCCACTGGGGCCTATCTTTCCAAGGTACGTGGGGAATCGTGTGGATCCGGACCGACTTAGCATACCTTGGGTCGATTCTTCCTCTCTCCGAGTCATCAAAGGCAATGGCGTTATCGCAGCTTCTTAGGGTCATTACCACGAACTTCCTCTCCTTGCCATCCCCTATATCCATCTTAGCCAACCGATCGGCCGTAATCCTTTGCACCTCAGTCTCTTTTCTTTTCCGGATGATATCGGCAATCTCTTCCTCCGATATCGTAGCCTCCCCCGTTCTATCCCGGCTGACCGCGGCGGGTTTTACCTTTTCCGCCACAGTTTTGTGCTTCTTAACGCTGCCGGCTAGGGGGATTCCTCCAAAAAAGACAACCTTACACATCCACCAAATTCCTCCTCCTCGTCCTCCTTCTCGTACCCCGTACCGTTAATCACGATCCTATCCCCTACATCTTCGACCTCCAATTGGTCTCTCTTGGGTCCCTTATCCGTCAAGGGCACCTCCTCTAGATGGACTCGGCACACCCTCGACTGGCTTCCCTTGCGTCTAGCGATGCTGGTCCGGTTACGCTCATCTTGTGCGTCTACGGTCTTTAGGACCACTCAGATTCCATCCGGACTCTGGATTGAGAGGGTCTGACTTCCATCCGGTAAATCAACCGTGGTAGCGTGAACCGCGCTTAGCCAGGTCCTACTGAGGATCAACTCGGAGGAGCACTCTTTTACCGAGAAGATCGGGATCGTGGTCTCTACGCCAGCGACCTCAATTACGGGGCTATGACACACTCTTTCCGCCGGTTGCAGCTTGTTATCGGCCACTACCATTAACATTGATACCCCTCGATCTATCTCCAAGCCTAGCTCCCGCGCGATGGAGTCCCTACACACCGTAGACTCGGACCCATTGTCTACTAGAGCCCTCATCTTCTTCCCACTTACCACTGCTTGGAGCTGGCCACTTCCTAGCACATAGAACTTTTTGGCCTCTTCACCTGAGAAGAACTTGGCAGGCAGTTCCTCCATGGTAATGCCGGAGGCTTGTACTTCTTCCTTGGCTGGTCCTTCCACCGGCATAGTGGGCCCTCCGGCGAGCGGGACTCTTACCTTCCTCGTGATGCTTAGGAGTTCCTCCCTGACGCTTTGTTGGCAGCTAGATATTCCAAAAGTGTGCACTGCATAGGCTGCATCAGGGTTCTCCTAAGGGGGGCTACCGTGTCTATCTCATCCAGAGTACATCTCATTTCGAACTTTTGAGTCCCCTCTTCTTAGACGATTTGGGTGAGGTGGGCTCTTCCTTCTTCTCTTCCACAGCTTTGGCATCGGCCATCGGTTGGTCGTTGTCTCCGCTCCTTACTCCCGCATCCTCCGTCACGCTCTCTTGGCTCTTGGACGTCTCGGCCCCAACCTGTGTTCTCACCCTTAGGCAAGGCCTCTCTTCTTCAGGTTGGGTCTCTATGAACTTGATGCTGGACATCTGGGGCTCCCTAATGGACACCCCCCCGGGCAACTTCGTCATTTGGATATGGGATGTGTTGGAGGAGTTCCCTATTTCCGGTTTCTTCCCCAGCCTAGCTTCCTGGAGGGTCACCCTCTTGTCCACGTTCACCTTCATTGATGGGTAAAAGGAGACCGCCTCTCCGCTATCTCCCCATACTACCCATTTGTTCTCATTTAGCTTCACTACTCCCAACCTTAAGGCTTACGTAAGATAGGGACAGTCCCTTTTGATGTGACTTTCCTCATTGCAATAAACACACCCGCTTCGAGCCTGCAGGTTGTTGGGATGCACACCCCCTTGGGCGGCAGTGGCTAAGGGTGCAGGGGAAGCCGGTGGTGGTGGTGCTAGTGGTGGTGGCGCCCTAACCTCTGGTCATGGCCCTTCCAATGGGAATTCCCCCAATCGGAACCACAATTCCCCCCTATTTCTCGACCATTCCTCCAACCTCCTTGTCCTCCCGATTCGTTCCTCCATCCTGTCGGCCGTTCTCCCCACCGGCGACCAGGTGGACCCGGGGGCGGTCTATTGCTCCCCCTTGGGCCATTGTTCTGCGTGCCTCGCATGTTGCGGAGTGCCATGTCCAAGGTCTCTTTCATGTACTCCCTCACATCCACTCCTCCCCCTGTGAAAACCACCTCTGCGACTTTCTCGAAATTGGCAGAATCTCTCGGGGCCTTTTTAAGGACCTCTTTCCTTTTTTTCTCGGGTAGGTGCAGCATGAACATCACGCACCTATCCACTTCAAACAGCATCCCCCTATCCACTAGGGCTTGGGACAGGCGCTTGAACCAACGGGTGAAGGCCACCAAGCTCTCCCGTTCTCCCCTTGTAATTCGCCGCAAACCCTTCACGGTAGGGATCAGATCATCACAGGCGAAAGTCTGCAATAGACTCGCCCTGAAGGTCCTCCACCGTCCGTCAGCGGGGTAGATAGCCCGAATCACAGGGTCTAACTCGGGGTCCGAGTGCTGGATGAAGTAGTCGATCCACTCTCTTTCGGAGAATATTTTACGGTAAGCATAACTTTCTCATTTCTCCACGAACCCAGTCACATCACGTCCATCGAAGAAAAGTGCCTCCAGACCTAGGTTGACGTCGTAGTAGGGGACTCGTCGGTCGTCGTATCGGCGAAAATAGGGTCCTTCCATTGGCCCATCGATTACCGGGTCGTACGACTTGTACCACGAGGGATCTGGCTCCTTTATCCGTGCCCGGGGTCTTGGCGGTCCCCAGGGGTCTTCCCCGTAGCGGCCCTGCTCATGCGGCCAATCCGTCTCCCACTGAGCATGGTCCTGCCCCCTAAAGCTTCTCCAGGCCTCCACCCCGTGACTTCTGCCCGTTATCTCGCTGGGAGCCCATGCGGCATCCGATTCTCTTACGGCCCACCTTTGTGGCCTACTACAAGCCTCCGCTGGCCTTTCGTCTCTAAGGTCCCTTCTACTTGGTCCCCCTTCCTCTTCCCTCCTGGGGGGCCGGTACCCCACCCTATCTCTTGGAAACTCCAGAGCCTCTCCCATTCTTGTGTCCGGTAAATCCGCCCACCGAGACTCTATAGGAAGGCCCCTCGAGCCCTCAACCACCCCTTCTCTCGCCGGCATTCGCATTTCCGCGCCAGCTCTTTGCCCTACTAAGGCCTGCCTCTCACCAGTGACGGCCATCGGGATCCTTTCGACCCATCTCCGTGGCCTGTCGCCGGCCTCTGCTGACCTCCCTTCTCTTGAGTCCCTTTTGTCCTGACACTCATCTTCCTCCCCCCTAAGTGGTCGATACCCCTGCCTATCTCTAGGAAATTCCTGCGCTTCCCCTATCCTCGCCTCCGCGTCCATTAGGTCCGCCCACCGGGATTCCACCGGAACGCGTCTTGCAGCTTCGGTGACCCCTTTGTTCACCGGCACCCGCGGCCCCACATCCCTGTGCACCCGCACTTCCGCGCTAGCTCTTTGCCCCTCCGAGGCCTGTCTTTCTCCCGAGGCCGTTTCCGGACCCTTTTCGGCCCCTCCTAGCAACTCTGCTCCCTCAGTCATTTCTTCCACCACCCTACTTAGCCTAGATCCCAACTCGGGACTCTTCACTACCCCCCTTCTCTCAGCGACTTCCGGTGGGCAAGAGAGACCAGTTTCTACTTCACTCTCCATGCGCCCTATCGATAACTTCTAGTTGTCTCCCTCACTATCATCTGTTTTATCTTCCGAGTCTTCTTCTTCTTCCGAACCCCCCTTCTCCTCACTAGATTCCTCGCTAGCACTCTCTCCCCCCGACTCTTCGCTGGTCACAGTCCACCAAGAGCCTCGTAGTCTCTTCTCCTCTCTCGCGGCCAACGCAAGATTGGCGATCTCCAGCTCCGAGATGCCCCTAATCCCTTCCTGCGCACACCTCCTAATCAAGTCCCTGTCCACCTCACCAGCTTGTCCGGAGAACAGGGGCTTGATGAACTCTCCAACGCGTGCCCACCACTCGAAGTCGGTGTCCTCCCTTGATTCTCAGCACTGGGTGAATAATTTGTGTCCCCGACCTCCCTCGGTATTCTACCTTATCAATCAGGCTCCCCCCGACAACGCTTCCTCTCAACCTTCTCAACCGGTCTAGGGCCCTCCGGGCGATGCCTAGGGGGTCCTTCCCCTCTGCTAGTTCCGTCACAAAGATTAGTCGGTCGTCGGGGGACAAAAAGATCTTTGCCTTTTTAGTGCAGCTGCCTCCCTCGGACGCCACTAAGAACCTGACCACCGTCTCTTGCCCGTAGATTTCGAAGAACTCGGTAGATACCACTCCTTCTCCTCTAACCCTAGGGAGGGTTACTCCATACCTCTCTCCCGTTTTCCAACCTCTATCCAAGGTACCATAAGGGTACCCCCGGTCATATCTAATCATAGGGTCTTCACCTCATGCCGGCCAACCTTGCGGCGGCCTCGACTAGCGAGTCCTCGCACCTGGCGCGACCAGTCTTTTCGTCCTCTCGCAGAGTTTGGCGCAAAGCCTCTTCGGACTCTCCTGACCTATCCCACAATCGGGTCTCCACAAGGTGCGTCCTAGATGTCAGCGGGGTTCCTAGATACCTAGAGTCTCCTTCGAATCTTCTCTCTACCTCTAGCAAAGGTTCCCTCCAAGCCCTTGAGGATCTTACTCCACTTACGTCTCTAATGTGGACCGAAAAGTTGGCTAGTGTGGTCCAGCTCCTTCTTTTCCACAAGGCCAGGCGTCGGACCTCTACTAGAAACTCCTTCTCGGCGTGGACCACTCGGTCCTCCCCAATTCCGGGTTAAGCTCCGCACTTCCCTCGACCCTAACTTTGCTACCGTCCTCGTAGGTCTCCAATTCCCAACGAATCTTATTGGAGACGAACGAAGCTCTCATCCCCTCACCGCGCGAAAAGATTTATCGTGACCTCGTCGAGGATAGCGATTGTCGTTGTCTCCAGTAGCTTGATCCTAGCTAAGGACCCAGGCCTAGCCCTCTTTTCTTCCTCCCAGCACAGAGTGAGGATCCGGTGAACTTCTCTTACTCTATCCAACCCCACAAGCTCCTCAAGGTTCGGCTCGCTCATCCCCTAACTTCCGTCAACGACACGCAATTGCTATCCGAATCAAATCTGAGGGGTCCAATCCCGCTAGCTCCCCCTCGCAGATCTTACCCAAGTATCTCCACGATATCTTAGATTCCCTTGCGTGTCGACCCCACCCTTCAAAGGCGTAACCCAGGTCCTCTAGAGTCGACCAATCGTCTCTATAGGGATTCCGAATACACCAAGTTAACAAGGTATGGAGGTCCGACCCCGTGAACTGGAACTGGCTTAGGATAGAAATCTTTCTTTCTACCGCCTTCTTAACAGCCTAAGAGGGGTAGACCCGTTAAAAAATGAAACGGGGGACCTCCACCGGCTCACTGGAGGCGAACCGCGGTATTTCTTCCCATCCCCCGTAGGTCACTTCATATTCCTCGTTGCACCCTTCGCGAGGCCTTAACTCTTCTACTAAATCTTCTAGTCGGCTCCTCACGGCTCGCGCATCCCAGAGAGGGTCCTGCCCAATCCGCAAGCCTTTAAAAGGAATATTCGGGCCTCTCCAACTACGACCCTCCCCTCGCGACTCACCGCAAATCGTATGAAAGCCTTACCGCGTCGGATTTTCCCTTCTTCTCGCAGGAGGGTCTTAGTAGGCTCAGTCAATTTGGCCCTAGGTAGAGTGACACTGACTACCTCGCCGGTATCCTCTATGAGTTCTATTGACGCCCAGAGAGTTCTCGGGATCCCCCTTATCATCGACCCTCGAAACCCCGTCGGTTAGCCACCTGCTCTTCCCCCAAGAGGCGGGCGTACAGAACGTCCGCGATGAGCGATCGGAGTCCCTCAAACTCTCTCAACCTCCCGAATATGGCGGACAGCTCACTCCTTGGGGGAACCCCCGCGTCCACGAGGCGCTCTAAGCACTGCCACTACTCTCTCCTCCGGGTCTCTTAGGAACGAACTGGCCACAAACTGGGGTAGGTTAGCGTGAAGGACCCCAGACGCGCGAGGGATCTCTCCAGAGTCTCCAGGCTTCGTGAAGGACACTAGTGACCACGACTCAAAAGTTCCTTCCGCGTAGTCAGCTAACACTAGGTTGTTTGGCAACAGCCTCGCGGATTCTCGGTACTCAAAATGCGTTAGTTGCCCGGTTACCAAGCCCCTCCAAACTTCGGTCCACACCTCGTCGTTGAGAAAAATTGTAGCCCGAATCTCCAGGAAGCGACCAAGGTCGAGCGGGCCTCCTCTTTCCACACCTTCCTTCCAAGTAAGTCTCCGAGCTCGAACCCACACGTAGACCCCTTCTCCGATCACTCCCCCTTTCTCCACGCTCATCCAGTAAGGGGTCACTCGAGGGTCTCCCGGAATCAAGACTTTACCCGCGTCACTAGCCTCTATCGACTCTACTGCTCCATTCTCATTGAGCACGAATCTCACCATCTACCTATACTGCTTTGAAAACCCACTGATGGTATCTCTCTTGAGAGAGAGTGAAGGGTTTTTCTAGAGACCCCAATCTCCTAAAAACGCCCCAAAGCTTCCTGCGTGGAGGGACACCCCGATCGATGCATTGCATATACAGTGTCCACAGGGCCCCGAAGGATAATCCCATATTCCTTCCCCTCTCTAGAAGCCTTTCTATCTTCCCTTCGTCAGTCCCTCGGAACAGGAAAGACGGCACCCTCACAGTTAACAGATAGCACGCCCTCAGAAGCTCTTTCCCTCCCGCGAACCTCTGCCTCTCGATAACTGTAAAGGCAAATCTCTCCTGAACCGTACTTACCCATTCTTCTCTTACTTCCCTAGCTTCTTGTAACAATCTATCCAGCCCACCCCCTTGTCCCAAGACCAGGGGCATTATGACCTTCGCCCAAGCTTCGGGGGCCACGAAGATAACTGCGGTCACCTTGAGACACTTCTCAATTCCTCGGCCCTCAACTTTCTCGGACTCTATCCACACGAACTCCCCGCTCATGGTGGCCTTACCCCCTTCTATCCTTTCCCAATCGGGAACCTTTCTATTGCTAGGGATTAATCTAAGAGTCTCCCTGCCTTCCAAGGGGGACTCGACAAACCGCCCCTGTTCCCTATCGTGGAACACCATACATTTAAAACATTCGTTGAGGTACTCCGAAGACCCTTTGGTAACCGTAATCTCTCCCGCCCTCATGGTCCCGAGCCGATTCCCTAAAGATCCCCGCGCGGATCCGACAGGCTTTGATCCCGTAAGGCACAGGGTTATCCACGCAGTAGGTGTAGTACCAGTGGAGCAACCTAACGGAGAGCTGCCACCCCCTCTCTCGCACTATGGACTTCACAACCCTCTCGTACCGCTCCTCCTTCCCGCTCACCCTTCGGAAAACGAACGACGGGAATATGGCCCTGATGCACCCTGTGGCGCGAGGGTATTCCTCGTCTCGCGCACAAGTTACCCTTACCTCAACTGGTGGGCAATGTCTAAGGGGCTCCGCCTAAAAAATCTGTCTCAAAATCAGACCCGCTCGTGCCTCCCAATGATCCGCACGGTACCAACCTAGGACCAAGTGAGTGACGTAATCGACCCAAGCCTCCTTACTCAAATAGACAGTTCCCTCTGCCTGGACCACCGTTCGTCTGGGTCTCTTCCCGTTCTGGGGCCTATTTCGGGACCACCTGTCCCCTTCCCAAGTTCCTACCGCGAAACGAGCCCAAAGAAAAACCCCTCGTTCTAGCTCTAACCCCCTCTCGTGGCCGGCTAGATACCTCTCCGTGTCGTGGTCTAAGGGGACACTAAAGCACTCCCTGTCTTTGCTTACATCCGCTTTCTCTATTCGAACCCCTTCTTCTTTAGTACCCTCTATGATCCTAACCATCCCCTTGGACTATCTCCTCTATGATTTGAACTAGTGCTCTCCACTTGTCCGACCTGTCCAAGAAGGCTTCCGGAATAGTGGGAACAAGTCTACCCCCTCGGGAATACGTCCTACACCCCAACGAGTAGAAGTAGTTAATCTCGTAAGCCCCCAGCAGTTGCCTTTTGAGCTGTGCGTGACCGACAGCTTCCTCCCAACTATCCAAAAACACCTTCTTCCACGTACAGGGCTATGTCGAAGTGGCCAGTCCACCAGTAGAAAGTATAGCACCACACATCTACCCCACCTCGATCACCCACACTAATTCCCGCAGGTTCAAACTCTAGAGCCCTCAAACTCATGGATTTACCGCTCTCACTACCCTTTCCACGATCCCTATTAGCACTTTCTAGTCGTCCGATCCGTCGAGATAAGCGTCCGGAATTACCGACGCCGGACGACCACCCCTTGGGTAGGTTCGGTATCCTAGAGAGTAAAAATACTTGTACCCGTAACCCCTCAATTCCTCCCTCGAACCGCGAGAGTGGCCTATCGCCTCCTCCCACCCAAGAGGAAATTTTCTCCTCGATCCAACCCTTCCTCGACGTAGACACCCACATCAAAATCACCCGTCCATAGTCGGAAAGAGTAACACCACACGTCAACACCGCCGTACGTACATACGCTAATCCATTTCGGAATGGCTTCTAAACTCATGCAATATAATCAAAAGAAAGACTCTCTAAGTTCCTACTCCCTCCTGGCCACTCGAGAGACCACCTCTAACCTGCAAGGAGAAGAAGTCTGTGAGCTCAGAAGGATCAAACAGACCAGAGAAGGAACGCCGTCTCACTCGGCTACCTTCCTGTCCTCCCCTCCTCCCCACTCTCAGCCTAGAGACTAGCCGCGGACACGGGTTATCCCCGAGGAAGGGTAGCACCCCCCTCCCCGGAGTCGGACCGAAGTCACACACCCGGGTCCTATGTCCCCCACTAAACCGACCTCTAGTCCTAAGTTAGCCTATCCGGCACCACGCCTCTACTCGGCCCACCTCAGGCGTGGAATTACCCGGGTCCCAGGACAAGATCCACCTATTTATCAGAAATCACTAGCCTATCTACTCCCTCCCCATTCCCCTCGTCGCGAACTCTTCGCACTTCGTTCCCTTCTTCCTTTTCCGCCTCCCGCTGCCTCTTTTCGCTTTTGGAATCACTGGAAAATCGGGAAGTCAGAAAAAATGGGGTGGGATAAGAGGAGCCTTAGGAAGAGTCTCTCTGGTTGAGTTGACAAGCATACGTACCTTGTGTCTCCAGTACTCGTTATCATAATCCCAGTAGTCCCCCAGGTCCGAGTCCGAGAAATCGGCTAGACACCGGTCCACCCAGGATTCGGCCTCCGATCCCTCGTCGAAGGGCCCCCAAGTACCCCCTTCTTCTCTAATGCCCTCGCTAGCAAAGGTAGGTGTGTCTCTCTCTCTCCCTTGCCCCGGCACTCGCAGCACCACTCTCCTCACCCCCAAGTCCCGAACCGGTCCCGTTTGAGTATCCCGCCCCCTTGCAAGAGTTGGTCCCGTCGCCAGCCCTTGCGGGTCGAGAACCGAAGCCCCTAACCCCTCTCTAGACACCCTCTCTCGTGCGGGACTTTGCCCCCGGGTAGGTTCCCTCCACAACCCGTGGGGATCAAGAATATTTGGCGACCCCCTTGGGTCCCAAATAGACAGCGCCCCCGAACCCTCTCGGACCCCTCTCTCCTCTCTCCCCCTCGCCCTCTCTCTCTCTTCCCCTCGAGCAGACCCCCTCACACTATTTTCCCAGACTGTTTTTCTTCCCGCCCTTTCGTTATACTTCACCCTCATCCAGCCCCCTCAAGCAAACTGTGCATCCCCTTAGTTTTTAATTTTTTTTTAAATAAACACTCGCGAAAATCAATCGCACAAAAAAAGGAACTAACTTGTTTACCCTTCGAAGGCCGCGAGCGGGAGCCGAGATCGCAAGCGGGTCGGAGCGGACCTGCAAAAACCCAAGGAGACAAGCCCAACACCCCAAGTCCCCCGCACCCAAAAAAACAACGACAAGCCCCAAATAAAACCCTTGCTGATGCCGCTTGAGAAGAATCGTGATCACCGTGTAGAAAAAGCAGAACCTGGTGAAGAAATCAGATATTCCAATGAAGACTGACTTGAAGCCGCGTGCTGAAGGACTCGACGCTGAAATTTTGCAGAACACCCCAAACTCTCCCTACCGCTGCCTGTCACAATGGTCCTCCCCTTACACCGAATCCTTTGAGCCGGCCGCGACCGCGGGAGAAACGCTCATCCTCGGCAACGGCGCCACTTTGTCGGCCAAAGGGGGGTGTGTCCGCATGGCTTCCCGGTAGAACATCTTCTTCGGTCACGCGCCCCCTTCCCCGCCAAGCACCTTGACCAGCAGGTATCACTTTTCGCTCGGATGAACCCCCAACTAACGACCCCTACTGCACCTTTCCCAGTCTGTTCCCGGCCCCGAATCCCACAATCGCTCTCTCACTCTCAGAAGAGGATCCGCAACCAGAGAATCGTCTTGCGCTAGGTCTCGGCTGGGAACACCGAACTCGAGCACGGGCACAAAGCCCCAAGGCGACTACTCGGACTTAGCGTGGGGAGGCTTCTGAGTTGGGCCTGCACCCGAGGCGGGCCCCGTACCTCAAGCGGGTGCACATACCAGCGGCGAGCGCGCGGGCCCAGAACCCAAAAAAAGGGAGGACTTCGAAGCCCGTATTGGTTCGGAACCTCTAGAGATTTTGAACGACTTCCGAGCTTCGAACTGGGACACGAGCGGGGGACGGATCCGGAGCTCGAAGGACTTAGTCCGAGTACTCGAATGATATCGGGCTCGGCGTGGATACCGAGCTTCGACTTTAGCGAAACCACCGCGAATAATGAACTCCGAACTTGGCCAACCAGAGAGTTAAAGTTACAGAACTAGAGAAGAGAGAAGGACGGCGCCAGAGCATAAGAACAACTCTGCACCGAACTTGGAACTAAGACGCGCGCAGGGTACAATCACAAAATTGAGGTACAATCACAAAATTGAAAGGAAAGAAAACTCTATCTGGCCATCCGCGCGGCCCGAACTCGGTGTGGATACTGAATCTAGAGCTTAGTACAAAACCCGAAGAGAAAGAAGGCACGCAGAGTACAAAAAAACGAAAAGGCTCTCGATTGCGAACTTGATTTGGTTACCGAATTTTGAGCTTAGTCACCCGCCAAGTACAGATACAGTACTAGAAAGGAAAGAAAACACTTTTCTGAGCTTGCGCGCGACCGCAGACTGAATTTCAAGCTCGGTCCCCCGCTGGGTGTACATACCGAATTTGAAAGAAAGAAAACCCTTCCGAACGCCTGCGAGCATGATTTTGAGCTTAGCCACCCTCCGCGTGCAGATACTGAATTGGAAAGGAAAGGGAGACTCTTTCTGAGCATACGAAAGACCTCGAACTTGGTATGAATCCCGACTTTCGACCTTAGTCACCCAACAAGTACATATACACTTCCCGAGCTTGCGAGCGACCGCGAACCGCACTTCGAACTTGGTCACTCGCCAAGCACATATACAAAAAAAAAAAAAAAAAAAAAACTTATAGAGCTTACGAGCGGCCACGAACCGAACTTCGAACTTAGTCACCCACTGAGTATGGATACCGAGCTCGAAAGAAAGCTCCCTCGACAATGGCGGACATAGTTTCGAACTTAGCCCAACCGCTGAGCACAGATACAGTACTAGAAAGGAGATCGAAACTCTTTGGAGCATTTGAACGACCGCCAATCTTAGTTAAGGATACTGAGTTTCGAACTTAGCCAAGCGCTGACAGAGAATACAGAATCCCCGACGTCCGCGCCTGAGCCGCGCAAGCCAGCGCGTAAGGGGGCGGCATACATCGCCTGCAGCCGGCGGCCTTCGGTCCGATCGGTCGGAGTCGGGAAGGAATCTACACACAACATCAGATCTCACGAAGTTCTTCAGTTTCAGCCCGTAGCTACCCCCCCTTTCATTGGCCCGATGCACTCAGTTTCCCCCTTTTTCTCTTCCGGTGCAGCCAGCGCGGCCTTTAACGCCCACGTCTCTCCCTCTCGCTTTCTCCCCTTCTCTCCCCCGCCCCGAGCGCGTGGTCACGGTCGAGCGGCCTTAAAACCAGTCTCACCCACTAGGACGTTCGCTGAACTTAGTGCGCCCGCTTCTCGTTCGTGAGTCCGCCGAGAGCTCCGACCGCTACCCTCTTGCGCCTCCCCCTCTGCCAAGTCACCGCCCTCTGGCCGGTCGAAAACTTCCACCGATCAGGCGCTAGAGCCCTAGGTCCTTCGCCGAGCCCGCTGCGGCACTGTGTGCATGGCTAGGGATCAGATTCGAGCGCGCGTTCTCCTTTCCACCGTCGCTGCCAAGCTCCACCTTCTTCGACGAAGCCAACTCCTCTCTCTCTCCCTCTATCCCCCTCCCTCTCTCTCTCTCTTCCGGATGCCCCCTGCACCTCCCGCAGCGACTCGGCGACCTCTCTCTCTCTCTCTCTCTCTCTCTCTCTCTCTCTCTCTCTCTCTCTCTCTCTCCCTCTCTCTCTCCCTCTCCCTCTCTCCGGCCGCTCCGTCCGTGGCCCATAACGACGACTACCCGTTCTTTGTCAAGCCGGCACCCTCGCTCTCTACCTCTCTCTCTCTTTCGTCCGAACACTCCGAGCGCAGCCCCGCGGAGAAGAGACGACCTTCTCCCTCTTGCTCCCTCTCTCGGGATGCCCCGAGCGCTGCTCGCGGAGAAATGGCGAACTCCTTCCCCCCTCCCTCTCTGGATGCTCCGTGCGCAGCTCACAGCGACGAGACTGCCCTCTTGCTGCGCCCGGCATCTCTATCTCTCCCCCCTCTCTCTCTCTTTCTCTCCCTCTCTCTTACTCTCGGACGCTCCGTGCGCACCGACCGCTGATGACTACTCGTGCACTGAGCGCTCTTCCGACAGAGCCTCTCCCCCGTGCATTCTGAAAAACTCCCCCGCGCGCGTGCCCCACCAGTCTCTGTCCCTGCTTCTTATACTCTCTCTCTCCCTCTCCCACTCTGGATTCTACCCAACAACTTTTCCACCCTATAGGCGCCAAGTTTTAAATTTTCACCAATTTTCGGATTCCCGCTCACTCTCCCCCGCTTGCTCGTTCTTCGTCAGTCCTCAGCTGACCCGCCTACGTCCCTCTTCCTCCAATAGAGTACTTCCTCCAACTGTCGTTTCGGATCCACGCGCCACGGTAGCTCCGCACGTGGCTCTCACCTTTGCTCGACACTCCACCTCTCATTCCTTTCCTCGTAGACACGAGCGTAGGCTATCTCCAACCGTTCTGCCACTCTCTTTCCCCCTCGTTCAACCCTTCACTTATCCCGCACCCCCCCCCTTTTACGATATTGTTTCCTTGTGCGGGATCAAGAAAGACATGGCGCGCGCCCCCGCAAGTTCTAAATTTTCCCCAAATTTTTGCATTCCCGCTTTCTTTCCGCCCCTCGTTCGTTCTTCGATCGTCCCCAGAGTACTTCATCCTATAGCCTTTTCGGATCTCCGCGCCTCTGTAGTTCTGCGCATGGTTCTCACCTCTGCTCGACACTCTATCTCTCACTCTTTTCCTAGTAGACACGGTCTATCTTCAACAGTTCTGCCACTTCCTTCACTCCTCGTTCAACCCTTCCGTTCTTCTGCACCCCCGATATTGTTTCCTCGTTCGCGGATCAAGACGAACACGGGAAAAGTGTCCGTCCTCAATCTTGACCTGACTCTATGCTTCCCGACAGTTATCAAGAGACCTGCTAGCGCGCGCTCTCCGTCAACCGTTTTTTTGTAATTCTCAGTTGGCACCCACAGTTCTGGATGTCGGTTATATCGACACATCATATGATGCCTTAAAAGCAAACTGTGGTCGGATCCCGTCCCCCATCCCCGGCGCGGATCTATGAGAGCAGATTTGACGCAATCCACCGTTAGATCCACATCGGAAAGGCGGAGCGGTCATCCTACGGCTCTTGAGTGTGGTCATCATGTGGGAGTCGACATCGCAAGAACCCGACGATATTCCAATTGGGACGTGCTCTTGTTTCGTGGTGTGCAGGTGCTTACCGGTGGTGCGTTCGATCCCCTCCTCGACGTGAAGCAAAGTGGGAGGGAATTGCTCAGGGCTCACACCTGAAGTGCGATTGAACTCGCACTTTGATGGAGAAGCAGTTGCGCAGTCCATCAACGCAACGATTTAATATGGACATTGGCTTGTCATTTGTATATTCCAGGTTGAAAACGCCATCAAATCTTTCTGCGTAGAAGATTCATATCCATTCATACAAGTATCTTTTGTCATCGCAAACATCGAGATGAAAACATCTCAATTCAAATTGCAAAGCACACAGAGACATCGCCAACATCGAGGTGAAAACATCTCAAGTTGCCTAGTGTGTTTTTGCAAAGGTGAAGTCTCACAGCACACGAATAGTTTCCAGAAACCATTCAATGCAAAAAATCCATTCAATGGCAAATTGCAAAGCACACAGAGACGTTTCAAAAAATCATTGAACGCAAAATATCATACAATCCCACATTGCAAAGTGCACGGAGGCTTTCCAAAAATCACAAAGCGCATGGAGCCAAAATGCGAATATGTTCGCATTTCTCATATGGAACCAACAGTTCAATCACAAATGTACGGCATTCAAAGTGCGAATATGTTCGCATTTCTCATACGGAAACAACAGCCAGCGTTCCGTGGAGAGCACGAGATGTATTCCGGGGACAACAAAATTGGTAATGATTTAGTGCACCGCTGAATCCGTAAAACAATTCCAAGCACACATACATTCTAGCGACAATTGGTTTCCGGATGGAGAACAAGTTCGCAACTGTCATAAGGAACCAACAGACAGCATTCAATGGAGACAAGCAGAGGGGGTGAACCGTAAAACGGGGCGGCACACGCAGAACAAGGGCGAGCCAAAACATATGAAAGTTGGGTGGTCGGGGTGGGACGGGGGAGAGGGGCTTTCACACCACTAAGTCTCGCGAACGAAAGAGATAAGCACGAAACAATTTGGCGACCAAGAATAAATCGTCCATAAATTTCAATACGAGCATGAGTGCAAAATTTTTACAAGAGGACGAAGATGTCCCATGAGTAACAGAGCAGCACAACCTCGAAACGAACAAACGCATCACGGCGAGGCAAACGCAGCACGGTGCTGTCGCGGTCTGAAAGTCGGGATATTCACATCCCATATCTAAGCGTCTACTTTAAAGATACTGCACCACGTGGCTGGGATATTTACATCGGCATCTAAGATTGTACTTCACGTAAGCGACCGCTGTAACCCTCTAGCTGATGTTGCACGACAAGCAATGAGAACAACCCGAAAACAAACAAAGGCAGCACGGCGCTGCCGAAAGGCGCACGAGTAAAGATGACAGGTTCCTCGGAATGAAGAAACCTTAATAAAATTCCTACTGCACAAGGCTGGGATATTCACATCGACACCTAAGCGTTTACTTGAACAAAACATCCACTGCAATTCGGTACCTCATCAAAACAACAGTACAGCTCGAACCGGCCGACTAGTAGATCAAGTGGGAATAAATTCGCACTTCTACTTATAGCATTTCGAAAAAAAACTACGTAAATTTTAACAACAGTGGTATCATTCAGCGCCTTGGAGTATGTCCACCGCAATCCTCAGCCAGATGTTTGGAATGTCGCTTTGGGCTATCGGATATGGTGGCGGACAGCCGCGTGCAAGAAATGAAGCGAAGACGAGCATGAAAACACCGCAGCTCGACCCGTCCGATTGTTGAGGGACACCACGAACAACCACCCTGGTCTCCTGGAGATCCACTTTCGTTTTTGGACCATAATGACAAACTGCTTCGTCACAGAGGTATTGCGTAAAGTTCGCAATCACATCGGAAGAAAAACCGCCATCGTCTTGTACGAGGGAGTCGTAGTACTCCAGCCGTTGTTCTCGGAGACACAATAGGGTCCAATGCACTCCATGTTTATGAACAGGAATCAAGATCATCTCGTACGAGAAAATATCGACATCTTTTGTTCATCTCGCAACTCTATCATGTTGATAGCCGCCACGGACAAGCTTGGTATAGAAAAAGAGACTGAAAATGTAAAGAGAGGGACACCCAGGCAACGCAGCGTTGGCAAGCAAGGCCAAGTACGACTTCACCACCTCGTCGGAAAGCCATTCCCCCTGAACAAGAGTTTGAAGACTTTTTCTGCTCAACTGAATTGAACTGACCCCTTTGCGAAACCAAAGACACCACCTCGTGGCCGTTGCTGAAATCTTCACAGACGTTCCGCAACATTCTCATGTCCGTAGCGCTAAGCTTCTCAGTAGGCAACGGAACGCGAAAACATGATGTAGCCCCAGCTGCACAAACACCCACGAACAAGTGTTAGGAGTGATCAAAATCATCGGGTCAAAATGGCTAAGAACCGTCTGCCGTTTTCCCATAAAAGTTGTATCCCCGACTGTTGAATGTGTCCTTGGCGATGTACTTAGGACAAGGGTCTTTCAAGACACCCCGTTTGGCATCGTCATCAGACCCATCAGACAAAGCAGTAACACTTTCAATAGATGCAGCCAAATGTTTCCGCAAACCTTCCTCCTTATTCCACAAGCCTTCAGAACCCTGACAGCTCTCTGGGAAAGGCGAGGCATCTGGACCCTTTTAAACAACCCTACAATTGACGATTTCTTCGGTAAAGCGGTCAATGACCTCCCTGAAAGACATTTCTCGCGCACGGCTTTTAAAGGCTTCATGGGCAGGGACATTGACAACCTCACACCTGTAAAACATAGAAAACAACCCACAACCCACAAGCTTTTTTTTAAGAAGTGCTAATAGGTACATCAACCCATCACATCAATTTGGACGAACACAGAGCTGGCTAGTGGCAGATATGCGAGTGCTCCTATTCACAAATCTTACCGTGCTCGGGAGCCCTTTCAGGGAACTCGCCCTCCTGTCGCGCCACTGCGCCAACGTCCACGGACGATTCGAGGTTCTGCACCTCGGCCACGGCTGTGTCGCTAACCAGCTCGGTGGCAGCTGAGTCGCTTGGCAAGTCGATGGGTTTATGAAGCACCATTTCCCGACCGGTACTGAGGACAGATGCTCGATCACCCTATTCTGCACTGCAACGGGTGGACGGAGAATTATGATCTTTCCACTCTGGATCCATTTTGGTGCTGACGGCCACCTTACCACGGACGATTTGAGGTTTTGCACCTCGGCCACGCCTGAGTCGCTAACCAGCTCGGTGGCACCCAAGTCGTCACCCAACTCTATGGCTTCATGAAGCACCATTCCCCGAGCGGTGCTTAGGACAGACGCTCGACCACCCTGTTCTTCACTTCAACGGGTGGGCGAAGAATCACCATCTTTCCGCTGCGGATCCGTCTGGATGCCGACCGTCACCTCACCGCCTTCCACCACGGGTTCTCCGCCTTTCTCATCGCCATGAACCCGAGCTTCCACCGCGGGTTCTTCTTCGTCTTCATCGTCGCCAAGAACGGGAGGTTGCACGAACGTCCACTGACCTTCCTTAACGACACCCTCTCTCGCCGTGGCCACAACTGACCGACTGTGCAGAACCTCTTCGGACGTCCCGATCACCAGCACTCGAGTCTCCTCTCCCCGATGTAGAGCATGCGTTTTCCCCGGAGCTCCTGCACTCTCGTTGTCAGTGTCCACGGACGCACCCTCCGAAGCATGACGTTCACACTCGCTACCCCCGGTCTCCAACACTTCGCGAGACTGCCAGCGTTGAGTCTCCTTCTCCCGATGTACAGCATGCGTTCCTGGAGAGCGCTCCTCTTCTCCAGGAGTATGACGTTCGTACTCGCCACCCCCGGTCTCCAACACTCCTGCACCGGTGTGTGCGGAACCCGGGGAGGGGCGCCTGCTTGTCGCTGAAGCCAAGGGCAACGACGCCGGTCACTCGCCGCGCCCGCGTCCGAGGTCCTCAGCGACCAGCAGGGATCGAGTTTGAGGTTGGCTGTCACGCACCGTTAGCAAGTTCCTACAGCAGTGAGTTTAAACACTTAATTAGTGAACCGACTTGGTCACACAGCGATGAGTCAAGTCCATATAGCACCGAGTTTTAACTTAAACCGACAAATAGTGAACAYAGTAACRAGTCAAGTTCCCACAACAGCGAACTTTAACTTAAACAGTCAACTAGCGATCCCGCTAGATTACACATCAATGAGCCSAGTTCACACACCAATGGGTCTCAACAATCAACTGGTAAATTAGCGTGTTCTCACCGCAGCGAGTTTCAACGGTCAACCTTTGATGAGCCACTCCATTTTATCTTCCTCTCTCTCTCTCTCTGCTCTCTCTCTCTGTCTTTGATTCTCTCTCTCTCCCTCTCTGCTCACTCTTTCTTCGAACCGCCCCTTTACTCACTCAGTCTGTTCTGTTTCGTTTCGTTTTCCCCCCTCCGTTTCGCCGGTTGATTTAGCGAAGCTCGATGGGATGGTTGATCAGACCATCTACGTTGATGGGTGTCAGGTCATTTGCGAGAATGGGTGGCCTGATCATCATTGATAGTTGYTATTTGCTCTTTTCGCGGGGAAGGYTGGTCTGATCATCAGTGACAATAGTTCTTTACTCACCTGTAGGGACGGCTGATCTGATCATCAGCAATAATGGTTGTTTGCTCACTAGTAGAAACGGCTGATCTGTTCATCAGCAATAATGGYTGTTTGCTCACTAGTAGAAACGGCTGATCTGTTCATCAGCAATAATGGCTGATTGCCGACTTGTAGAAACGACTGATCTKATCATCAACAATAARGACTGTTTGCTCACTTGTAGAAACGGYTGGTCTGTTCATCAGCAATAATGGWTGATTGCCCACTGGTAGAAACGGCTGATCTRTTCATCAGCAATAATGGCTGATCGCCGACTTGTAGAAACGAYCGATCTGATCCTCAGCAATAATGGCTGATCGCCGACTTGTAGAAACGACTGATCTGATCATCAACAATAAGGACTGTTTGCTCACTTGTAGAAACGGCTGGTCTGT